>ML782604.1:363196-387436 GCA_009831015.1 Picea engelmannii | reverse complement strand
ATTTTTAGCGGATTTTGCTATTTTTAGCTGATTTGTAAATTAATCCCGGATTAAGGGATTAGGGTTTTGGTATCTACAAAATACCTAAAAACATTGTATATATTGTATGGCGAATGGTGAAATTCGATATAATGAAAATAAGAGAGGTTTTCCTGGTTGAGGGTTTCCGGTAAAAATCTCTGTGTACTTTGTGTATGAGCCATTGATTAATTTCTGTATTTCTTAAGAAATCTATATGCATTGCTTTACTTCACAGGTTTAAAACTTACAATCGGGCGGCTAAGAGTGACTTCATGCCTTCGCCCTTTGGGACTTTTGACATTTGTTGGTGATGAAACTTTTGAAGTAAATATCCCAGAGTGATGTAGCTTGCTTACGTCACTTGTTGACATGGCACGAGCCAATTTCCTCTTGACACTTGTCATCATCTAATTATGCCATGTGTACTTGTTGACGTGGTCTTCCACATGTCCTTGTTGATGTGGTCTACCACATGTCCTTGCTGATGTGGGTGAGATCAAGTAGTGTAGTTGAGGTGGAGGTAGAGATGAATAGTGGAGTGTGACGTGTAACAGGTAGTGGAGTGTGACATCAGAGTGCGGAGGTGGTATGTATGATTGGTTTGGTGGTTTGATCGAAGGGGGGGTTAGGCGATAAGTGGTAATGAGCGAGGGGGGTCTGAGTTGACAAGAAGGTGACATGTATGAGGGTCCCACATGAGAAATACCACCAACTCAGACCCCCCCCCTCCCCATGCTTAAAGGCAAAAATCTTGGAGGGGTCTGATATGCCCTGTCGATTGTAGATATGAGTGCCCAATTATCGGCCACTAAGATTAGCACACCTTATAACTTATACTGTCCTTCCACTTATTTCGATCTGATGACTGACGAAAATTCGGGTGATCGAGATCTCATATCTCAACCCTTTCTTATCCTTCCTTCCACTTGAATCAATCCGATGGCTGACAGAAATTTGGATGATCGAATTCTTAATCGTTTTGCCCCGATTATCCTATCCTTCATTAATTCAATCTAATGGTTGTTGGTCCTCTAGATCGGTGATCCAATGGCCATTGTCGCTCTTCCTCCTGAGCTTCTGATATCTCCGAATTTAGAAGGCTTTCTAAGTGTTCACGGGTCTCGACCTTTTCTTCTCCTGCGAGTCCATCTCTTGGACCTCATCTGTACTTCTGGAAAATGCTATCTCTTCTGATCTTTCTTGTCTTCTGCGCTCTCAAATTTTTGTTTGATGTTTTTTTTGCCATCAATAACAAGCACATTCTTTCTGTAAGCATGCCAACAACCATTTCTAAAATATAAGTGTTTAATATGTTTATATGTTGTATTTATGAGTTTATTTGTTTTTGCTTAACTCTTAAATTGAGAATGATTTATATGTTGTTTTGATGAGTTATTTTAGATGCATTCATGTCATTTTAGCTTACTATAGATGCACCAAATTAATAGTAATAGATAGAAGTTAAATTTATGTGTGCAATTCATAGCTGGAAGGTACATGAATTAATTAGATAACCTACAATTTTTTTTTTATGAGAATTCTGCACCATAATGTTCATCGATTGGGTTGGGGGATATTACATTATGGAATCAGAGCCTTTGGTTCAAAATATTGATGTTTTAGTAGCTACGGGAGGTATTTTATTAGAGAAGAAGAAGATTCCAAGAAGTCAACGAAAGACCGTTGAACAATTGAAGAACACCCTGGAAAAGAATAAAGTGAAATAGAAGACCATAGAAGAGAATTCGGCCCACAGGAAATAATAATAAAGTTGAAATATAATTTCCAAGAAGAGAACTTGGCCCACAGAAATAATAATGTAAATTTGAAGATCTATAATAAGAATTCGGCCCCAGACAGGCGTCCAGATTAGTATAAATACAAGTCTGGGTTAGTTCATTTGTACATCCACATAGTTCTCCTTCTGTAGTGCACACTAGGAAGTTGTAGCTATAGTTTCACTATTTATGGTTTCTGGTTCTCTTGGAGAGTGTGCCCCACTAGGGGAAGGATATTCTTGATATTTATTGGTGATCTCTCTTGAGCGCTACCTCTGGAAGAGTTGCACTAAGGTTGTGTGGTGCTGCCCAGTTGATTCGTGCCAGTTGTCGTAGCAATTATAGTTGTAGTTGCAGTTACCAATTACCAGTGGCACCAACTCTGTGGTGTCAGTTCTAGTGATGCGACTATATTGGTACCAACTCTATGGTGTGTTATCTTGGTACCACTTTTGTGGTTTTGATCAATTGTCTACCCTCGTTAGGGTTTGGAAAGAAGAAGAGATAAGTATTTGTTACTAGGTTTCTTCATTGTTGGTTTTCTCTTGAGATTAGAGCTTGTTCATGGTTTTATTGGAATATTCTCTCTAAGAAAAGTTGGTTGGGTTTTTCCCCGATTTTGGGGTTTTCCCAGGATAAATATTTGTGTCTTCTTGTGCTTGTTTATCTATTGCTTATGTATTTTAGTATATGATTATTGAATGTTAAAAGAAGATAACAAAAAATTCTATGGAAAATATAATGTTAACTAAACTACTGAAAATCTAACATGGTTTCATAGTAGTTTTCTTTCAAAATAGTTTAATCGCTGGAATGAAGATCGTGAGATTTGCCACATTAATGCATTTTTCCGCTGCATAGTTTTCTTTGTCAATATCATTGAGCACTTATTATAAAAATTATTGGGACAAAATCCATCACTAATCAAATCGCCCTACTCTAGCGCACCTACTGCACTTCTCAGATTGACTTTTCGTCCAAACTGAATTTTTAGGGTTTTAGGCTTGTTGACATTTTCCTAGACATTGAACCTTCTTATTTATATTTCTAACTTTTTATTATTGATGTAATGTATCATATTAGAAGACAAAGCTGGATGGTGTACTTGTATATAATATTAGGGTGTTTGCGGGAGATGTACACTTGGATAAAGGACATTTATCCAAGCAATGAAAGTATATCCAAAGGGATATTATATCGAGTGCACTCAAAGGAAACCCAAGAGTTGGAGGTAGCAATGACTATGTCTCCTAAAATATAGAACAACTCAAATGGGACAACAACAACTAGACTCCATGTTTCCAAATCGGGTTTGATATTTTATACTACTGCGGCCTAGGTAGGTGTTGTAACTAGAATAATAGTCTTTAGAATTCTATTAATGCTATCACATGTTTAGTAACACTTCTATATTCTTGGTATTATGATCATTAAGTAAAATATCATTGTTCAGTATTAATGATGCACTTGTTTACAAGATAAATTGATCTACTCCAGAGATATTCTTGGTTGTTTTCCTTGTTCCAGGAAGGTTATATTGTAAATTCCATGCAGGTTACCATGGAGGAATGATTGGTCACAACACTGGAAGAGTGTTGTTCTTATTTCGTGTTATTCTATTTTTTTTCTCGTTCTTGTTTTTATTATAAGAGTATTATTCTTGTCTATTTCTTTCCCTTGTTGTTGCTCTTTTTCCGGGAAGTTCACAGGTGATATCTCTGAGAGGGATCTATAATGACAGTTGCAAGAGGCAACATATTATATGGTCTCTAGCTGAGACATGTAACAGACTATCCAAACATAGAGTTATGTACATGACCATACAGATCCATGTAATGAAGGAGAAAAGGATGAAGTCGAAACCTTATGGAAAGAAGGGTACTTTTGCGGGATACAAAGTATCTCATATAAAGATTGATTTTAAGGAGAAGAAGGATCTGCAGATGTCTGCACAGATCCCTCTAGTTCAGTTGATCACTCTTCAGATCACCGAGAAGAGTTAGTAGAGACAAAA
Source organism: Picea engelmannii (assembly GCA_009831015.1). NCBI lineage: Eukaryota > Viridiplantae > Streptophyta > Pinopsida > Pinales > Pinaceae > Picea > Picea engelmannii. Next base: position 383,623 of record ML782604.1, on the reverse strand, counting down.
GGGTACCCATAATCGTTGTAGTTTTCAGGAAGAGACCAACATGGTCCCACAATAATTTTCAAGATGCTAAGGGTATACATATATATGGAATTGATGATCCATATCATGAGGAGGATCAGATGAATCCACCAATGGTGAGGTAGGAGGCCCCACGAAGTACGATCTCAGAAGGAGCTAAAGTTTAGAGGGAGTCAACCCTCAGGATCCAGTAGGGAGGAGCAGCCTCCCCAAGACAATCATAGGATATTTGACTTCAAAGGAGGTCAACACATGCAGAGGGATAATATGGCTCCAAATATTGCATAGACTCATAGGGAGTCAAGATTTAGAGGGAGGATGCAAGACTCAAAGTGAGCTTGATATTAGAGAGAGTTAGTGGCTTAGAGACTTTCATTTAGAAAGTATTCCTCCTCATATTCATATGGGAGAGAGAGATGTATTCCAAGATTGAAATATAGATGCCATCCATTGAGGAGGCTATATCATAGCTTCAAATACTTCTAGGATATGTGAGATATCCTGGGAGGATTCCCTTGTTTCAATAAACTTTTCTACAATGATAGAGGAGGAAGCCAGGCAAAAGGACTAGGATATGGATTTTTTCCTTGGTTCTGAGACCAGAAGGGAAGTTAGTGGTGACTTCCAAGTTCATATACAAGATCAAGCATGTTGGAGATGGAAGCATAGAGATGTACAAAGCTTGATTTGTGGCTAGAGGGTTCTCCCATCAAGAGGGAGAATATTATAATGAGACACTTTCTCTAGTAGCGAGAAGAAGTGTACATTGAGAAACCATAACATACATGAGAAAGAGTCTCATGTATGCATATTGAAGAAGGATTTGTACAAGATTAAGCAAGAACCCAGGGCAGGATATTACAAACAATTATTTTGATGAGCTTGGGGATGGTTTCCCCTTGATATTAGATGACCTGTTTCTTACAGTGGATGAGAAGCTCACATATGGGTGCAAGAGGGAGCTCACTTCATATTTCAAGATGAAGGATCTAGATTTGATGCATTATTTCTTGGTATTGGAGGTGTGGTAGAGGTCATACGATATTTTCCTTAGCCAAGGAAAATATATTGTTGAGATCATGCAGAGATTCGAGATGGTGGATTGCGAGTCTGTGATCACACCTATGGTAATGAATTTGAATCTCTTGAGTGATTCATCTTCAAGTTTGGTGGATCCCACTATGTACAAACAATTGATCAGATCCTTGATGTACTTGGTTAACACTAGGCTATACATATCTTTTTTTGTGAACACTTTGATTCGGTACATCACTGAGCCTAGACATGTACATTGGATAGTTGTAAAACATGTGTTGAGGTGACTACATGGTACAATTGGATATGGATTGAGATATGTCTCAGATGGAGATGTGAATATGCAGGGTTATATAGACTCTGACTGGGAAGGGAGTGCAGTGGACCGGAAAAGCACACCTAGATGTTGCTTCAATTTGGGATCAAGTATCATCTCATGGTTAAGCATGAAGAAGATGTCAGTGGAACTCACTACAATAGAGGTAGAGTATATCATAGCTAGTATTGCAAGCCAAGAAGTAGTGTGGCTTCAAATTTTTTTTATAGGGATATTTTTTCTAGAATTGGAGCCAACATTGATACATTGTAAAAATAAAATTTGCATCAAGCTTTTAGATAATCCTATCTTTCATGACAAGTCAAATCACATAGAGATCAAATATCATTACATTTGAGACATGGTGTAGAGAGGAGTTGTGGAGATCTAGTACATATCCACAAATGAGCATATAACAAACATTATCTCCAAGCCTCTATCTAGAGTGAAGTATGAGTACTTCAAAGACAAGCTTGGCATGATGCAAAATGCCCTTCCTCATTGAGAGGGAGGTGTGGTGCTTTCTCCACCAGCTGGATAACCCCTTTGGCCAAGTTTTTCCTAGATCAGTCATGGGAGGTGACTAACAGAGTAATGCACAACCAGGTATTAGTATTGACTACACCATGTGAGGTGGCTAGGTGTGAATGAGACTACCCAGAGAGGATAAACATCACAACATAATCGTGAGAGTATGGAGGTAACTGTGTGTCACTGGACAATAGTTGTGTGCTACTATGGTGGTTGCGTACCACTGACGGTGACTGTATGTCACTGGACAATAGTTGTGTGCTACTATGGTGGTTGTGTACCACTTGGAGATGACTGCATGGCACTGGACAATATTTTTGTACTACTATGATGATTGTGTACCACTAACGGTGATTTTTTATCACTGGACAATAGTTGTGTACTACTGCGATGGTTGTGTACCACTGGCGGTGATTGTGTATCACTAGACAATAGTTGTGTACTACTATAATGGTGGTTGTGTACCACTGGAAGTGGTTGTGTACGAATAAATAGTAGTTGTGTACTAATATGATAGTAGTTGTGCACAACTATGACTTGACATCAGTTGTGTTCTATTGGATGGAATTGTAGTAGTTGTGTGCTACTAGTTGATTTCCATGGAGACTACCAAACAACTTGGAAGTAACTGCATTCTACTATTTGATCACAATATAGTCATGGAGAATGAGATGAATGATTTGAGATACCAATGGCATGGTAGTAGATGTGCGCTACTAGTTGATTGCAGAGTAGTTAGTGGAGTACTGGATGAAGACAATGTGGAAAGATACCTCCCTAGCTAAGAGGGAGTTTTGATGTTTTGGTAGCTGGGGGAGGTATTTTCCTCTTAGGAAATTTTTCTTAGAGAAGAAGAAGATTCCAAGAAGTCAAATAAATACCATTGAACATTTGAAGAACACCCCGGAAAAGAAAAAAAGTGAAATAGAAGACCACAAAAGAGAAGTCGGCCCACATGAAATAATAATAAAGTGGAAATATAATTTCTAGGAAGAGAAGTCGGCCCACAAAAATAATAAAGTAAATTTGAAGACCCAGAGTAAGAAGTAAGTCCTAGAAAAGTGCCCAGATTAGTATAAATACAAGTATGGGTCAATTCATTTGTACAACCACAGACTTTTCCTTATGCAGTGCGCACTAGGAAGTTGCAGCTGTAGTTTCAGTGTTTCTAGTTCTCTTGTAGAGTGAGCCCCATTGGGGGAAGAGTATTCTTGATGGTTCTTGGTGATCTCTCTTGAGCTCTACCTCTGTAAGAGTTTCTCTAAGTTTGTGTGGTGCTTCCTAATTGCTTCATGCCAACTATTGTAACAGTTACAGTTGCAGTTGCAGTTACTAGTTACCAGTGGCACCAACTTTGTGGTGCCAGTTCTATGGTGTCAGTTCTAGTGATGCGCCTATCTTGGTGCCAACTCTATGGTGTGCTATATTGGTACACGTTCAATGGTGTTGATAATTTTTCTACCCTCGCTATGGTTTGACAAGAAAAAGAGATAAGTATTTTCTATAATGGTTCTTCATTGTTGGCTTTCTCTTGAGATTAGAGCTTGTTCATGGTTGTATTGGAATATTCTCTCTAAGAAAAGTTGGCTGGGTTTTCCACGAGTTTGGGGTTTTCCTAGGATAAATATTTGTGTCTTCTTATGCTTTTTTATCTGTTTCTTATATATTCGGTATATGATCATTGAATGTTAAAAGAAGATAAAAAGAATTCTATGGAAAATCTAATGTTAACTAAAATAATGAAAATCTAACAAAAACACAAGGCTTGTATGGGCCAATACGGCTACGAATTGGTAAAATTTGCTATTGCATATTTGTCTGTGATGAATTTTGGAAAAAATAGAGAGACATTTGAGTGAAATCCCCAAATTCATGAGCAAAATCCGAGTTTAAATGACTCATAACTATTTAAGAGGTTCAATGGATCCAAGCGACATTAGTTTTATATGAAATTTTCCAAATTTTTCATATTTTTGAAGGTCACTAACTTGCAGGGCATTTTTGAGGGCCGAAACAACGTTTTTATCCAATCAAATGACATCTTTATGAGAAAAGAAGAGGAAGGCCAGTTTTCCAAAAAGGTTGGAATGAAAAGATGAAGGGTAAAAAGGATTAAATACATAAAGGTTTTAAGAAACCATTTTTCAAGAAAAATTCCCAAGCAAATCATCAAGGATAGTTAACCCAAAATGAGCACAAGACTGCAAATTCATTTGGGAAAAGGCTAAGGCAACAAATTGTACAATGTTGGGGGTTTGAGAGAAATCATTTATATAGGGAATTCCCTCACAAAGGAGAAATAATTAGGACTTTTCACAACATCAATAAGGATGAAACAATGGATGACATGGGAGGAAACATGTCGAGAATTTATGCAGTCTTGGACAATAAGAAAGAATAATATCAATTCTCCATGATTGAAGTGGAAGGTAAGATTGATAACCAACCCATAGAAATTTTAATTTATTTTGGAGATAGCCATAGTTACATAAAATCTAACATTGTTTAAATATTCACTTGCAAAGGAGTAAGCATAAGAAATATTGGTTAGTTCAATTAGCCACAGGATCTAAGAGAAAGATCAATGAGCTTGTTAAATATTTTCTGATAGATATGAATGGACTCAACATAAAGGTAGATGTAAACATAATACCATTGGGTTCATATGATTGTCTAATTGGAATGCATTGGTTGGAAAAACACTATGATATCCTAGACTATTACAAAAATACAATCACATGTCTTGATGAAGAAGGGCAACAAGGAAAGATTCAAGGCATTCCAAAAGTTGTAGTTGTTAGAGAGATTTCATCTATGCAGTTGAAAAAGAATTTTAGGAAGGGATGTCATATTTTTTCATCCCACATGGAAGAGGTAGCCAAAGATAAAGTGGAAATCATTGAAGACCATCCGGTCTCAAAGGACTTTGAATATGGTTTTAGGGAAATCCTTGGATTTCCACCAAAGAGAGAGATTGATTTCTCTATTGATTTGGTGCTAGGATTTTCCCTAGTGTCCAAGACACCATATATAATGGGCACACTAGAATTTAAAGAGTTGCAAATGAAACTTTAAGAATTGTTAAATAAAGGGTACGTACACCCAAGTGTGTTGCCTTGGGGAACCGCAATGCTATTTGTAAAGAAGAAAGATGGAACCTTAAGGTTATGCATTGATTTTAGACAACTAAATAAGGTCACCATAAAGAACAAATATCCTTTGCCAATAATTGATGATTTGTTTGATCAACTGAAAGGTGCAATCCAATATTGACTTGAGATCGAGATATCATCAATTGAGGATTAGGGAAGACGACATCAACAAGACAACATTCAAGACACAATATTAGCATTATGAATTTATAGTAGTTCCATTTGGATTATCAAATGCCCCAACTATTTTTATGTTTTTGATGAATGGAGTGTTCAGGGAGTTCCCATACAATTTTGTAATTGTGTTCCTAGATGATATACTCATCTACTCTAAGTCACAAGAAGAATATGAGAATAATTTAAGAATGGTGTTGCAAATTTTAAGAGAACATAAATTGTATGCTAAGCTAAGTAAGTGCATATTTTATCAAAATAAGATTCACTACTTGGGGTATGTTGGCCCTTGACCAAGTCTTGGGAGATTCTTTGTCATAGTGACCTATTTTTGGACTTCGACAGCCTGTCAAAGGAGGAGTGCAAGACGAACCAGAGATCAAGGGATCTCAACTTACTTTGGGTCCTTTTTGGGTTTTTGGGAATATGTAATGGGAATGGGATGTCGGCCCATGGGTTTACCCATGTTTAGGCATATTTTGTATGTATAAATAGAAGGATAGGAAATGTAAGAGGAATTCGAATAGTGCATCTATGTGATGTGGATGTATGCTAAGTGCTAGTGTGGATTGTAAGGGCTTTGTGCATTTTGGGTAAGACTTGCAGAGTTGAGTGCAAGTCCTTGTGCAAGACTATAGAAGGATTTGTGCTGTAATGCAAGGAAGAAGGATCTATCGAGATGCTTAGATCTTCTTTCCTGTGTGGAGTAAGGGTTTTGATGGATTTGTGCTTGTAATTGATTGACTGAAGACAATAAAGAAGAAGAGTTGGTGGACATAACCCCAGGGTGGGGGTGAACCACGTAAACGTTGTGTTGTCTTGCTTTGTGATTGTCTTAATGTGTTTATGTCTTCATTTGCTAAGTGCTTTAAGATGATTAGACAGATCTGCTTATGCTTAGTGCTAATGATATGTGAGAATATTAGATCTGATTCATATGAATGTGCTTAGTGCTTGATATGCTAGACCTGACCTGTCTATTGATGCTAAGTTCTTAAGTACGTTATAACAGTGTGAATGTTGTGAATCCCTACTTTATTAGTGAAGTTATTAATGATTATATATTGAGGAACTGACGGTGCTAAGTGATTTCTTAAGTGTTAGAATCACAGATATGTGTCCCAACTAAGGTTGTAAACACCTGAGTCTTGCAACCACCCCTGCCTCTACCTCAAGTGAGACTTCATATGCTTTGTAGGTGTTGCCGAAAGGGTTAGTAGTTAGGGCTTTGTTGGTGCGTTGTTGTAGTGTTGAACCCTGGGTCTTCCCCTGTGCCAAAAAATGGTTTCATTGCCGAGACTTGAAACTGTGATTGCTGGGAACTAAATAAGAGGAAGCTTTGCGCGAAGATTCGACTTGGGATTGTGAAATCTCTGTGCAGAGATCTGTGGCCTGGTGTGCAGTATTCAACTTGACTTATAAAGCTCTGTGCTAAAAGAAAGAAGCCCAATCTGAAGAAAAGAAGTCGGATCTAAAGGAAAGAAGCAAGATTTGAAAGCTTTGTGCTTCAAGAAAGGTAAAAGTGAGAATTTCTGATTAAAAGAGGTAAGATCTACAAGCTCTGTGCTCTGATAAAGGTAAGAATAGTTAAAAGTTTTAAATATGGAAGCTTGGTTCTCTGTAGAAGTAAGATATGTGGAAATTTTTGTTACTAGAGTATGGATCTAGGTGTGTTTAATAGAGTCTTTCCTAGTTTGAAAACTAGGGCATTAATAGATGACATAAGATTTGATATGAATAGATCTAATAAGAATAGTGAATGATATGTTATACCTATGCATAGAAATAATGTTTGGACTAACGAGTGGATGCAGGATCCTAGAAATAATTTGTTGCATGTTAGCTACCATGATCTTAGTGTACAGTACAGAAGAGGTTGGGGATCATTTAAAAGAAAGAGAGGATTAAACCTCTGTTACAGTTTCATAAGACCGGGACATCTGGTTAAGGAATGTCCTAATGGAAGAACTAGTTTTCTATGTTGTAAGGCTCTAGACCATGAAGTATTGGATTTCCCTAGAATGATTGCTAAGCTTGAAAGAATAAATTTGAATCAAGAGAACCCTAAGGTAGATCCATGAGATCATGCCAGAATACCAGAAGGGATCCGAGCAAGCATTTCTACAGATGAAAGAAACCCTAAATAACCACTGACATGTCAGATTATCAAAGATCTTCAAAGGAAAAGAATGCATCGAAGCAAGAATAGGAGACATCGACATTGACTGTGTTCTAGATGAGGAAACACGGGTGAATGTTATGATTGAGAGAACTTGAGAAGCTATAGGGAGGCCTACTATGACTCCCTCATTAGGAGGAATAGGGTTATTCAAAGGAAAACTGGTAAACCTGTGAGGAAGGCTCGCCCAGATACCTATGACTATCAATGGAACTTCGACGAAGGAAGATTTTGAGATTATTAAGTTTGTTGAAGATCACGCCCCATTTACCATGTTAATAGGAAAACCTTGGATTGACAGAGCTCAAGCCAGACGAAAGGAAGAAGAAGAGTTTTTTTAGCAGAAGAAACAAGAATTAAAAGATTTCATGACCAAAAAGATCGCACAATTGATTGAAGAACAGCAGAACAGATCAAATCTATTTGACACTAGAGACCCTAATGTTGAAGCTGCAAGAACACTAAGAGACCCACAGAAGACTGAAGTACTTACTCCAGATAAAGAAGAGGTATTACCCTTGAATCCTAGGAAAGAATCTCAATAGGACGCAGTGACTATGTTAAAACAAGATAAGAATCATAATGGAAAAAGACATACCGAGTCGAAGCTCACTAGAAAGAAGGCTAGAAAACTAAGTAAGAAGAGGGCTAAGATTGAAAAGTTATAGAAGATTCCAGAGGGAAATTCGTAGAAATAAAATTTGCATAATTGGAACTTCGTCGGGATATCAGAACAATGACACATGGCACTTTGCCATGGAGAAGAAATATAGTCGTTGGGGCTGATATATCTGTTTGATTCCCACTCCGAACGGGTCTAAAAGCATTTACAGCTCGACACCAGACTATTGGACCACACCATAACGAATAGAACAAGATTTAATGAGGCTTCATACTCGTTATAAGTGAACCATTGCCGAGTTGCCTACTTATCTCGTCGCGCCATGCATGGAGAACACTTTTGCTAACTAAGAGTTTGAGCTCATACACTAAGTTTCTATTGTATATAGTGATCATTACGCTATTGATGTTTGTTCTAGTGTTGTATCTAAGTTCATCATGACCCCAATAATTTTAATCCCGAGAGCGTATGTCTGACGAGCTCACCATATTTGAAGAATCAGTAATGAAAGTTATGCTTGAATTAATGACTGAAAGAGTCATGTCAGAGAGAGGAGTGTCTACAGGTGTACAAGCATCTTCGACGAGAGGACTGTCGGCCTCTCCATCCACTACTTGAGCCGACCCATCCCGACTAGTAGATGAAAAACAAACTAAGCATAGGGATGATCTCGCGAATGCTAAGTTAATCCTAAGTATACTACCCACCTATCTACCACCTCTGAGCGGCACAATCAATCAAGACAGTGTGCCCAGATATTTTGAGTATGCCTTGGTCATTGCGTACCTGTCGAAGGGGATACGCGCAATTCGCGTCGACCAAGCTAAAATTGCAGCGTTGAAGTTTAGTGACTTCAACCTCGGTGACAGGAAGGTCTATAGCATGTTGGCCCCACATAAGTATCTGACCAGAACAAAAGGAAAGAATTCAAAGATAATTCCTCAATCATAGACCCATAACCTCGTGTAGTCCACACTGCTCAACATCATGAAGTTCCTGCACTTTGGATGACACCAAGAAGTGAACGCATGCATAAAACTACTATTGTCCTGTTACCATGGTGAATACTTATGGTTAAACCATTGTATCATAGTGGATCTGACATTGATCAATCAGATCATAGGGCTAAGCATGCAAGGCCTTGACCCACAAGAGTTTTACCCAGGAAAAGCCATGGATCGGGCTCTTGCACAGAAGATTAAAGACACCTACAGAGATGTCAAGAAGGGCATGTGAGGCTACAAGGTAGATTCTATCCAGAGTGGTGCAGTGCACCTTGCCTGCCAATTGATCGTAGGAAAGTCGATGCAAAAGAATCGACCCACCCAAGTCACCAGTTTCATATTCGACATCGTAGGGAAGTGCATAGAAGGACTTCAGATGAATTGGGCACAGTACCTAGTAAACCAATTGGAACTGGACTGCAGGGAAGCGCAGGATCAAGGGTATGAATTTCACTTCAGTTGGCTATTAATCCTGATCAATTTCATTTCATGGGAGATGCCGAAAGGTACGACCTTCCCGGACATCAAGTTGTTTGAACCTATGGCTATGAAGTTCAGTACACTGTGGTACTCAAATGACACGAATAAAAAATTGCAGTCAAATGTTATGTTCCATAAGTATTACAACCAGTTGAAGGTAGCCATCCAGTCGACGCCTCGTATGACCTCGAATACCCTCCACAGGTTTTGTCCCTTAATGAAATTCAACACAGACTGCCATTTTATTTACATCACAACGCGCACAGATGGACATAAACAACCACTGCAATCATACTACAAGTTCACGGAGGATGACTTGGAAGAGATTAGAAAGGAATGGTCGGTGGAGCTCTTTGTTCTAGTGGACGTTGCGAAGATGTCCAATGTTGATAGCCCAAAAATAGTGCATGATACACCTAGACCTAGAAATATAAAGAAGACCGAAGAGGCCCATGATTTAGACAGGGCATCCGTGAATATCGCTTCCATCTCAACAGAGCAAGGAGGATATGGCAGAGAGATAGATGGCGCAGAAGTTGAAAAAAATAAAGGCAAGGTTACATCACCTAGAGACGAGGAGGACCCATCAAAGAAAAGGAAGGTTTCCCCTATGAAACCTTCTTCAAGGAAGAAATCAAAAGCAACCCGAACCAAATTTGAGACCACCCTCACCTCAAATGACTTCGACTTCATCATCGCAACACTGAACGATGCTTCGCTGGAGATAGAAAACACGTAAGAAGTTAAGCAGGAGGAGGTGTTTAGTTAGATTAAGGATGAGCTCCAAGGGGTGGAGAAGACATTACAGTCCAGCCGTGCAGTTTCTACTACACCTCTGTCAGTAGGAACAACAGAACTAGGTGATGAGACAACTCAACTACACCACATCGTTGATAAATTCGAAGCTCGCCTTCAAAGAGAAAAGGAGGAGACAACACAAGCCACCCAGGATTTAGCGCAAGTACATAAAGACCTTGAGGAGAAACACAGTGCTGTAGAATGGGAAACACTTGCTTTGCAAGCGAAGTGGGATGAAGAAAAAACACAGTTACAACAAAGCAAGGAACAATTTCTCACCGAGCAAATCGAAGTAAAGGAAATGGTTCACATAGCACTTCGCTCTATGACAGTCATCAAAGTAAAGGTCGAAGAACAAGTTCCACAGAAGGTGGCACAAATTGAAGAGGCAGTCCAATAGCTCCAACAATGCATAACAGACTTGGAGCTCTGCACTATTCCCGAGACCCCTCAATATGTAAGAAACCTAAGGGAATCAACTGCCCGTAGCACAGTTGACAGATTAAAAGCTATTTCCTTGGAGTGCAAGTAGTTGAGTAACCAGAGCACCTAGACATATGATAACCTCACCGAGAACCCAGAGTTACAAGCACTGGAGTCGCAACTTCAGGAAGTAAAGCAACATGCAGACACACTATAGGCGCAGCTAAAAGTTCTGTCAGCTGTCGACAGGATGAAGAGGTCTCAGGAGCAACGCACCGCCCAACAAAAAATCCATATGATTCAAAGAAGAGTGATGGAAGTTACTCTATGGATTCAACCAGTACAAGATAAGGCATGTTAATTATTCATAGAGGTTGAAAACTGAGGAGCAGATCTAGAATGGGTTATCATTGTAGCAGAACATTGCCTAGAAGGGCCTGTGAATGGCACAGTGATCCATGAATTCACCGAGAAAGAGGCTACAAAAAATAAGCAAGTCGAAGCAGATCTATCCAAGCTTGAGGCATTCGAGGTAGAACTGATCAGACCAGAGTGACTCGGGACGAGTCACATGTGAGTGTTGGGGGCCTGTTGGCCCTTGACCAAGTTTTGGGATATTCTTGGTCATAGTGACCAATTTTTGGACTTCGACAGCCTGTCAAAGGAGGAGCATAAGATGAAGAAAAGATCAAGGGATATCGGTCGACTTTGGGTTTTTGGGAATATGTAATGGGAATGGGATTTCAGCCGATGGGTTTACCCATGTTTAGGATTATTTTGTATGTATAAATAGAAGGATAGGAAATGTAAGAGGAAGTCAAATAGTGCATCTATGTGATGTGGATGTATGCTAAATGCTAGTGTGGATTGTAATGGATTTTTTCATTTGGGGTAAGACTTGCAAAGCTGAGTGCAAGTCCTTGTGCGAGACTGTAGAAGACTTTGTGTTGTAACGCAAGGAAGAAGGATCTAGCGAGTTGCGCAAATCTTCTGTCCTATGTAGAGTAAGGGTTTTGATGGCTTTGTGCTTGTAACTGATTGACTAAAGACAATAAAGAAGAAGAGTTGGTGGATGTAGCCCCAGGGTGGGGGTGAACCACGTAAACACTGTGTTGTCTTGCTTTGTGCTTGTCTTAATGTGTTTATGTCTTCATTTTCTAAGTGCTTTAAGATGATTAGATAGATCTGCTTATGCTTTGCACTAATGATATGTGAGAATATTAGATCTGATTCATATGAATGTTCTTAGTGCTTGATCTGCTAGATCTGACCTATCTATTGATGCTAAGTGCTTAAGTACATTATAACAGTGTGAATGCTGTGAAGCCCTGCTTTATCAATGAAGTGATTAATGATTATATATTGAGGAAATGACGGTGCTAAGTGCTTTCTTAAGTGTTAGAATCACAGATCTGTGTCCCAACTAAGGTTGCAAACACCTGAGTCTTGCAACCACCCCTGCCTCTACCTCGGGTGAGACTTCATATCTTTCATAGGTGTTGCTGAAAGGGCCAGCTGTTAGGGGTTTGTTGGTGCATTGTTGTAGCATTGAGCCCTGGTTCTGCCCCTGTGCCAACAGGGTACATCATTTTAGAAGAAGGGATAACAATTTATCATGAGAATATAAAGGCCATTAGAGGATGGCCAACACCAATAAATTTCATAGAGGTTAGATCATTCATGGGTCTTGATGATTATTACCAAAGATTCATAAAATGATTTTCATAGATTGCAAGTCCAATCATTTCTTTGCAAAACAAGGGAGTGAAATTTGAATGGACTTCCAAATGTGAAGAAATCTTTTAGAAACTGAAAGACATATTGAAAAGTGCATCAATCTTGAAGATTTCATATATGGATGAAGCACTGATGCATGTAAGGAAGGGCTCGATGGATTCCTTAGTCAAAGAGATCATGTGGTATGCTATGAGTCCAGAAAATTAAAAGAGCATGGGAATAATTATGCTACCCACGATATAGATTTAGTAGCAATTATACATGCATTAAAAATGTGGAGACATTACCTCATGGGTAATAAATTTTAACTAAGAATAGACCACTATGTTCTGAAACATTTGTTTGGACAACCAACACTAAATTACAGACAAACTAGATGGCTTGAATTTCTTAGTGAATGTGACTTTGAAATTAGGCATGTAAAGGGAAATAAAAATCAAGTGGTTGATGCACTCAACATGAGATCTCATGAAGTGGATGTTGCAACCATTAGCATGTACATGAATGATATGAAAGACAAAATTGTTGCAACATCAAATTCATATCAACAATCTAAAAATAAAAGAAACATTACAGCAAGGTCATTTTCATAAAAAATTTAATTATTATGAGTTGAAAGAAGATGGAATTCTCATGTACAAAGGCAAGGTATATGTGTTGAATTCCAATGAGATGAAAGAAAAATGTTAAAGGAAATGCATAACATGCCATACCTTGGGAACCCATGATATCAAAATACAATTGCACCTGCATGGTTATTACATAGTGATATATTTAGATTACGAGGAGGTGAAAACAAATCATACGCATCCAGCATGGTTATTGCAGCCATTTCCCATTCCATAATGGAAGTGGGAAGTTGTCACAGTTGATTTTATTACAAATCTGCCCATAACATTGAAGCAACATGATTCCATCATGGTGGTGGTGGATAAATTGACTAAGGAAACTCATTTAATTCTAGTGAAGACTACACACAAGGAAACACATATTGCAAAAATATATATGAAATAAGTTTCCAGGCTACATGGAGTGCTTAAGGAAAAATTTTCAGATAGAGATCCAAAGTTCACATCCAATTTTTGGAAGGGTTTGTTAAAGGGATTTGGGACAAATTTAAATCTCAACACTATGTATCATTCATATTCAGATATGAAAACAAAGAGGACTAATAGGATAATTGAGGTCATGCTTAGAATGTATGTGATGAAACAACCATCAAAGTGGGAATATTGCATTCATTTGGTTGAATTTTCCTACAATAATGGGTATCATGCCTCATTGAAAATGAGTCCATTTGAATCATTGTATGGAAGAAAATGTAACACACCTGTGAGTTAGGATAATCCAGCAGATAGAGTAGTTGTTGGGCCACATTTGTTAAAGGAAATGGAAGAGAAGATGGAAAGGATTAAGCAGAATTTAAATGCTTCCCAAGACATATAGAAAATTTATGCAGAAAATAATAGAGTTGTTAGGGATTTCAGAGTGGGAGAACATATGTTCTTAAAAACTATGAAGACGAAAAGATGTTCGCTAAGATTGGAAAGTTTCCCAAAGCTGGCAACAAGATATTGTGGACCTTTTGAAATCTTAGAAAATATAGGTCTAGTTGCATACATGCTAGCATTTCCTGCATCCATGAGAGTGAATAATGTATTTCATGTGTCATTATTAAATAAATATGTTCCTAGCCCTAACCACATCATTGATTGAAATATGATCCAGGTGGAGCACGAATATGATTTCTGGGTGGAACCAATACACATCTTGGACTGGAAAGTCAAAGTGCTCAAGAAAAACCACATAGGGATGGTAAAGGTTCAATGGACCTACTATGGTCCTAAAGATGCTACATGAGAGCATGAAGAAAACATGTGGGAAGAATAACCACAAATGTTTGACAATGTTTAAGAAAACAGAATGCAAAATTCCATTTTGAGCAACTAGAGTTTTGGAACCATATCTTAGAGTCCTAGCCAAATATGTTGGGGGATCTAATAAAATAATGGCGCATTCCTTGGGTTGGAACTGATAAACAAATGGTGCATTCCTTGGGTCCGTGGGTTGAGAAGAATGAAATATTTTGGTTGGAATTGTTGCTGGAGTATAAAATTATAGATTTTTTATTTTCTAAGTATTGCGATTTAAATTTGCATATATATGTATATTGGCATAGTGTGCAGAAAGAAAGGCACACAATTGTAGGGGAGGGAATGTAACATCCCCACTATAATATCCAATTTAATTAATTCTTAATGTAGATATAATGTGTGGCTATGACCAAGCAATGTAATATGTGAATATTATTTTCATGTGTTAATAATAAAATGTGATGCCACCTGCTAAGGGGAGATGGATAGAGATGGGAGTTGAATTAATACACACGAGAGGGGAGGGTCTAATATAATTCCTAATAGGGGGTCCAAGGGGAAATTACCCATGTATATTAATTCAACCCATTTTCCTAAATTTTCTAGTGTTATATGAACCTTCTATTTTCTCATTAGGTGTTCGCAAAACCAATCATTGAATACACGTAAGAGGGTGGGTGTGAGAAGTCACTTACCATATTTATTGGGCATATGAGGGTTGAGTAAAATCAACTTAGGGAAGTGTATGAGTCAAGAAATCCAATCCAAAGGGAGGAAATTCGTATGGGTTGGGACAACAATTTTAGACATTGATTTTTTGTGCATGAGGAGCAAGTAGAGAGAAAGAAAGAGAGATTGGAGCTGGTGCAACGTCAGAGGGAGAATTATAGAGCATGTTAGAGTGTATTTAGTAAATTTTGGAGTTGAATATTGAAGAGCTAGGTTTTCATTCTTGAAGAGTGAACTCCTTAGTGAGTTTCACTGTAACAACAAGTGTTTGCTTTTGTTTTCTGGTAGTTTTTTCTGGCAGCAAGATCGCTTGAGTTCCCAACTAAGATATTCCTTGTTACATGTGATATAGAGATCCTAATAAATGAATGGAATTCTCAAGGTACTGATATTAGTGAAGGGTTAAATTCCTTGTGTTGGACAAGTTGAGAGGAAGAGAGTTGGTGGAAAATTGAGATAGTTGTAGGAGAATATCAGTGGGTTGTGCGTTTTCTAAGCTATGCGTGGATAGTGAAATACCACCCTATTTTGTGGATTGCCATCCGTAGCTCAGGGGTGAATTTTTTTTGATATTTGGAACATCAAGTCTATGGTTGGGTGGAACATTCATCCCAAGCAGTTGGTTGCACAATTGTTTCTAAAAGATAAGTGTTTTATCTATTTATGTGTTGTATTTATGAGTTTATTTGTTGTGCATTAACTTTAAAATCAAGAATGATTTATATGTTGTTGTGATGAGTTATTTGAGATGAATTCATATCATTTTAGCTTACTGTAGATGCATCAAATTAATATAACAATTGTTAAATTTGTGTGTGCAATTCATAGCTAGAAGCTATATGAATTAATTAGATAACATAAATTCTCATTTTTATGAGTATTCCTCACAATAATGTTCGTCAGTTGGGATGGGGGACATTACACTCTAAATTAATGTAACACCAAGAAATATTTTTTGGTGATGATATATCTATTATTGTTGTAGGTTCTGGAACAATTCAGGTAGATAATGGTCACTCCAATGATCTATTATGTGTTCCAAGTAATCCAGATTATTTTCGGCATGAAATGAGAGTGGAGATATAATAAAAAAATGTACAGAGATATCTTAGATATCTAATAATATAACATAAATGTATCAGAGATGGAACCATAAACATAGAGATACAATAATACACAATTTTCTATTAATGAGCGAAAATGTACAAAGACTGTAAAAATACAGAGTGAAAGACTCGCTAGAATGGTGGTATCTTATCTCTGAGAAGAGATGTGACAGCTACTTGCATCCATGAGAAGATGATTCTAAAATGAGGCTCCAATTTCCTTTTTATCATAAATAATATCCAAAACCCTAACCCCAGAAGATGAAAAACCAACAGTTTTGTGGACCCTGTTTTGGGTAGTTTGGTGTATCAACTTCCCATGGGTGTAACTTTGGAATACGATCTCTGTTTGGGGTGCACGATAGCTCGTTGGAAAGGTATCGTCGAGGAGATTCATTTTTGGGGATAAATAAGAGCCTTTGGATAAAATTGATAAGATATATCCTGAAAAACCTTCATTTAGGCCCTCAAAATGGCCCCAAAAGTTAAAAACTGCTAAAATAGTAAATTGCAAAAATTGCCAGAAAACTATTTTGAGCGAGTTGGAAAAGGTGGGTGGCCACTGTAATCCACCTTGATCAATACTAAATATTTAGGAAGAAATGGTATCCATTTCTTTGAGTGCCCCGGGGGAGAGGGAAAAGAGTTTGTTGAATCTGCATCTTGATGAGCTACTTGTCTTGTTGGAGAAGTTGCACTGCTTAGAGTTTTGTGTTGAAATTATTAATACAACTAAGAGGGGGGGGGGGTGAATCAGTTGTCTTTGAGCTTAAACAATAATAATTCTATTAAAATATTCTTAATCTTTCCTCAAGTGATCATCAACATTATACAACATATGGACAGTAAAAGTGAAAAGCATCAGTCACACATAAGGTATACACAGAGACAAATTTTCACGAGGAAACCCATAAAGGGAGAAAACCTCTTATTCTTTGAAATGATAGGTAGTCTTTTAAGTTCAGTACATCATCTTTAATTGAGAACCAACTCAATGTGAGGCTGCTACCTCTGTTTTACAATCTGCAACTTGTTTGAGAGCACCAACTCTCTGGTTTCTCTAGCACCCACTAGAAGGAAGCACCAACTCCTTGGTTTCTCTAGCACCCACTAGAAGGAAGCGCCAACTCCCTATATGTTCCAGCACCAAATTCCAGTTACACAGGCTCCAACCTGTATAACATAGAACACTTGTTCTCCCTAGCACCACCCTGCCACCCTGGTTTCTCTGGCTGCAACCAGATGGAAGCTACAACTTCCTGTGTTCAAGCTCCCACTTGAACCTCTGAGGAAAACAATCCTCCCAAGAACCTCCCAACCTCCCTAGAAGATAAATGAACATATGAACATTCAACTACACAGATACATCAATTCTTACCAATCTTTCTTTGTTATGTACATCTGGTCATCTTCTAACTATTCTGCAATTCATTTCTTCCTCTGTCTGTTTAGCAGGTCTGCTCTGCATCAACTTGTTCTGTCATTCTGCTCTTCTTCAACTTGTTCTGTTATTCTTCTCTACATTTCATCTCACACTGCACATATGCTCAATCTCCTCCTGCACATTCTCTCATTTTCCTTTTCTTACAGTTTCATTCTTTTCTCATACAGAAAAACTAACCGCACACAGTTTGTCTCATCTTCTTTTATACACACCTACACGATGGTTCAACTTCCCAACTCCTTAAGCAAAAAGACGACAATTGTCTAAGCAAATGAAACACCAACTAATTGGCAATCATGAGTCCGTTTCGCTAACATATTTGAAACTGAGGAGTTAACTGTGAGAGAGAACAGTAACCCTCCGATCAACACTTGATCTGACGGTTTAGATCATTCTGCGATTTCGCATATCGCTATTTCGACATTCCTGATGTTCAATGTTCTTGTTACTTCCAAATCCCGATCCATGAAACTCCGTGAAGAAGTCAGATCAATGGTCCAGATCACTTCTTGATTTGATGGTTCAGATTCAGTCAAGATTTCACACATCGCGATTTCAACACTCTTGGCGTTCAGTGTTTTTGTCACTTACAAATCCCGATCCACGAAACTCCGTGAAGAAGTCAGATCAACGGTCCAGATCACTTCTTGATCCGACGGTTGCAATTACATCATGATTTCGCATATCGCGATATCGGCATTCTTGTTGCATTGTTATCTTGCCTCTCCATGTTGCAATCCCCGAAACTTTGATATGGAGTTAGATCAACGGTCCAGATCTGAGCTTGATTCAATGGCTGCGATTGAATCGCAATTTCGCATATCGCGAAATCGACATTCTTGTTGCATTGTTTTCTTGCCTCTCCATGTTGCGATCCCCGAAACTCCGATATGGAGTTAGATCAATGCTCCAGATCTGAGCTTGATTCAATGGCTGCGATTGAATCGCAATTTCGCATATCGCAAAATCGAGATTCCTGTGGATGATATTACTTGACATATCCAACTCTCGATCCCCGAAATTCCTACATGGACTGGAATCAATGGTCCAGATTCAACCTTAATCTGGCGGCTCAGATTACATCTCTATTTCGCATATCGCGATATCGGTATTCCTGATGTCAAGAATATTTGACATGTCCAACTCTCGATCCCCAAAACTACGACAAGGACTGGAATCAACGGTCCAGATCAAACCTTGATCTGATGGCTCAGATTACATTGGGATTTTGAGAAGTTAGGGAACCCTGTTCCTTTGACTCTCCAGTCAGTTAAATGTTGATCTATACCCACGTGTCCTACTCATAAATGGACGGTCCTCTTTCTTTCAGAATTTTGTACACCTGCTTCTCCTTGTTATACTTTAAAAGGCGTGCATGTTCTCCTTGATCCAACGATGGTCGGGTCCTGCGCTTGGATCTAACGTCTGAAATCTATCCTCCTCTTCAGTGTGCTCTCTGAAATCTGTTGGCCATCGAGAATTCAGGAAGAGATCCAACGAACACAGTTGTTTCTCTTCCGCAATTATCACTGCACCATTGATCATCGCTGTTGTACTCAAGCCATCATCACTATTGTTCTTACCATCAATGACAAATATATGTTGCCTGTAAAACATGCCAACAATCCTCTGTACATTCTTCCTGTACTCATGCCATCTTTAATTATGCCCGTCTGTTACATTCTTCATGTACTTATGCCATTCTCTCTTTCTGTACTTATGCCATTCGATGTCTGTTAAATATTTTCCAACAATCTCCCCCTTTGGCTTTGATGGCAATACAAGCACCCGCATGCATTCGGACTTGACTCTCCTCCTGAACTCTTTTCTCCCCCTTTGAAATCAATGTCAAAGAAGAAACATTCTTCCCCTGATCTTGTTGCAAAACATACTCCCCCTGTCGACTATAAGCATCTTGGAAATACATCAGATATTCAATAAGTACTCCCCCTATCGACTATAAGCTTCTTGGAAATACCCCAGATATTCAATAAGTACTCCCCCTGACTAGGTGAACAGATTAGACACAAGTAATTATAACCCCCAATTTTTGACGAAGATATCCAAAAGGGGTCATTACTAATGGTTTAGTAAAGATATCAGCCATCTGTTCTTTGGAAGGAATATACTTCAACTGAAAAATTCTGTTTGTAACTTGTTCTCTGAGAAAATGGTACTTTATTGGAATATGCTTAGTCTTGGAATGAAGAACAAAATTTTTGGAGACACTAATGGCACTGGTGTTATCACAATGAATTGGAATAGGATCAGTGTAAGTTACCTTCAGATCTGCAAGAATTTGTATCATCCATAAAATTTGTGTGCAGCAAGTAGCAGCAACAATGTATTCTGCCTCTGTAGTGAATAATGAAATGGATCCTTTCTTTTTACTAAGCCATGCAACTAATGAGTCACCCAAAAAGAATGCTCCTCCACTGGTGCTTTTTCTCTCATCAACACAGTTTGCCCAATCTGCATCTGAATAAGCAGTTAACTGGAAATTCTGATTTCTAGGATACCATAGACCATAAGTCATTGTTCCCTTCAAGTATTTAAATATCCTTTTGACAACTACCAAATGAATTTGTTTAGGAGCAGATTGAAAACGACCTACCATTCCAATAGCTTGCATTATATCAGGACGGGATGCTGTGATGTACATAAGACTGCCTATCATAGAGCGATATGTCCTTTGATCAACATCAGGTGAGATATCATCTTTACTCAGCTTGAAACCAACCACCATAGGTGTGCTAACTGTAGAGGAATCTTCCATCTGAAATTTCTTCAACATCTCTTTCAAAT
>ML782604.1:331821-347397 GCA_009831015.1 Picea engelmannii | reverse complement strand
AATGTAAGAGGACTTCTTAGAAGGTTCTACTTCTAGAAGATTCATCCTCTAGAATGTTCTTAGGTGATGGTAGCACTATATAAAGGGGTTCAAGCAATGTAATGGGACATGAAGAGAAGTATTGTATTTGGAGCTGAAGCTCATTAGGAGGATGTCCCCTCGAAGAGGCAAGTGAACAGGAGAGGATCCCTTCCATAATAGGATCCGTTGTATGGTGTTTCCCTACCTCAAGGGGTTTCTTCTAATAAATTGTGGTTTCTTCTATCTTGCTTGTGGATATATTGTGTATTTAGTATTTGTGGTGATTATATTTGTGGATCTATTTAGGTTCTTAACATCTATGCTCTCAGAATTTCTGGAGTCAGAGTGTGTGGGGAACGAAGGACAGTTGGAAGGGACCTTATGACATCAAGGCCATGGTTGTAATCTCTCTTTCACATCTAATATGATACAGTAATATGATTCTTTCCTATAAATCTTGTTGTGTTTTATTGTATGATTCCTTGATCACATACATAGGTTTATATTGAGTTTATGCTATCACTATCACTTTGGTTGGTTTGTGTTGTTTTGATCTTGACTGCACAAGAGCACTGGAGCGAAGCGAGAGCAACAAAGACTATAGGAAGCGATCATAAGGTATGTCCATGATTCTTGTCTCTTAGTAAATTCAATATTTAAACTTAAGGAAAGCGTCCTATTCTGTTTTGCTTTGTTCTAGATCCAGGTGGATCTAGGGAGATCGGTTTGTGTCCACACTTACGGATTTATCCAATAACAGGAATTCAGGAAGAGATCCAATGAACACAGTTGTTGCTCTTCCTCGATTATCACTGCACCACTGATCATTGTTGTTGTACTCAAGCCATCATCACTACTGTACTTGCCATCAATGAAAAATATACGGTGCTTGTAAAACATGCCAACAATCCTTTGTACATTCTTCCTGTACTCATGCCATCTTTACTTATGCCCGTCTCTTACATTCTTCCTGTACTTATGCCATTCGCTCTTCCTGTACTTATGCCATTCGCTGTCTGTTAAATATTTGCCAACATTTTGAAGGTTTTCATGAACCTGTGGTTGGAAGGGTTGGAACTTTTTAACCAGTCTAGATACATGAGACATCTATGTGAAAAATGAATCTTTACACTTTTCTATAGTCTTTTCAACTTGCTTCTGTTGGATAGAAGGTGCTTGGGCCAAGGATACAGTGGTTTCAGTATCCTTATGTTCACTTTTTGGACAAATTGTGAAGAAGCTGAATTTTGTAGTATGAGATACTACCTTGCGGCACTGTTTAGGTGGGAGAGTAGTTGGGACAAACTCTAATATCCTGTAGAGATGACCCCCAGAGTAACAATGACACTACGGGGTTGAGACTCATAGATAGCATGGTGCTTCCACATTTATGGTTGGCCCAAGAGAGCATCACAAACATCCAGCGGGGAGACATCACATAATAACTCATCCTTTAAGGGATGGATGTTGTATGACAATCAAAACTGCTAGTTGACACGAAGATCTCGTCCCTAGAGAAGCCACCTGATGTTGTATGGATGTGGTTGTGGTGTTGTCGGCAATCCCGACTATTTGATGACCTCTGCTGAGATGAGGTTCTTATGGATTCCACTATCAACAATAAAATGCAATGGGTCCCCCTTAACCCAAATCTATGAATGAAAAATGTGCTCCCCCTTTTCATGATCTGTTGGTTCTTCTGGTTGAATTGTTATGGTTGTGACAATAGCAATGGGGTCTGCATCAATGATCTATCTTCTGTCAGTATTTTCTGAATCATATTTTGAATCAGGGTTCGACTCCTTGTCTTTGATTTCTACCACCAATGACTGTTTTGAGCAACACTTGTCAATGTTGTGCCAAGGTATTTTGTGGAAATCACACCATTTTCCGGTGTCCTTGTTCATCTTCCCTTGCCCCTTCTTTTTCTATGGCTTGGAATGGTTTTCGGGAGATTGTTTGTTAGGGCCGTCTTTATCATACTTTGGTTTTTGTGGATTTGCAGACTCTGACTCCTGTTTGTTCTGGTGCTTAAATTTATTCTCGATTTTAACAACATATCGATAAGAAATACCGAGTGATAAGATGTCCAAAAAATCCATTTTAGTTTGGATGTATCTGCGTAGAGCCCCACGATATTTCAGAACCAAATGTCATTCAGAGTCTTTGATACCCAGCTTGGTGTGAAAGGTATGGAAGGTATTGGTGAACTCCATAACTTCTTGGCCCCTCTCTTGTCGTAGTGTGGTCCATCTCATATACTGGTCCTCATAGTTGCCAACATGGTAATATTGTTCCTTTATCTTATCCACAAAAAAATCCCAAGTGGGATTGGCCCCATATATTCCAGAATATTTTGTGGAAATTTTCTCCCAGTATGTTTCCCACCAATGTTTGACATGGGGGGGAGATTTAAGGAGTATGAAGGTGATATTTTCCCTGTCGAAAAAATGGTGAAAAAAGAAATAACCTTCTAGCAAATTTAACCATTTGTTTAGGGCATCCACATCTATTTGAACTTCAAATATGGGAGTATAAAAGTTAACATGTACCTTTAAAGGAGAGGTTCTTCTAGAGTGGTTGTTTGATGAATATGTCCATGTTTCTATTGGCAGGTGTTGAAGGATGTGGGAAAAATTCTCCATCAGTTCATCCCTCTGTCATGTGAGAGCTTGCTCAAGCAATAGATTGATAGAATCGTCTACTCTGTCATTTTATTTTCTTCCTCCATGGAGGATTTCTTTGGCATGCAAGAACGATTTTATTCAAGAGAAACAAGCTTGAGACCCAAGTTTCTATACTCGGACCTCGTTGGGGACATGCACTAAAAAAATTGATCAAGAGCAACCTGCTCTGATACCACTGATCCAGATTATTTTTGACACGAAATGAGAGAAGAGATATAATAAATAAATGTACAAATATATATTGGATATCCAATAATATAACAGAAATATATCAAATATGAAACCATAAACACAGAGATATAGTAAAACATAATTTTCTATTAATGAGTGAAAATGTACAAAGACTGTAAAAAAATAGAGTGAAAGACTCACTAAAATGGTGGCGGCTTGTCTCTGAGAAGAGATGTGACGACTACTTGCATCTGTGAGAATAAAATTTTACAATGAGGCTCCAAAGGCCTTTTTATCATAAATAAAATCCATAACCTAACCCCAGAAGATGAAAATCCAACAATTTTGTGGGCCCCGTTTTGGGTAGTTTGGTGTATCAAATTATTGGGGATGTAACTTTGGCATACAATCTTTGTTTGGGGCGCACGATAGATCATTGGAAAGGTATCATCAAGGAGATTCATTTTGGCGGCTAAATTAGAGCCTTTGGATATCATCGAGAAGCTCGATCCTGAAAAACCTTCATTTAGGCCCTCAAAATGACCCCTGAAGTTAAAAACTGCTAAAAATAGTAAATTGCCAAAATTGCCAGAAAACTGTTTTGAGCGAGTTGGAAAAGGCCGGTGGCCACTGATATCCACATGGATCACCAAGTATTTCTTAAAAACTTCTATCAGTATATCAAATCAGTCATTTAGGTGAAGGTAAATTCGTATATGTTTCACTTCACCAAGTTGTAATTAAGGATTTAAAATATCCTAATCATGTCCTTGCAACTAGAATTGTTGATGATATTACTAGGATGTACAAGTTTGACAAATTTGGTGTTATAGCCTTAATTTCCACCCTATAGGTTAGAGAGGAATCTGTAATAACATGTAAGAGAGAATGCACTTTTTTCCTGATATTTTAGCCCTTTTGGAGGTCCTAGAGGGATGCCTAGTAGAAAATAAGCAAGGACCCTTGTTGGTCACCAATGTTAAAAAATAAAGGATATGTAAAACTTATAGAATCAGGGAGTTACGAGGTGATAGGCGAGGGATGAGTTGTATCTTTATGTCAAGGTTCTAGGAACTCACATCATTCAAGTCTCTAGTGATCTCTAGAAGATCTATAAGCCCTCCCAAGCCTCCTCCAAAGAGCTATATAACAAAAGGAAAGTATTAGACAAGGAAGGAAGAATTCAGAGTAATTTTATATTGTCCAATTGCAGAGGTACATGTTCCATCTACCACAACTAGAATTCAGTGAAGCCTAGTCTGACCAAGAATCTAAAGGAGGAGAAAAGAGCAAGGAGGTCAAGAGGGAAAGCGTCAACAACCAAGGTATGAGGTTGATGTATTATTCTTACATTTATAAATATATCATGGGTTTTCCTCTAGATCACTTGGGATTTTTTCATGATTGGTTTGGATCTTATCTCACAAGTGATAGATCAAAATAGATCTAGTGAAATTGATTATTCCTAACACTAGAGAAATAAAATGATTGGTAGTGTTTGTTACTTGTGTGTAGGAAGCAGGTGATAGGAGCTAGAGCTGGAGATGTATAGCTACATCAGCCGTGACATATAGGAATGACTTTAAAACAAAAGGTATGCTAATATACTCTTCTTTAGTCTAAAAGGAATTATTTTCTTTAGATCTAGGAAGACCATAGGAGTATAAAACCCCCTTTTGTTACACCTCAAAATTACTCACTTCAATAGTGTCGCAAGTGTCATCATTACAAGTGTTGTAAGTGTCGCATCTTGTCTGCAAGTGTCTCATATTGATCACAAGTGTTGCAAGTGTCACAAACATCATATTTCCATATTTCCTATGTCGTGCCTCTAACAACATCATAAAGACACTTAAGACACCTCAAAGACTAGTTTTGAAGAAGAGAAATCAGTTGACATAGAGTACAAGCCTTTTGCTACTGAAAGAACCACTCAAAAATGGATTTTGGAGAGAAGCGCTCCCCTTACCCATTGTCAGGAAGTTATAGAGCTCATTGGGCCTCTTTGGGGGAGTTTTTGAGTGCCATGTGCACCCTTTTGGGGGAGTGCTACCCTTTCTAAGCAATTTTTTGGTTTGTTGGAGGAAATAAGGGGACAATCCCCTCAATATCTGAAGGTAGTTGGGTTCGAATCTTGGATCAAGGCATGATCTTAGGGAAGATCCTCAACTGAAGGAGGGGAATCCTCAACTTATCCCAAATATCTCTCAAGTGGTTGGGCCTCTCCAAGGTTATATAAGGAGGCCTTATCATGGTGAAAGGTACATGAAAAAGATTGGAGGTATGAAACCTATGAACTCATAGGCAACATACAAAGACAGGAGAGACTAGAGATTGATACCAAACTTATGATCCTATAAGTGGTATGAAAAGAAGATATTGGAGATGTGACACTTATGATCTTATACGTGAGATGTTATCAAGGCAATCAGTGTATATTACTTAAGCAAAGGGGTTGGACGAGGAGAACTGGAAGAAGTTGTTGCACCTTCATCAAAGGATTGTAAGTACTTTTACTTGTTCTCATTAATAATCAATGCTTGGCCTGTTTCTTTCAAACTTATGTTTTTTCCATATGAGTTTTTCTGTAGTAGATGGATCTATATTTGAGCTAATCTTAGTAGAGTATGAAGTCCATTGTATGTTTGTTTGTTATACAGGACCTATCAGGGAGCTCAGGATCAAAGCTCAACCTGGACTTTGCAAGGACAAACGTCGTTAATAAGGTACATATATTTATTCTTCTCCTTCGTAAGTTAGCTTGATTAGATATAAAAGGATGTCAGTGTCCATTTTAAGCACTTTTCTGTCTTGGCCTTAGGAGTCTAGATACCAAGAAGGTATCTGCCTGTCCTTAGGAGGATTCACCTGTAACAAAAATTGGCGACTCCACTGGGGAGGAGCTCTGATTTTTGTTTCCATTCCTAGATCTTGTTTTGGCCCTTTTCCCACTCATTTAACCTTCTCCATACTGTCTTTGATTCTTATATTTGTTTGATTGCCTCTTTATTTCATTCATGATCACCCTGATTTTTTGAGTCTACTTGATTTTTTGAGTTTCTGGGCATTTTTATGAACTTTTGAAGTAAATCTCTCCCCTACCCTTGCTACCAGAGCACCAACACTCCCTGGTGGTCTTACACAGAGCGTTGGAACACTCTGGTTCTCCTTACACCAGAGCGCTACCCCCTTTTCTGTGAAAACTCCTCTAGTTTTTCAATTTCTAGGTTCAGTTTTTGTTTTTTGCACTTGCTCAGAGTCTCATACTCTTAGTTGATCTTGGTATTGGCCTTCAACACCCTGTTTTCTAAGGATTGATCCTCTTTTGTTTGGGAATTTGACATTTTATTTCCTTGCCTTGACGTCACTCTTTGTCTTTGCTGACCTAAAGTTAACTTCTTGTTTTCTTCTCCTTTATCTGACTGAGTGGAAGCTTTTGTGAGGAAATCCAAAGGTCTGTGAACCTTTTCATTTGATCTTTGAGGTCAGTTTTCCAACATTTCTCTTTTGTTTGAGGTTTTTGGTTCTTGTTTGCAATTTTGGTTATCTTTGTTTGTCCTGGTTATTTATAACGAGAGTGTATTTTTGTTTTGTGTGAGGTTGCTTCTGATTGAAATTAGAAGTTTTACATATGCTTATCATTCACATATAAGAAAGAGGACATATTTTAGTGATTGGTTTGGATATTAGAAGGTATTTCTGAAAATTTTAGCATTCTATTGGATTTGAGTGAGAAACAAATAGATTGAGGACATGCATATTAGTGTTTGATAGTGAAAACAACTTTTCTCCTTCCCTTAAACAGACATTCTTCTAAAGAAACGATTTCTTATCATCTTTTATGCATTTTTTGGGAATTGAGTCATAACACCATCAGTTTCACTTTCATACACCTTTTGAGTAAAGAACAGTTGCAAAATGAACGCTAATTAAAAATTATCTAGAACATTTTGTTTTTAGGATCTTCCACCAACATTAGACTAGGATTATCACTTTGTATTAGGCAGTGAGTACAACTCTCCAAATTTTTCAAAACAAACATTAGCATCCTGCAATAGCGAGAGTCAAATCCAATTTTCGTATAGGCTTTTTGGGATCCCCCTCTCACATAGGGGTTACGCATGAGATCACATTCGGGAGAATTACAGATATTATTCCTATGTAGTTCAACTATTTGTAGTGGTCATATCATATATTGGGGGTCACTTGAGGGTATACCCACGATTATGTGTGGGAGCCTCTTGGGTTGATTTCAGACTTGTTATCCTTCCTATATGTTCGGATCAGACTGTCGACTGTACCCGCCCAAGGGCTGACTACGAGTTGGTGTCCTTATTTGCCATAATATTTAGGTACTTACATGAGGTGACGGTGAAGGGAAGTCTCACTGTACCTGGAACAAACATTGGTCAAACTCACTTGGGCTCCTTGGAGGGTAAATCCACAATTACTGCGTGGAAGCTTGCACCAAGGTGAAATTCAGTTAAGTAGGTCACCATTGTAACTATTCCACCATATCCTAGCCCCTTCTTGACTTGATCACATGATGTTGGATTTCATCACCAACTAGTATGATCATCGAGAGAAGTTTTGTTTGTTTGGTTTTGATTCCTAGATTTTATTAGCGTATGTTGTTTCTTTTCGTTAGTTGGCCCTAGATTTTCAGTGTGTACTGTTATTATCCAAAATTGAGCCTACAGATGATAAAGGTCTTCGTCGATCGCGTAGGATGCAAGGGCTGCCTTTGGAAGGCTACCAACCCTTACCTCCTAACCCTCCAGAAGACAACTACCATGTATAGGTGGAAAATCAATCTGACGCTGGGAGTATTGTTTCTCCTCCGTTAGACAATCAAGAAGGCACTTTGGTTATGGTTGAAAATCCCACTCCTCACACTACAACTGTGTCGATAACCCCTCTCGAACCACTTTTTCTTTGTTTAGACTCCCTTGGGAATATCATAGACGAAGAGGTCCCATAGTTACCTGCGAGAGCTTTTACCGAAACATATATGGGATCCATAGAACCAACCTTTGGTGATGATTATAGGACTCTTGTTCATCCTACCACTGCAGTAGATACAAATCCCACACCTTCTCATTCTGTATGGAGGACTTCATAAGGATGTGATCTCTATGAGCATTTTGAATCCTTTTGACAACCCTTTAATCCTCATGACCCTCCTGTTGAAACTGGGCCATCTGGTCAAACTATGAATCACTCTATCGATTAGGTCATTAACCCTACTATTACGTCATCACAAGTCCATCCTAATGTTGGACTCATCACCTCAACTCATTCCCAAGGCACTCTGATCCCTACCCTCGCTTTTACAAACTTTCACTCTACAGCTGCACATGTTCCGCACAATCTTGCTGGGACATCTTTTCACCCAAGAATGCAGACCCTTGCCAGCCAAATAAAATCAACTGGAGGGAAACCACTATCTAGCAGACCTATCCCTCCTAGAATACCACCATCCTATGGTGGGTCTACCCCTCTCGGGGGACAACCCCCTTTTCATGTTCTTCCCAGAGGGAAAGCTCCCTTTTCCAGTCATACCCCAGTCGTTAATCCATTGCTGACAGGGGGGAAAACTTCGTTTGTTGGAAACCCTTCACAATCCTGGGAAGTATCTTCTAGAGGCACATTTACCCAACCCCATGTTAGGGGGAACTCATATCATAACCCACAAAGAGAAGTATCAAATCTTGTTCCTTCCAGACCGTCTTATGGACAACCTTATTTGGGCGTCCCAAACACCACCTAGAGTCCTTAAGGACAACAACCTTATCCTCCCCATGGGCCTAATGTGTATCCACCTCCAGGATCTACTCCTTACCCTCCTCAAGGGAACAATCTTCATCCTCTTTATGGGAAAGAAAATCACCCAACTTATAATTCTCAGAACCCACCGCATTATGAAAATGTTTCTCAGCCATCATCGAATCCTACTTATCCTGGTCAGAAACAACCGTATGTAGGAGGACCTACTTGTTACAATTATCCACCTAACCCAGTTTATCGTCCTATTGGTGTTCCAATGCCACACCAGTATCATCCGCAAATTAATCGACAACTACCTTTCCTTGCAACTCTGGATCTCCCAGACTTGCTCGGTTAACCAATGATCCTATTTTTCATTCATCGGTTTGGCCAGTTATTCCAGCTAAACTTCCTTCTGATATTCTGAAATTTGATGGAAAATCTAGAGAATATCCAAATAACCATGTGATGAATTTCCATTTGTGGTGTTCATCAAACTCCCTCATGGATGATTCTATATGTTTGCATTATTTCCAGCGAACACTTACGGGCTCTACAAAAAAGTGGTATATTGAACTACCACGTGCTTCTTTTCATGATTTCAACTCCCTTTCCATGTCTTTCCTCATGCACTTTCAACTACCTATTAGCTATGAGAAAGGTGTTGAACTCTTGACCTCCCTTCATCAAATTGAATCCATGCATATCTTTGACCATATTCATGAGTGGAGACGACAATGTAGGATGATCAAAGTAATCATTCCTAACATATTATTGGCGGAGTGGTTTACTAAATCACTTTTACCCCTGATCGCTCGTGATGTCGCTATGGGTGGCACAGTTACTGAAGAAGAAACCATTGCTCGGGATTAGTACTTATATTTGGTTTATTCACAATTTGGTACTTTGTATGATTTGCTTCTGAATGCTGCTCAAGATAATGCCGATCCATCCAAGCCGTCCTCCTCATCTCATGCAGACGGTGTTATCAGTTCCATCAAAACTCAATATACTTCCCAGTTGACAACACTCTCCTCTACCTCCCCCCAAACTCAGATCTATGAGGTGATTGTAGTTCAATCTGCCCCTTCACAACAATTTGGAGGTAAGAAGAAGACAAAAAAATAAATCCAAAAATACTAATAACAATGAACAACCAAAAAATCAAGCTCAAACACCTATTACCGAAAAGAAACCACAGCGGAAACTGATATTCTCGTGTATCATTTGTGGTGAAAATCATTACACTCAAGACTGTCCACATCGTAATGAAGTGGCCAAACTTTTCTAGGGAAATTCACAAACCCCTGTGCTTACTCAACCTTTTCCACAACAACAATCCATGGTTACTCAAACCCCCTCTCCTAGGGGCAGTTCTATCCATACTCATGATGAGGCCTCAACAAGTGCACATATTTATATGTTTAATGGGATTAATTTGACCACTCACTCTAAGACACGACACACCAGGAAACCCTGACAAAGGAAAAGTCACTAACGGTACCGGTACTTTACTGGATCCATCGTCATCCTCTGTTAGTCCTCCATCAGTTAATCCTCTGACTGGACCACTTCAGATTGAGAAAGCTACGTTCGACTCTATATTACACCCTCCTAAGAGCACTATCCATAAATATAACTTTAATCCTAGTTCATGTGCCACCCAAAACTACAACATTGTTGAAGATTTGGCTCAAGCACCATGTGCTATGTCTGCGTTAGAAGTTGTACAACACTGCCCTAGTCAACGTAGAACTCTCTTGTCTTCTATTGGTGTTGTTGATCCTGATTCATCCAACCATATCAGGTTTAACTTGGACAATTATACATATTGACTCTCTCACCAACTTGCTTTCCAAGTTGATGTTGTTGTTCACAATCAACAAATCCACTAAACTATTCTAGATGAGCGAGCCTCTACTTGTGTCATGTCTTTAGCATGTTGGAAAATTTTAAAATCACCCACACTTAACAAATCCCCAACGATGTTACGTGCATTTGATGGGCGAGGTTTTCATCCCCATGGGATTTTACAGTCCCTGCCCATCCAGTTCAGAGGAAAAATTGTCACTGTTGATGTCAAGGTGGTCGATGCTCCCCTCGATTACAAATTTTTACTTGGAAGAAGTTGGTTTTGTGCTATGACTGTCGTTTCCTCGTCGGTGTTTCGATGTGTACAATTTCCTCATCAGGGAAAAATTGTCACTGTTGATCAATTAGATTTCTGCACGACCGACGCTTGTGCTCCTGCTACCAACAACATTCCTTTCCTAGGAGACCACAAGATCACATATGAAAGCGTTGGTGTTTTCTTGTTCAAATATTCTAGCCTTATGGGTACCTTCCCTACACCACTTCCACCGACTACACATCATCTTGCCACCGTCGATATGATTTCGACCACGGTTTATCAATCTTTGGAATCATATGACCCTTTTATTTTACCTAGTCCCTTGGAATTCGATGTGCTAGGTGACACTATGCCACTTAGTCCAGCCAAAACATCATACATTGTTGTCCAATCCACTTCTCCCTCTTCGGATGACTAACATTTATTGGCACCTGACAATTACTCAATGCCACCACAGTTAAATTCCTTGTCATTTGCGATCGAATACATTTCCCCAATTTTTCCTTCCGATAAATCTATTAAGGAAATGTTGATCATTGACGAGCTACCTTGGGATGATAACCATCATCGATCCTCTTTTCTCTCGCCTCGTGAAGAAATTCAAAAATATATACACTCTATCTTCCCTCCTGATTTTCGTTGTCTCCCGTGACTTGAACTTCCAATGATTTGGATTCTGTAGTTGACATGGTGATCTCTTTGGTAGGGCTATTGGAGCCTGATCTCCTTACCCCTGTCGTGACCCTCAACATGTGTCCCTGCTAGAGTTATTTTATTCCATCTAGTGAAGATATCTTGGAATCCATGATTGAGTTTTTTCCCTTGACATGGTGTCCTTCCAGAGCGTTATTCTCTTGGAAGCCATGATCAAGGAGAAGCCACAAGCATAATTTTTCTTCTTTGTAGCAAGCTCATTTAAAAAATGAAACAGAGGTTACGAGCACAATTTTTCCTCTCTATATAAATCTCGTTAAAAAATGAAACAGAGGTTACGAGCATAGTTTCTCTTCTCTGTAGCAAGCTCGTTAAAAGATGAACATAAGTTTTGAGCATAGTTTTCCTCTCTGTAGCAAGATCGTTAAAAAATGAAACAACAATCCGGGGATTGAACCCATAGCCCTGAGCATAGTTCTTTTCCTATGTCAATATCGTTAAAAAATGAAACAGTCACCTCTCTTGAACCTTCTTTTCATCCACTCTTATCCTTTTTCTTCGTCTAGTAGAGAAATTGGTGACAACCTCAAAGTCGGTGAATGAATTGAAGCTTGGAGGGCATGTCTCTAGCCTTTTATGATCATTCTAGAGTTAAGCCACTAGCTTTCAAGCTGGGGGCATACTGAGCTTAATACTTTTTCTTTCTCGTGCTCGAAAAAACATGAGATTGTAACCGAGTATACTTTTATCACTTTTTCAGATTCGCATGGATATACGAAAAAGGAACCCCTTGGAGTCGTCTTTAAGCTCTTTTTAGAATCTCTAAACATGAAACAATTGTTGAGTGATATTGCTTCCTTTCCCACTCATTAAAAGGTTTGAAAAGGCATCTTTCGAGTGGTAATTTATCTCTTTTTTGGCCTTGCAAGACTAACATTACGAAAAAGGACAACATTGGAGTCATCTTTAAGTTCTTTTCAAACTCTCTAAATATGAAAAATCATCGAGTTTACCTTCTATGGACTTGTTAAACAATCATACATTGAAGGGCCCATATGGGGATGAAACCTTACTTCTTGCAGTTCTCTTAACAAAGGAAGAGGGAATTACTGAAGGTGAGTCATGTCGAGCATGTGTTACCCTCCTCGAGCTCGTTAAATTAAAAAGTGGTACTCATCTATTTGGATGGGAAAAAAAATTGAAAGAAGCAAGCCAAGAAGTTTTTGAGAACACTACCAGTAACTCTTATGGTCTCCCTTGAACATGACACTTTGTCTTTGCACGTATTTTAATCTGCTAAACCTCTACACTGAGCCAATCCTCTGAGTTTCTTTTACTCCTTTGGGTCATCTGACAAAAGTCACAACATCCACTGCATCATCAAGTTTTGGTCCATGTCACGTTTCTGTTGTTGTGCCTTAATGTTCAAGGGAAGTATCTGCCTTAGGATTCAACCATCACAAATATCCATTTTCAATACCCGTGTCAGTCCATGTTCATTTGATCTACCAATTATATCTCTGTGTCAGTTTTGTGTCGTTGATGGGGGATACATCAAGGCCCTCCCTCGACGAGTTTGTTCCTCTCGACTTCAACACATTATCCAGGAACTAGACTTAGAAACTAGTTAGTACCTTGGGACCTGCATGCCTCAATGGCAGGCCTCCTCGCGTATGATAATGGGTTTACATCATTGACCCCTGATCGGATGATTGTTACAGGTATGAACTAACTGAGAGGGGGGGGGGTGAATCAGTTAGTGTAGATTATTAAAAATTTCTCTTCTTTTAACTTTGAATCATTAATCTTAGTGGCAGTGAGTCTTTACTGTGAAACTCAGAGTTATAAACATAAAGTAGATAACATAAAGAATATCAATCACACACAACATTCACTCACAAGTATGAGACACAGATTTTTCAAGAGGAAACCCAACGAGGGAAAAAAACCTCGTCTTCTTAAGATGTTAAGCAAGCTCCAACTGCGTTACATCTCATCTTTTATGAGCACCAACTCATAGAGGCTACAACCTCTGATTGCCAGCACCAACTGGTTGAGAGCACCAACTCCCACAGAAGCCCAGCACCCACTGGGTGGAAGCACCGACTTCCTTTTTACTTCAGCACCAACTGAGTGAAGGCACCAACCTTCAGATTCTACAAGAACCCACTTGCAGAGAGAGAGACATAATTCTCCCTAGCACCACCCTACCACCCTTATTTGCCAAAATAAAAATTGCTCAAATCAACTTGTTCATTCTGATATAGCTTGCTTACCCTTTCTGCTGATCTACTCTGCATTCTTCACTGTTTTTGATCTGCTGCTCTGCCTCACTATCCTCTGCAGCCCATTCTCAACTTCTTCTCCTGTCATGCAGATTCTCCTCCTCCTTTTCTCACATCCAGAGCTCTCTCTCTATCTCACTTCAACAACACTTCCATCTTGGTTCCAGCGCATTATATTGTTTTTCCACATGCAGAGGTTTTCCTTGCTTTTCTCAACTCCAACTGTAGTTTCCCTTTCTTTCATTCTTTCTTCTGCTTTTCGCATGCCAGCATTCTCCCTGATTTTCTGAATTGTCTCTTTGAATGCCTCCTCTACACATGCCACATCATGCAACGCTGTGTTCTTCCTTTCTTAACTTCCAGTCTAATTTCAGACTGAAAGTCCTTCCATCGTCCAGAGTGATTAGAGACACCCAACTGGCAAAATATTCTAGACTTGTCAAAGAAGATGAAGGACCCCCGTAAAACTCTGGATTTAGCAATGTTAAGCTCCGTTGATTGTGCATTATAGCCATTTGATGATGGCCACACCAATCGCGTTGTGAATGGCATCATTCGTGCTTTTCTTAAAAAAATGATTGGTAACCCAAGGGCGTTGTGAAATTCATCATTCGTGCTTTTTTTGATGCTACTGCTAGTCATGGCCGTGGCTAAGGGAGAGCCAATAGTCAATGGATGTATCCTTCTTGGTTTTATTAGCAAAGATCCCCATGGGTGAAGGCTGAACGGGCATGCCAAATGGGTAGCATCTAACTTCGCCATTGCCTCTGTTTCTGTTTCAATGGGGGCTCTTGAATCGAATTTGAATAACCTAACGCTCTTCAAACATTTCAAAACAGGTTTATGGCGCTTGAATCGACTTTGAATAACCTAACACGATGGGCACTTGGATAACCTAACACAATGGGTCTCCTCTTGTAGAACAATTCGCTGAGTGGAACCCAATCTCAACGTCCCCACTTGGATATTGCTCTGACATCATATCATCTAGCTTCTTCTGCGTGCTCCATAACCAACCGATTTCCATCAATGACAACCTTTACAGTCTACGTCATCTCTGCTATAGCCATATTTCCAACAATCTCCCCCTTTGGCATTGATGGCAATATGTCTTTCATTGCTCCCCCTTTGACATCAAGGGAAAAGGGTAAAACTGCTCTCTTCAGACTCCCCCTGACTTTGTGCACTCAACTGTAATACCTGCTAAAAAAGGAATGAAATCCATCAACACTATACACTAATCTGACCACAATGCTCCACCTGAATTGATGCCAATTTTGATGCATTAATGTCTTGAGAGTTTAAATTGAAGAAGGTATCAGCTCTGATCTCTATGTATTTTCGCTTGCTGTAGTTCTACTATGTTCAGTAACCAGGCTTCTTGTGAAAAAGATCCTTTGGATGAGTGCCCGTGAGCTGCAATGGGTCATGGGATTTCCACGTTTTCAATGATACCATTGATTGACAACACTCCAAATTCACATTTATTACTTCAAGAACGCTTCTTATAAAAATGTCAATATTTGCTGCTCATGACCAAACTCAACACAACTACACTCATATATTCAATACTGGTATAAAGACCAAAGTGTCTCTTTAGGCGATCTGTTAAGAACACACTCCCCCTGACAAAGTGCAGAGGTTAGTTAGAGGAGGGTAGGACACCCATCTTCTGTCTGAGGTATTCAAACTGTACCTTGAGTAATGGTTTGGTAAAGAGATCAGCAATCTGCTCCGTGGAGGGAATGTACTGCAACTGTACCACTTTGTTGGCAACCTGATCTTTTAGGAAATGATACTTCAGAGGTATATGCTTTGTCTTGGAATGAAGAACTGGATTCTTGGAAACACTAATGGTACT
>ML782604.1:267565-293385 GCA_009831015.1 Picea engelmannii | reverse complement strand
ACCCACATAGTGGATTTTCTAAGAAAATTCTAGAAGGTCCAAAACCTTATCACAATTGAGGGTCAAGGAAGTCAAAAACCTACCCCTAGATGGATATTGGGTTATGTTAAATGCTAGGCCACTAGGAGGAGAAGGGATTCCATTCTATGTTATTGTATTTTGTTCCATAGTAGAGAAGAACAATTGGGAGTGAGAAATTAGAGAGAATAAAAGAGGGAGTTAATTTTTTGTAGCATCCTAACAAGACACGTGTCTCAGGTGACTCCATATAGAGTGCCTTCTCCTTTGTACTTGCATCATATTCTATACCATAGAAAAGAGAGCAGAGCAACCTCACCTTCTAGTTGGGTTTTCTCCCATAAGGGTTTCCTAGAGAAAATATTTGTGTTATTATGTGTATGGCGTGTGATTGTATTTTACTATTATCTATTTTCCATATTTTATCTATTTCATGTATAAGAAAAAAATCGGTATCTAAATAAATATTTTGGAATCTAAATGAATTTAACCCTCATAGTGTATATTTCAATTTTATTTATCATATTTGTTGTGATGAAATATTCCAGTGGAATATACACAACAATTTACAGATCATATTGATATCACAGTAGGTTTTCTTGGGGTATTTATGGAAATTTGTAGGATCTAGGAATCAACTTAAAGAGAAGTCACAAAAACCCTAGCCATGGAAAACGATTTTGTTCATAACAACCCTCAAGATCTAGTAGAAGAGTGATTCAAGAGGTTGGAATTGTAAGTCGTCGATATCAACTGCAATATGAACCTCCTCATGCTTGCTCTTGCAAGCAAGATTGGACCATTCAGAGATGATGGAGGATCT
The DNA here is from genome assembly GCA_009831015.1 of Picea engelmannii. Classification (NCBI taxonomy): domain Eukaryota; kingdom Viridiplantae; phylum Streptophyta; class Pinopsida; order Pinales; family Pinaceae; genus Picea; species Picea engelmannii. The sequence goes on along the minus strand of ML782604.1, from coordinate 292,544 downwards.
AACTCATAGATCATATCAGAGGGGAAATTGGGAGATCAGGAAGACCTAGAAAAGTTTTGGAACACAAATTTTTGGGTTCAGTTTTGTGCATGCACATAAACGGAGTTGTGCACACTCATTCCCTAGTTTGTGGACTTATTGCAATTATAAGAAGAATATTTAAAAAAATGAAGTATAATTTTTTTGTTTGGTTGCTTGAATTACCTTTTGCTTGCATTTAATGTTATTTCACTCTTTTAAAGGATAAATGTCACCCATTGGAACATCATTTGTGATTCATTCACTTTTTCTATTAGATATATTTACAATCCCCATAGCCTTACACCAAGTAGGGAATATGTTTTGTTAAAATATTTTGGATAGTTTTCACAATTAAAATTGTTTGAAAAATGAAATAGTCCTAATTATTCCCATGTAACTTTTTTATTCCTAAATATTAATCTGATTGAGTTGTAAAAATGGGGATTGTAATTTTTTTACCTTTTGGAGTAGGAAATTCATTTTTTATCTAACTTTGTTATTCCTAAATATTAATCTGGTTGAGTTGTAAAAATGAGGATTGTAGTTTTTTTTACCTTTTGGTGTAGGAAATTCATTTTTTATCTATAATGAATTGAAATGGTTGTCCATGTATTCAATGTAGTAATTTAGTTTTCCATAATAGTTTCACTTTACATAGATCCAAGAACTAGAGACTTCATACTCTTGAATTTACCCATCCTTAATTAAGTAAACTATTATGTTTAGGTACTGGCATATATCTAAATTTGAACCCAAAACTAAGCTTTGAATTTCTTGAGAAGGGAATATTGACCCGAAGAATAACAATATTTACTGTCAATTTGGGATATATAAATTGCATTCACTATGACAATAATGCTAGACCTATTTTGGGACAAGTACAATGATATATTTTGGGGAATTTATAGTTTTACTTTTATGACTTTCTAGTTAGTGATGTGACTTGGCTCTTTATGAAGGGTCTATAGGAAGATAAGTTGGCTCATGTGCATTTCTTTTCTTCCTCCTCTCCTATTTCTATCTTATATGCTTCTGGAACAAGCTACTATGGTTCTCCAACAACAAGTTTAGGATAATTATAAGAGAAAACATGTGCAAATGCACTATGATTCTAGGGATATGTTAGAACACACTATATTGAATATTTAGCTCCATAGTGATCCAAAAATAGAAGGAATAATAAACAATTGTCTTATTTAGATGCTTAAATATGTTTAAAGATTTCAACTATTAATTAATCATGCTGTAAAAATAGAGATATGAACAAACAAACAAAAAGAGACAAAGACAATAAGAGCTTGATAACTAAGTTCACCAATGAGTGGCTACATCTTCGGGACCGCTTCCAAGTGGAGGACCTCTTTATTGATATTCAAATGCTCAAGTTCTCTTACAATGGCTCCATGTTGTTACATAACATACTTCAGATCTGTTGTGAAATACCTCCTTTCTTAGACACATGTATGCTTCCTCAAACTCCTCTCACAAACATGACAAAAAGGCCTCTCAAAACATGAGAAAAAAACAAAATACGTAAATTGCTCCTCAAATTCTCTGCATCAAAAAATTCTTCCCCAAGCTTCACAAACCTGGTTTTTATATTTTTCATGCTTTGATGAAGAATTTCAACTTCCCCTAAATATCTGGCCTCTTTCTGGGATCAAATCCCCCTCCAAATGGCCAAGATATCCTAAAAAAAACACTTTCTGGTCATAATATCAGGCAAAATACAAATTATGGGCTAAATATAAGTAAAAAAACAACTTTTGATCAAAATACGCAGAGTATCCCCCTAAGGTTGAGTGTGCTCCCCCTTTATGTGGTCATGTGAACACTGTATGGCCAAGCGCCAGCCCTTTGGGCTGCGCACTGGCCTTGTATTGGCGCAAGCTCTTGGTTGTATGGCACATGCCATGGAACCTTCCCCTTAAACGTGCCCTGGTGCTTATGGTCACACCCCTCTTCTTCTTTTTAGTGGTCACTTACCGCATGAAACCATGGGCTAGGGCTAAGCCCTATCCCCTTCCCTTTCCACCACCATATAACTACCACACATTATATATTATAATGTGGGTTTTAAATAACAATTAATATGGTGGCACGTTGGTATTAGGGTTCTCCCAAAGATCTTGCTTGGTGGTGGTCGTGGGTTCAAAACCCATGGGACCAAAAATATTTTTAACTTGCCATTCGATTGTTGACTGGGTGCCACGTGGCTTCCCATGCGTGGGCCACGTGGCACCACCACATTTTCTCAATATTTCACCATGTGTCCACACTGCATTGGCCAAATATGCCATATCTACCTAGTCACTGGTTGCCACTTGTCAACACCTTCTTTTGTCACGTCAACATCATTAAATAGATTTGGTGATGTCATGTTGATGTCAACATTGACTTTTTGCTAGTTGACCGTTTGACTTTTTATCTATTTGAGAATCTGATCATAGTACGATAACTCTTGCATACGGAGCCCGATTGAGAAAGTAAATATATGGCTGGAATCATCATGACGAGACCATCACAATGGAATTGGTTTCATCCATTTCTAAGAACTTTAAATTTTGAGCATTTTCTAGACCTGGGGAGCTTCCTGGATCATTCCTCCCCACTTGGAAGCTTTTGGACCACCAAAAGTCTGGTATCAGTTGGTAACTAAGTGAGGATACTGTGTCGTCACCTTTCTGATCTCTATTCACTTGGCCTGACTTGGATTTGTACCCTTCAATCCCAATCAAAGATACTCCACATCGCCCCTGCGAGAAGTTCAGACTCTTTTGTCCAATATGGTGTCTTCCTACAACTCATTCATATATTCAGGAGCAAAATATTCTATGGTAGGAATATGAACATTCTCTCCTTAATCCTCGATCATAGGAGGCTCATACAATCTCAAGTTTTCCACATTTACAACTGAATAGATTTGCATATATGGAGGCAATTCTAACCGAAAAGCATTAGTACCAATCTTGTCTAAAATTTTGAAATGACCATAACAAATTGGTTTAATCTTTTTACCTTCACCTTGCATCCTTTCCTTGCTTATGTATAACCAAACTTGATATCTTTCTTTGAATTGATGATCAACTCAATGCATATCATGCCTCGCCTTGTACTTAGCCTGACTTTTCTCCAACTGTTCCTATACTGCCTAATGGATCAACTGGATCCGTTCAATGAACTTTGTAGCCCTGTCCACATCACTGTGTCCTCCTGCTGCAATGCCTTTTCCAAATACAAAAACCAAAGGAGACTTTGGCAAGTACCCCAAACAAGTTTCAAATGGACATCTCTGAGTAGAAGAATGTTTGGCTCGATTATACACATGTTGTACATAACACAAATGTTCATCCCAAAGCTTGGGATGTTTGTTGCAATATGCCCGAAGTAGATGCACTACTGTCCTGTTCACCACCTCTATCTGTCCGTCCTTCTGTGGATGAAATGATTTACTCTTATTTAACCTAGTGTCCATAAGTTCCCATAAGCTTGACCAAAATTTCCCCAGGAATCTGGAGTCTTGATCAGATACAATAGAAGTAGGTAAACCAAAATGAACCCATACATTTTTAAAGAACATTTGAGTTGTTTGTTCAGCTGTGACCTGTTTTTTACAAGGAATCAAGACACACATTTTGCTGAACCTATCCACAACTACATACAAGTAATCATGACCTTTTCTAGACATAGGCAATCTCCCCACAAAATCCATAGATACACTTTCCCATGGTCTAGAAGGAATAGGAAGTGGAGTGTACAATCCTAGCTTTCTGTTACTTGGTTTGCTTATTGCGCACATAGTACATCCTTTTACATATTTAGACACATTTTCATGCATTCAAGGCCAATAAAAAAATCTTTTTAATTGAGCAACTGTTGTATCTACCCCAAAATGCCCTACTATAAGAGAAGTATGTGCCTCTCTCATGACATGGACTCTTTCATTTTCTGGAATACATAACTTTCCCAAATGATACAAGACTTTGTCTTTAATATGATAATTCGGTTCTTCTGCTCTTTTACCATTACTTAAAGTTGCATAGACTTCCTTAAAATCTTTATCCTCGACATATTGTTCAATATAACTTTCATGAGTGATTGAATTGTGCTTAAGGATTGTAGCAATTGTACTAGGAGGCCTAGATAACATATCAACAACTTTATTATGAATTCCCTTTTTATATCTGATGACCAAGTGAAATTACTGTAAAAACCCCATCCATCTAAAATGCCTTGATTGTTGTAGCTTAGTTTGTGATTGTAGATACTGTAATGGTTGATGATCAGTGTGTATTACCGTTTCTTTACCCATTAAATAATGTTTCCACTTTTTAACACTTTGTACTAGAGCATACAATTCTTTATCATAGGTTGGATAGTTAATTACTATTGTAGTGAAGGTCTCAGAATGATAGCACATGGGTTTCCTGTGTTGCATCAACACTTCCCCCATGACATAGTCACTTGCATCGGATTCAATTTCAAAAGACTGTTGGAGATTTGGCAATGACGGAACATGAGTTGTACTAATCTTTGTTTTCAAAGTATCGAAATCCTTCTATTGGATTCCTCCCCACTGGAATCTCCTTTTCACACTTGTTAAAGCATGTAAACGCATTGCAATCAGAGAGAAGTTTGCAATAAACTTCCTCCAAAACTGTGTTTCTCCCATGAATCTTCTTACATTGGTTACATTCATGGGCATTGACCAATTTACAATAACCTCAACTTTTGAGGGATCAATCTTAAGCTCTCCACCTCCTACAATGTAAACCAGATATACAAGAGATATCTTGCCAAATTCACACTTTGACAATTTTACAAAAAATTTCTCTCTTTGCAACACTAAAAGTATCTTCCTAACATGTTGGGCATGCTCTTCCTTGGTCCTACTGAATATAAGAATATCATCTAAGTAGACTATTACAAATTCATCAATTACAGGCCTGGATACATCATTCATAACTCTCATGAAATTAGCAGGTGCATTAGTAAGCCCAAATGGCATCACTAACCATTCAAACAATCCCTGTTTTGTTTTAAAAGCAGTCTTCCATATATCCTGTTCAGCAACCCTGATATGATGGTAACCACTTCTTAAGTCTAACTTAGTGAAATAAACTGCATGTTTCTGTTGATCTCGTAAATCATCAATGTGAGGCAAAGGGTATCGATTTTTTACCGTGATTTTTTTCAAAGCTCGAAAATCCACGCACATGCACCATGTGCCATATTTATTTGGCACCAAGATGATAGGTGACCCACATGGATAAGCACTAGGTCTGATGACCCCTTGTTCACCTAGCTATTGTACCTATTTCTTTATCTCTGCATTTTCCAAGACTGATAACCTATACATGCCAATGTTAGGAAGAGGAACATTATGCTACAATTGTATCTCATGTTCAATTTGTTGTTTTGGAGGCAATCCTTTTGGGACTTGAAATAATTCATCATAGTCAGAAACAATTCTAACTAAATCATCTTTTAACTTCGCATCACAATCTTTGAAAGTATCAATTCCGAAAGTGTCCTGAGTTGATTAGTGACAAATTCAGTTTCTTTTGATGAGCCCTTACTATATATTATTTTCTATATTTAGTTAATTGATACTTATTGTCTTCACGATAGAATATTTCTTTTCTATCATACAAATATGGACTTCCAAGTACGATACCACGTATATCTAGTGGAACTACATCCAACTCAACCTCATCTATGAACTGTGCATTAATTGCAAACTTTAGGACACATTCTCTTTCCACCTGCAATCGATTATCATTATGAATCCATCCTAAGGGATATGGTTTCTTATGAGGTTTAGTGATTAATCCCAACTTTTTAACGATTGCTTCTGATATCAAATTTACTTTTGAGCCGCTGTCAAATAGAGTATCAATTTTTGTATGTTTGGAAATTACCCTTATATGAAATAGTTATGTTTGTTTGACCTCATCAACTTCATTCTCAACTTTTAAAGACTGAATTGAAGAACTTATACTAGCTTCAAAATTTTTACCTTTGACTCCTGTGACTGCGACATTTGTCTCATCTCTCGAATCAGACCCCAAATCGACTTGAGTTGTTGCAGTAGTCTTTGGTTTTCCTTTATTCCTGAACTTTGTTGGTTTCAACTCTGGGTGAAGGATCCAACAACGATCCTCACTATGGCCTTCCTTCTTACAATGAGTACATTTAGGTTTCTCCTTCTTCACTGTATAAGTTTTCTTTCCTTTGAACTTCTCTTTACCCTTGCCTTTAAACTTTCCTTCAATAGATTTAAATGGTTTTACAAAATCAACATTTACATTCTTGCCTCTAGATTCAAGATGAGTCGCTTACACACACACTTCATCTAAACTAGTAGGATTAAACATAAGAATGGTATGTCGTAAATAACTATGCAAACCACCTATATACTTAAGCAATGTCTCTTGAGTATCCAATGATATTCCCAACAACAAATCTCTTTTGCGAAACTCCTGTGTATAACTTTGAACAATTTGTCCTTTTAACTGTCTAAAGTTATGCCATGACATAATAGCTTGTTGCATGTAAGCTAGAGGATCAAATTGCTTTTGTAAAGCGGATGTAAAATCAAGCCATGAAGAGAGAGTCTTACCAAACTTCTTAAGATCTTGTTTTGTCCTGCTTTCCCACCAAACAAGGGTGGTTCCTTCCATCTTGAGACTAGCAAGCTGGATCATAGTCTCTTCATCTATGATTCTCTTTATCCCACAATACACTTCAATTTGTCTTATCCAATTATCTAACTTTTATGCATTTAGTTCTCCATCATACAAAGTCAACTCAAACTTAACATCAAGTTTTAACAAAGACATATTAGACTTATGCGTATGTGTTTGTTTTTGTATGGTAGATGTTGTAGAATGAGAACTAGCATTTGATGTAGAACTAGAAGAAGAATGAGAAGATGGCGGTGAAGGTGGCATAGGATGAGGCTTTGAAGTCTCTCCTTTCCCTTCACTTTTACCCTTCATTAAGATCGCTCCCAAGGATGGTTTCTTTCTCTCCAAGAAATCCTCATATAACACTTTGACCATTTCAGACATGGAGAAAAGTGCATCTTCTAGTTTCTTGGTTCATGGAGAAAGCTCTCCTTCTGAAGTCATTGCTTTCTTCCTCAACAATCGTTCTATCTTAAAAATGAATTCAGCCAATGATCATTCTCCTTTCTAAGATTTGGATCTTGTAATCATCCACCCTACACTTGTTAAACCTTCCAAAATAATCAAAGCTCTTATACCAAAATAGTTGATCCAAAAATGCAAGGAATATTAAACAATTGTCTTATTTAGATGCTTAAAGTTGTTTAAAGAGTTCAGCTATTAATTAATCATGCTGTAAAAATAGAGATATGAACAACAACAAAAGAGACAAAGACAATAAGATATTGATAACGGAGTTCACCAATGAGTGGCTATGTCTCTGGGCCCGCTTCCAAGTGGAGGACCTCTTTATTGATCTTCAAATGCTCAAGTTCTCTTACAATGACTCCATGTTGTTACATAACATACTTCAGATCTGTTGTGCAATACCTCCTTTCTCAAACACATGTAGTCTTCCTCAAACTCCTCTCACAAACATGACAAAAAGGCCTCTCAAAACATGAGAAAAAACCAAAATACATAAACTGCTCCTCAAATTCCCCGCATCCAAAAGTTCTTCCCCAAGCTTCACAAAGCCTGGTTTTTATAGTTTTCATGCTCAGTTGAGGCATTTCAACTTCCCCTGAAGATATGGCCTCTTTCTGTGATCAAATCCCCCTCCAAATGGCCAAGATATCCTTAAAAAACCACTTTTTGGTCATAATATAAGGCAAAATACAAATTCTAGGCTAAATATAAGTAAAAAAACCACTTTTGATAAAAATACACAGAGTATCCCCCTAAGGTTGGGTGTGCGCCCCCTTTATGTGGTCATATGAACACCATATGGCCAAGCGCCAACCCTTTGGGTTGTGCGTTGACCTTGTATTGGCGCGAGCTCCTGGTTGTATGGTGCATGCCATGGGACCTTCCCCTTAAACACGCCTTAGTGGTTATGGTCACACCCCTCTTCTCCTGATTGGTGGTCACTTACTGCATGAAACTATGGGTGGGGCTAAGCCCGAGCCCCTTTCCTTTCTACCACCGTTTAACTACGATGCATTATATATTATAATGTGGGTTTTAAATAACAATTAATATGGTGGTGCGTTGGTATTAGGGCTCTCCCAAAGCACTTTCTTAGTGGTGGTTGTGGGTTCAAAACCCATGGACCCCAAAAAAATTTTAACCTTCCATTCAATTGTTGACTGGGTGCCATGTGGCTGCTCATGCCTGGGCCACGTGGTACCACCACATTTTCTCAATATTTCACCATGTGTCCACACTGCATTGGCCAAATCTACCATATCTTCCCAGTCACTGGTCGCCACTTGTCAGCACCTACTTCTTCCACGTCAGCATCATTAAATAGCTTTGGTGATGTCATGCTGACGTCAGCATTGACTTTTTTCCAGTTGACCATTTGACTTTTTAACTGTTTGAGAATCTAATCAGAGTACGATAACTCTCGCATACAGAGCCCGTTTGAGAAAGTAAATATATGGCCGGAATCAGTGCGATGAGCCCGTCGCAATGAAATTGGTTTCATCCATTTTTGAGAACTTTAATTTTTGAGCATTTTCTAGACCTAGGGAGCCTCCTCGATCACATAGTAAGCTACATAAACTCTTGTGCAATAGTAACCAAGATGCATGATTCAAAAATGTGGTAGGAAAGACTAAAAAACTACCTTTTCCTCCTCTCCTTTCGCTTCACTTGAGACTGTATCCATCTAAATATCCACTGGGTATTGAGCTAGATCTTCATAGGATGATGGGGATAATGAAATGGATTCTTCAATTGGATCTTCTCTTACTTTTGAATTTAACTAATGATGTGTTGCTCTATATACAACATATACTCTTGTTGTCTATACATATGCATCCATATTTGGAAATTATATTGATGTTAGTCCATTAACTTAAATAGTTGTTGCTCTCATGGGGTATTTTAGTGGTGACACCTATGGTTTATTTTTTTTCTTTAATTAATTTTTTATTTGTATTATCAACTATCAATACTCAACTATGAATAAATTTTGTTCTTGTTGTCTATCCTATAAGGAAAACAATCAATGATTAATTACAAATAGAATCAATTAACAATGAAGACATATGAGGTCATGTATACTAATTAAGTTTGTCATATTTCATCATGAATGGTTTTACATTATATGGAAGGAAAATAAATCTCATTGTATATGAATGGATTTCATCCCATATAATGATACCATATAAGCTAAATTGCAAGAATCTTTCTAAATGAAAAGCATATTGTTTCGGGTCATTGCATATAACATGTAGGTCAATGCTATGTAATAGATGTAATAGATGAAGTTCCAAGGCAGGGGAAAATTTTGGTTACATTTGACAAAGAAGAGGTTGTGAGGGGAAGTAAAACAAATCAATCCCATAGGGTATGGTGCATTTGAGATTCTTTCAAAAATAAATGACAATGCATTTCAACTCAATTTTCCATCCTACATGAATCTCCATTCAGTTCTCAATGTGGAGTATTTGAAACTATATGAACCAAGTTTGTTGGATAAAACATATGTTAGTGAGAAACATTTTTTTCCCAATATTGAAGGCTAGATACATGAATCACTCAAAGAAATGGAAGAGGACATGGTCATAGAAAAAAAAAACAAATCTTGAAGAAGGGCATAAATTGAGTATTGAAAGATTGTTCCATAAGGAAAACCCCCGGGAAAGGGAAAATGGCATACAAGAGAAAAAATCAGGGAATTATTCCCTCAACTAATTGGAAAGTAAGCTTTTGGCCTCTCCATTGGGAAGGTATGATATGAGAGGATCATCTACATGATTTTTGGACTTTCCAGCATCCATCCGAGAGGTGTGAACAATGACCTTCCACATCCCATTCAACATTCTAAATTCGACTTGAATGTGAACCATCACAAGTAAGTACGAAATAATGATAGTTCAATTGTATGTGGATCAACTTTTAGTTCAAAGATTCTAGAGGTAGAATTCAAAAAGGGAGAGCATTATATAGTAGTGGGAAAGGTTTTGGCGATCTCTATAGTAAAACCATAGAGTCTCATGCCATTATTGGGTCAATATTTCCACATATTGACATGTACATGTATATTTGTTGATAGGTTATATAGTCATTTTTTATTTTCCCAGTGGTAATGTTGCCTTGAAGGGTTTGAGACCACATAAATATCTGTGATCAAATTGTTTGTATGTTTCTTTGTTCTTCTTGCAAATTTGACTCAATTATGCTCTTTTATTTTGAATTCTAAGCGAGTAGAAACTTGAAAAATGAGAGACAAAGCATTATTATATGTTTGTGCAAGTTTATGGAAGTCTGCATTTGGATTGCTAGTTTTCGGTTTTAAAGGGTTGTATCAGGTTTTTGCTTCAACAATTCCAGATCATGCAAGCACCAAAATGTTGGAAATTGAACTCGGGACAGTTGAGGTTCGGGACAATTGAGGTAAGGTTCCAACTAGTTTATTTTTTAACCACAACCATACATTCCATGTGTTTCCATGTACAGGTACATTTTTAAAGGGAATAAATACATTTTTTATTTTCCTTGTGGTGATGATCCCCATAAGGGTTTTACACCACATAATTATGTTTGTTCATATTGTGTGTATATTTATTTATTGTTTTTTCCATCATAAACTCTATGCTAGTAGAAACTTGGAAAATGGCATACAAAACATAGCTCTTTGTGTATTTAATGGAAAACTTTATTTCATTTTTTAGTTTTTAATTTTGAAGGGTTGTATGAAGTCTTTTCTTGAACAATTTTGGATGATGAAAACACCAAAATGATGGAAATCAAACTTGGTCCAGTTGAGGTGGTGTGATCGTGATCATGATCTTGTGTTTGGAGGGTGATTTTGATTAACCATGATAAGATAAATATTGATTCTTGTTCATGTCACTGAAAACTACTATAGTTACACCACAGTCACACCTATTGGTGCCTAATGGATATTTTCATAGTCATACCTATTGGTGCTTATGCAATAAATAAATATAAATTATAAAAAGACAAAAACACAACCCTCATAGAATAGAGTTCTTCAATTTGTGTCTAATAACTAAATAACGTCTACTCAACACAACTGTGCGTAGAATATACATACAAGGTACTAACAACAAGAATGAACATATGTAAAATTGGGATAGAGGAAACTATTATCACTTCTGAGAGTAGTGATTATACTTATAACCAACTCTCTTGCAATTTTACATAAACAACAAGTCAACCACAACCAAAATTGAACCTCAATGACAAAAAATCCTAGACAATGAATATTTGTTTTTCCCAAAACCCTGAAAATTCATAGATGCTAGAAACCATAAACCACCAGAAAGAAACTATAATTTTTAAAGAAATTAGATGGAATTTTCATTTCTCAATTAAAAAACTAAGAAAATGATACCCCAATCTAAATATCCTAACATGGAGTAAACCCAATTTCAACCCCCCTACACCACCTCCATTTCCAGTAGTGATACCAAGAAAGTGGGCCACTGCTCTTGTCAAGGATCCAGTGAAATGTTTCCCACGTAATAGGAATACAAGGTTTTCCCCATCCTTATTTACATATTTCCATGCCCCATCATTGGATTTTCGAGGCGTCATAACCATTTAAATATGGATTAATTTTCTTCATTTTTTGTTATTATTTGTTTGGATATTTTATAATTGAGACATTAATTGGAAAATATAATCAATGTCCATTGAAACAGGGTGGACTTTACAATGAAATGTAAAGGGGAAAATATAATTTAAACGTACATGTAGCTTGTAGGTTGTTGTAATATGTAGCCTTTATTCTTTAGATATGTGATATATCCCTATTCCTAATGACCATGACCATGGATTCTTCCCATTACCCTATATCTTGTAGGTTATACCTTCTACTTAGTACTATATAGCTTGGGGAAACCTGTTAACACTGAACAATGGCAATTTAAATGAGGCATCAGGTTTCCTACACCTTCATCCTTGTAACTTATAGTCTCTAGATTCTATGAATACAAAAAATACTAAATATCCCCTATTGTTGCATTGCAACGTGCATTATTCCATACCTTCATGCTTCACGGTTCACCAAAATGAAGTATAAACTAAAATTAATAGTATGGCATAAAGAGGCTCAACAAAAATTTAACAAATACCTGGAATCAATGGTGTGTATTAGGTGGGCCTGGATTTAAGAGAATTTATGAATAGGATGGCAGGTTCTACAACTTCCACCCCCATGGGACTTATGCTACTTATGGATAAATGGGTTCTTCAACAGAAACTCCCACTAAGTAAACTTGATAATAAACTGCTTCCTCAACTAGATAAAAGTCAACCAACTTTCGAACAAGAAGAGATGATACTAAATATTGAACAATTTACTCATGTCACAACAAATCCAATGATGAGTCAAACTGATATTGGGGGTGGGGTTTCATTTTCTCCTCTTGCACTAGGGTTTCACACTTCTCACTGAGAATCAACTCAACAATCACAGAATTTGTTGTCTCCATGGGAATTACATCCTTCGAAACAAAAAACACTCTGCAATGGTATTGCTTTTCTCTACCCCAATCTCGAGATAGATAACTCACTTTGAAGTTCTATATTAACTCACAGCAACCAAGTGATGAAGTTCCTAGCCAATATAGATTTCTAATAAAATGCACAAACAACTGAATGCCAATGTTCTCTTCGTCATAAACTCAACAAGCAGAAACTTTTCCCTATAAAACCCTTCAAATAGATAGAATAATCGTGAAGAAAATGGCATATATTTGGATTTTTTCCTGTTTATATTTCTGACCCCTCAACCGCACATCACCCATATTAATGTCCCCAAATACATATATTAGTGTATATCATTAAAAAAAACCCTCCACCCCTTAATACTCCTTAATATATTGACCTATGTTTTGATTTCGCATTAATATATTGACCTATGTTTTGATTTATTTTTTGACCCCCTTTATGAATGGATGTGATAATGTATTTTCTTCCTGGTGTAGCCCCCGTGAAAATACCTCAAGCTGAGAAAGAGAAGTCTTGATTCTTAGCCTGGGTTTTTTTTAGAAAGAGAAGTCCAAGTTCTAAAGAATCCTGGGTTAAGAAGGATGTCTGCATTTTCTCAAAGAACTTTCTCATTGAGTAAGAAGAGATTAACATCCACATGAATAATGGTTGAACCATTATTGGATGAAAATTCTCCACTAAGGGAAGGTATATCTATAAGGATATCCAAGAGGGAAGAGAGGCTTCCAATGTTGTAACTAAGAAATAAAGTAATATAACATTGCATGGAAAATCCAAGTAGGAAAACAGACTGACACTATCACAGAGGCCTATTCAATTGTTAGAAATTGGGGTAGGTTTCAAAAGAAGGGAAGAAAATGACACCTTAAAATTGTATACCAATCCGGAGGTGTTTGAAGTGTTTTAGGAATCCAATTTGTTGGAATATTTTAATATACTCTAAGGATATGATGAAAAGAGTATTCAACCATAGCCAAGGATTTGGAAGTCCAAGTCAATGAACCAATCTTGGTGAGACTAAAAAGGATTCCAATGGGGTTTCCTTGGTCACTGGTTTGGATTTATTATATAATTTGAGGCACTTGTTCGGGGCACTCTCTTACTCTATGGGACCGATTTGTGACCCCCTTCACATTTATGTTGTAATTTTTTCATTTGATTGTTGAATTATTTGTGTGAGTCATATTTGAGTCTTGAAACCGTCCCATACCATCAATGCATGCATCTACTATAACCCTGTCAAATTTCAGTGCATACAAGCACAAAATGAAAAAATTTCAACATTGGCCCCATTCAAGGTCACTTTGTGCGCGGTCAAATTAAAGAATAATTTCCACTAATTGGTAATTAATGGACAACCTTGAAAATTGTTAGATGAACCAAAGTTAAAATTGGAGATGATGGTATAAACCTGAATAAGATTTTCTTGGTTTTATACCTTGTGCATGGTAGATGAGCTATTAAAGCATCTTTTAGGCTCTTGAATACTATTTTTTTTAATACATATACCATGTACGAAACCTTAAGATTCATCTATAGTTCATAAAACCTTGTAATGATGCCAATATGACACATAGGCAAAAAAATTCATTTATAGGGCCTATGTCGTGGTTTTATACCCTATGCATGGTTTGGGAGTCCTAAAAGCGTATTGTGTACCTCAATACATTTATATTTCCTCCCCATACCATTTCTATGACTTGGAAAATAACAGTTTGAAAAAATTCAATGTTGGTCGTTGTTTTTGGAAAGTTCCGAAGAAGATGTTATAGGAACAATGAACATGTTCATTGAAACCTTGTCACAATACGATGATGGATAATTTCATCTCATTCATAGTTAGGTTATAATTTTATCATTTGATTGTCAAATTCTTTGTGTGAGTTGTATTTGAGTCTCGAAACCCTCTCATACCATCAACACATGCATCTACTATAACCATGTCAAATTTCAGTACATACAAGCACAAACTAAAAAAAATCATTGTTGGCCCCATTCATGGGTCACTCTGTGCGGGGCCAAATTAAAGCATAATTTCCACTAATTAGTAAATAGACAACCTTGCAAATTGTTAGATGAACAAAATTTAAAATTGGGGATGATGGTACAAACTTGAATGAGATTTAAACCTGAATGATCTTCTCTTAGTTTCAATAATAATATATTCTATACTAAAAAAGGCCAACCACATGAAGGTGTAACCTTATATGGCCCCTCCCCAACCCCTACATCACTCTCAATTCCCCAATACCCAATTTATCTACTATAAAATATTTGAAAGAAACATAGTAAGAATCAAGCATAAAAACTAAGAAAACGAAAATTTAAGGTAAATGAAAGAGAAAAAATAAGTTGAAAACATATAAATACATACCTCATACATTTAAACAATTCAATATCATTAATATTCTTCTTTTTCCAACTCAACATCTGTATCATCTGGTTTATAATTGATGTTAAGAGGATTCACCATATCAACGACACAATCAATGTTGTCATCTCCAATCATATCATCGTCTATATCATCATCAGGAACATTGTCTCCTACATTTGGTTTGAATTCTTCAAGTTCTTCATCTAACACATCGTTGATATCATCTCCATATGGAACATTGTCTAGAACATCTCCTTGAACTTCTACGACGCCTTCATCTGACACATGAACTAACTACTCCTCTACATCATCTTCTTCTGCTACATTATACTTTACTGGACTTCCTCTTGTATTATGTATAACAACATATGGCCAACCCCCTCTACCTGGAACCTCTAAGTAAAATGTGTGTCTGCATTGGCTTGGAAGAACATAGGGCTCTTATCCTGGCTCAACATTCCTTTTATTAACCATGGTAAATCCACTATCATGATGATTAACAGTTCTATCAGGGTCATGTTAATTCATTTGTATCATGTACCATTTGACGTTGAACATAACTAATTTGAAGGATTTAAAGTCACACTTAAGTATATCATCCAAAAAACCATAGTATCAATTTTCAGAGACTTATGAATGTCTGTCACTTCTAGAGGAAACATTAGTAACCAGAAATAATGCAGTTATCCCACTATCATAAGTTTTCATATTTTCATCCAACTTTTTGATGTGAAATTTACAACCATTGCACCACATAGCCTTGTGGTTTTTCAAATGAAATATGTGAGACACATAAAAAAAAATGCATTGTCAATTGATAAACATATTTATACTTGGAAATTATGCAAATTAATAAAAGAAACATGCCATGTACATCAATATAATATTAAAAAAAAAATAGTATGGGTGAATATGCTTTACTATTTATCTTTTAAACCATATGCTAAATCAATTTCCCTATGTGTAATATTGGTATCTCCTTTACATTCATATTCTTTGACCAATCTAGCCACACCATACCATGATAACCTACCATTATTAGATTTTATAGATAGTTCAATCCATAGTGTTATGAGGAAAATCACTCTATGTCATGGGGTAAACCACAACAGACAGAAATGACTACAGAAATCAACTCTAATCTCAAGTATGTTATATAAACAAACATGCTAACAAGACAAGATAAAGATCCTACCTCGTATGGGCATTTGATGAAGTCCATCGTTGAGCACTCGACTCAAAGATATATACCCACAACTTGTCCTCAACAACCAAGATACACAAGAATATGGTGATAATATGTAAAGTTAGCACATATAATAACATAATCCATCAACATTCATAACAAATATGTCCATGGAATAACAATTCAAATATTTACAAGACATTAATTGGATGAGAAAAGAGTATTTCTATTAAAATATGATCAACAAAAGTGTATGAGTGACAAACATCCATGTCGACACGTCGCATAACTGAGAAACTAAGTCCCGTATGTTAGGATATTTAGACACTTAGGATTTATTTAAGATCTACTTGGTCTAATGTGTCGTTAGGTAAATGTGTGTTTCTTAGTGTGTTTATTTAGTATGCATTAGTATGCATTTGTAGTTAGGAAACCTGACGGTCATGATATGTTCCCGACATAGAGTGATCTGATGGTTCATATTCTCCTCGATCTTAACAACCATTGATCCATGGTTTAACACCCGATTGGTACATGATATCTATTTAAAGAGCATGGAGGGTCACTTTTCGATGATCGATTATGATAAAATCTCTTGTAAAATATCTCTGTAATCTTTTTCTTTTGCATTAATAAACTGGTCCAAGTGGCCTCGTTTGCTGGGGCCCTGGATGTTTCCCCATAGGGGTTTTACCACGTCAAAAATTCGGTGTGTTGATCTTTGATATGGTTGTGTGAGTGGTTACTGAAGGTCTTCATCCTTTGTTGGAATACTTGTGTTTTCGAACATGGTATCAGAGCGTGTTTGAAGACCCACTCCTGTTGTATATTGAGATCGTGAATATGAGTTGCCTCATCTCCATTTTATGTCATTTACATACAATTATGGGATAAGAGGAATGTTCCATTGCATCTAGAGTGCTCGTTTCAGTCAAGAACACTTTTTTTCCACTCGAAAAGTTTTTTGTTTGCTCAAGATATGACCTTTTCAGTTAGATCTGGAGGTATAAAGCCTGAATACGCATTTTATAAAAATTTTCATAGAATTATTTTGGTTTTATATTATTTATTTGCACCCTGGCTTAAGGCAACCTACGAGAATAGGTCATTCTTGCAAGCAAACGTATTAGCAGCCTGCGAACCTTCTTCAAAAATGAGTTTTCTGGAAGAGATGAAAATAACTTTTTCTCAGGAGAAAGTTCTTATGAAGAGCCTGAGTACACCATCATCAATACATCATCATGATGACCAAAATCATGGGTAACAGAATGCCCCCCAAAGTATGAGGTTGGAACCAGTGACAGTCGATAGACTTTGTAAGGTGCATGTGTGTATCAGGAACCAAGAGCACACCTAATCGAAAACCTGCGAACAACCAAGCATCTGCAGAATATCATATATATCAATTCTGAGGTAGGCATTCCCATACTCAGATCACAGACTGATGACATTGTAGACATGGGTCATGGCCACCAATCATACACTGTGGATCCATGCTGTCAAAATATAGCATAGCCACCGGAATACACTATGGATCTATGCGAGAAATTTCAAATCAAGACGACATAGCCACGAGACATACACAGTGGATCTATGTGCTGCAAATTATACATACTCCATCGCAACTTGGATGACAAAGATGATATCCAAGGTCTTCAATCTCATCGCCCAAAGTATGAATCTAACCATGTGATTACATGTGTTGAAGTCGAACATGATAGAAACCACTTGATTACCAGTCAATGAAGAAACCGTTAACAAGTGCGAGGGAAATCACCATTGATGTCAATGACCCCCAAGGTATTAAAGTACAATCCATCGAGTGTGAATAAATGGTTTGATGTCAAACATCCGATGGAATATTTCGATCAGGGGTCAATGATGTAAACCCACTGTCGAAAGTGAGGAAACCTGCCATTGAGGCATGCAAGCTCCAAGGTACCAAATAATTTCTAAGTATTGATTTCGGATAATGAGCTGAAGTCGATGGAACAAAACTCATCACAGGAGGACCTCGATGTATCCCCCGTCAATGACACGAAATGAGTAACAGATTTTGAAGGTGAAACAGAGTAAGATGTGAATTGGATTGGAAACAGGGAAGGCCGACATAGAGAGAATGGATAACTGCAGATGGCCAACTCAATATAGGTTTCAGATGGACTTCTCTTGAACATATGAATGACATGACCAATGATTTGGCAGCATTGACTCAAAGACGACAAAGGGAATGACCTTGTAATCAATCAAATGATAGACAAATGGATTTCCCAAACCGGCTTCAAATGATGAATAGGGGGTGTCATGTTCAAGAGCGACACTTACTGCCAATTAATACGAAAATGAAAACATATCCCTTTCCCAAATTTTCCCCCACCATTTCTGGTAAGTACCTCTTTATTTTTACGCAAGCTTGAGGAGGATAACATATGCTTGTTGATGTAAGCTCATCCTTCGGATGAGTCACTCGGAGTATGTTTAACGAACTCTAAGAAGGAGTGGTTCGGTCCCATCACGGGTCTAGCAATGTTTGTTTAACGAGTCCAGAGCTAGAAAACTCGAAGGTTTTTCAAGATTATAGAGTTTGGAAAAACGCTTAAAAGAGAACTCTCTCAGTTCCTTTTTCGTAAAATAGTCTGAATGAGAGTGAATAAGAGATAAATTATCACTCACCAGATGCTTACTTCAAATACTTTATCAAGCGTCAAAATAGCAAGGTCTCTCAACAATCTTTTTATATTTAGAGAGTCTGAAAAGAGCTTAAAGAGGACTCCAGGGGGGTTTCTTTTTCGTATAACCTTGTTGAGCCCAAAAAAGTGATAAAAGTATGATCGATCACGTTCTCATGTATTTACGAGCGCAAAAACGGAAAAAAACGATGCTCGAGGTTTTATGTAAAAACCATAAAAAACAATCTAAACACGCGATAACAAGGAAAAACATGTCCGTAGCCCGGTATTTGATTATCAAAGTCATCACACCTGCAAGAATTACACTCAACATGACATTATGGATTAGGGTTTAATCAATAAATAATCATAAAAAACCAAAATGATATAGTAAAAGTAAATAAAAGGAGTAAATACCCTTTTTACCACAACATTTTTACATTTCCACTATTGAGCTCAAAAAACCTCTCTTTTACCCTCCAAGTTAGGCGACAGATTGTGGGAGCTACGAGAGACCATTCAGCGAGCCGTCTATGACAGCTAGGTAGACACTCCATCCTTAACACTTTCATGGTTTGATTTTGTAATTTCATTGGATAAATTTTCCATTTTAAGTTGATTTTCTAAGCCCTACATGCGTGCTGCCATTCTCGCAGGTGGGCTAGACGGGGCCTGCAAGAATGAGGCATTCTCGCAGGTGAAACTAAGGCCACCTGCGAGGTTCTCTCACTGTGCACATAGGGCACCTGCGAGAACCGCAAAGCCCAATTTTTTTTTTAAATTTTACCCAATAAAAAAGATCCAAAGCATGAAAAAAGTTATTAATCCTCTTATTGTGTTCCTTATGAAAATAATTGGCCATCAACATGGTGCTAGAGTGGTGCGAAAAGGAACATGAAAAGGAAAATTCAATGGCCGAAAATCATCCATCTACGATAGCTGCTTTGAGAGACTGTGGGCTCTTGAAGTACTTTTGCATCCCGGGCATGAGGGCCCAAGTCAGACTATTAGAGTACCTGGTGCGTCTGTGGGACCCTGATCAGTAGGTGTTTCATGTGGGGGTCCACACACTGTCCTTAGACATTGAGGACATTTACTTTTTGACTGGTTTGTCATAGCGGGAGTACTATGTGAGCCTGACAGGTAGTAGAGGTGGTGGGTTAAAGATGAGTGAGTACTGCAATTTACACTACGTCCTCGAGGCTGAGAGAAAGAAAGGAAAAGTGGCTATCTGGGGGGTACGAGACTTGACCCTCTGTACTATCCTTTTCACTATATCTCGTATGGATGGGAGTTCTACTCCCCATATGGCATTATAGAGTTACTTCCAGTATGCTATTGAGTGTACTGAGCCTCAAGTGTTCAACTGGGCAGATGTTGTGCTTCGTTGTATAAAAAAGCAATTGACCAAATGTAGGCGAGGTGACCTGAAGAAATTCGGGTACGGATCTTTGTTGGTATCCTTCTTCCTTGAGTGGGTCCCATTACTAAGGCTACAGGTGGAGTGGAATTTACCGGCTCCCAAGGATCTGCGGATGCTGAGATGGTGTCGGTTCATGGCCCGGCACGTAGCAGGACTGATCATCAAATATGATGATACTTTCTTTGACTGGCTTCAACCATAGATGTTGATGGTTGATGACTACGCTTATGCTGGTCTGGATTTCCAAGGAGATTCAGATTTAGTATTACTAGAGGATGCTCAGTGGGGGGACCTTGGTAAGAAGTACACACATTTTTTCTTTTTTATATGTTTTTGAATTTTTTTATCATATTCAAGTGTTTTTGTTTTATATGTTTGTCCAAAAACTAATACAAAATCGTTTGTTGATAACACAGATGTTGGACCTTATAGACCTCCCGGTACTTCTCCCATCCAGTGGCGAGGAGAGGTAGCCGCATCACCACAGTTTGCTGAGGATTACCAAGTGGTGGAACAGAATCTAGAGGGCCTGACTGCAGACATTCCAGACATGACTCTAGAAGAGGTTCCACGACGCGATCAGTGTCATACTGTAGGGGTATCAGCATCTATGAGTCAAATTCTCCGTAGGGTTTCTAGGGCAGTCATGTGTTATCGTGAACGTCATCCATGATGTCACTTTGTAGAAGCTATAAGCTTCAATTTTTGACATTTTGGTCTTCGAACAAACTTTTTGTAAAAAACTCTTTTGATCGTTATATATACAGACGACTTCTACCGGTTTACTTTATATTGTGTGAATTTCGATGTGTTTGATTTATAAATGATTCAAATGTTTGTCCAATACATAATTAGCCAATGCATCTGTTAATGTATTTAGACATCTAGGAATATATTGATATTCAATGTGATCAAAATAACGTTCCAAGAGGCGAATTCGCAAATACACCCGTAACAAAGTAGGACTTTGAATAGAGTAGATATTACTTAAGTGTAGTACTACAAGCTACGAGTCAAGTTGCACAATCAAATGACGAATGCCGAGCGAGATAGCATCAACCAATAATTCAATAACGACGCTATACTCTGCAATGTTTTTGGTCGCACGGTCGAGGCACACACCTTGTAAAGATACAAGTTCGTTTGTTGGGGCATAGATTGCCCATGCAGCAGAAGCAAGGTTCCGAGTACTACGGCTAGCACCATTAGCGAAGCCAATATAGGGTAGTGAAGACTTTGACATCTGGAAATCAAACACAGCGTCACATAAGGGCAGAGACCAGATAACGACAAAAGAAAGTTATAGTAACACACACAAAGTATGATACATTAAAATACAAGTACTTGTGCACAGATAATTTATGCATAGTACTTCTTCAAGTACAACCCATTCCTGGGTTCACTCAAAGGGATACCATCGTAATCTACCAACTCATATGCTCCATTTTCCAAAACTCGGCGAACAATATAAGGACCTCGCCACATGGGTTCAAATTTTCCAGCTCCTAACACATCTCGATCATGTTCATAGAGAAGAACAAGATCACCTTTGGAGAAAACACGAGGCTTGACATGCTTGTCGTATTGGGCCTTGACACGTTTCTTCTGGGCTTCTATTACTAGAGTGGTGTCACGTCGAGTTTCGTCTAATCGCATAAGATACAATAGACGTTCTTCTTCAGTAGAAGTGTTGGGAAGGAGTTCAACAACTAGTTTCAGAGAGAGTATCTCGCATTCTATAGGAAGAATGGCTTCCACACTATAGACTAACCGAAAAGGCGTAAACCCAGTAGCGGACTTGATAGATGTCCGGTACGCCCACAATGCCGAAAACAACATTTGTGTGCCAACTTGTTTTATGAATCCCTATCATTCGTCGAAGCATAGTTATGAGAACTTTATTGATCGCTTTTACCTAGCCATTAGCTTGTGGATAATAGGGCATTGAGTTATCATGACGAAGACCCAACTTTTTCGTAAGTTCAGACATCATAAAATTCCTAAAGTGGCTACCGTGATCAGTGAAGATAGCTTGGGGAACACCAAAACGAGTTATGACATGGTTAAAAAGAAACAAGGCTACAGTCTTTCCAGTATTGTCGAATGTCGGCATCGCCTCGGCCCATTTCGTAAAGTACTCAACGGCTACAATGATGTAACCATGCCCCCCGGCCGAGTGAGGGTGACATGTCATGAAATCGATGCCCCATTTCACAAAAGGACCAATTGGGACCACAGGGTGAAGAGGAGCAGGATGTGACCGAATTTTCTGATTGTAGGTCTGGCAGGCATGGCATTTCTAAACGACAGTAATGTAGTCGTTAAACAAAGAAGGCCAAAAATACCTTGCGCGTAAGATCTTCTGGGCAGTAGCATACGCAGACATATGACCACCACATGCTCCGGAATGGCATTCATTCAGAGCTTTCTCAGCTTCGTCGAATGTTAAACAACGTCGAAAAACAGAGTCAATCCCCCGACGATAAAGAGTGTCTCTGAGGATAATGTATTGACGAGCTTGATAACGTATTCGACGTCGTTCAGGACTAGACAAAGTAGGCTGGAAATTCTGGGTTTGGAGATATATAATGATATCCCCGTACCAAAGATCATCAGTTCTAATAAGGAAAATAGATTCATCAGGTAATGAATCAACTGCTACATTTTTCGTTGCAAAATGAGGAAAATCGCATATCAACTCAACAAAAACTAAGGATTTCTTAGACTTGGCGCAATGGAATTCCAAGTCAAACTCCTGGAGTATGAAAATCCATTCGGAGTATTTTCCCCCTAGCAATTGACGTGTAAAAATATGTTTAATAGGGTTGCAATGAGAAATCACCATAGTCTTGCGTGAGAGGATATAGTGCTGGAAGTGTTGGACGGCTTAAACGGCAGCCAAGGCCAGTTTTTTGATATGTTGATACTTGATTTCAGTTGGTGTGAGACTTTGACTCAAGTAGTAAATAACATGTTCGTCGTGTGCATCATCCTTTTGGACGAGAACCATGCCAATAGTGTACTCCAAGGCAGCAAGATAAAGGAAATAATCACGACTGTAATCGGGAGAAAAGAGAAGAAGAGCTCGCGTTAAGGACAACTTTAAAGCTTCAAAAGAATTGTTGGCAATGGTATCCCAGACGAACTCTGAATATTTCTTTAATAACCGAGTAAAACCACGAGTGATCTCGGCGTAATTAGGGATAAAACGATGAAGAAAGTTTTCTTTCCCCTGCAAACTTTGCAACTGGCGCAGTGTAGAAGGAGGAGGAAGATTAAGAATTGCCTCAAACTTAATAGGATCCACATGGATCCCTTGACGCGAAACAATAAAACCTAGAAGACATCCAGATTCTACGCAAAATACACACTTGTGAGGATTTAAACGTATACGATAGAATCAACAACGAACGGAAATGGCTCGGAGGTGGGTAGGGTGATCGACTCTGTGCATGGAATGAGCGGGTAAATCGTCCAAATAGGGTTGAACGATGTGCTTGATATCATGAAAAGCATAAGACATAGCACGTTGAAACGTTGTGCCAGCGTTCTTAAGACCGAAAGGAAGTTTCCTATAGGCAAACGTACCCCAAGGACAAATAAAAGCAGTCTTATGTTGATCCTCGGGAGAAATGTTAATTTGATTATAGCCGGAGAAACCATCCATGAGAGAGAAAATGTCACTTCCCCAGTGGAGTCGCCAATTTTGTTATTGGATAAATCTGTAGGTGCAGACACTAACCGATCTCCCTAGATCCACCTGGATCTAGAACAAAGCAAGACAGAACATGACTCTTTCCCTAGATTTTGACCATTGAATTAAATAGGAGGCAAGAACAAAGAACATACCTTATTATCACTTCCTGTGGTATTTGTTTCTCCCGCTTCGCTCCAGTGCTCTCGTGCAGCGAAGACCAAGACAACACAAACCAACCAAAGTGAAGAAAACACAATCTATTCAATAGTCAATCTATGTATATGATCAAGGAGTTATACAATAAAGTGGAAATAGATTTATGGGAAAGGGACATATTACTGTATCATATTAATGGAAAGTAAAGATTACAACCTAAGCCTTGATGTCGCAAACTTCCTTTCGATGGCCCTTGGCTCCGACACACACACTTGCTCACTTGCATGAATAATATTAACCCCTTTGGATAAACTTGTTGGAGTTTCCAAGCTGTTGTAGTTTCAATACTTCACACAATTCTTTCACCAATTCTCCAATGAATCCTTCTTAACCTTTTCCATGGGAATTCACTCAATATATAGGAGAGAATGAATTATTTACTTGAATAAGAATGATCCCAAAATATCAGGGAATCCAGTACTAGGATAACCATTCGAATGCCATCTCATCCTTCTAGAAGATTCCCTTCTAGAAGTATCGAGAATTCATCTTTTTCCTTGCTTTAGAAAGAGTTCGCACCCTAGCAGTTCAACACAGTGCAAACTTCTCGCACCCTGGCTTAAGGTAGCCTATGAGCATAGGTCATTCTCACAGGCAAATGTATTAGCAGCCTGCGAACCTTCTTCAAAAATGAGTTTTCTGGAAGAGATGAAAATAACTTTTTCTCAGGAGAAAGTTCTTATGAAGAGCCTGAGTACACCATCATCAATACATCATCATGATGACCAAAATCA
>ML782604.1:225385-261331 GCA_009831015.1 Picea engelmannii | reverse complement strand
CCTGGTTACTTGTAACTTAGCATTATCACATATCCAACCAAGAGGGTATGGCTTAGGATGTGGACTGGTTTCCAACTTAAGTTTCTTAACAGTCTCTTCAGAAATAAGATTTTCTTGTGACCCCGAATCAAATAACGTGTCTAGCTTAGTATGTTTTGAAACAACCCTTATATAAAAAAGTTCAATTCTCATTTTCTCCTGTTGAGTTACATTGACATTAGCATTACTTGAAGAGATAGTACTAGCAACATAATTATTACCTTGGTAACCCATGGCTGTGATCTTTGTCTCATCACCAGAATCCGAACCCAAGTCTTGTAGAACAGTCGCAACAGTCTTTGACTTCCCTTTGTCGTTGTTTCCAAACTTTTTGGGTCTTCTTTCAGGATGAAGCTTCCAACAGTGGTCTTCATCATGGCCATCCTTTGAACAATGCTTACATGTGAACTTTTCTCCTTCCTTCTTCACAGCAGCATTCTTCCTGCCATTGCCTTTGAATTTCTTCTTCCCATTGTCTCCCTAGCTGTATGTCTTCTTGAAACCCTCATGAGTATCGTTCCTTCCCCTTGCTTCCAAATGAGTAGCATTTACACAAACCTCATCTAGATTCGAAGGATTAAACATAAGTATAGTATGCCTCAAATAACTATGCAAAGCACCAATATATTTGAGCAATGTTTCCTATGAAGACAAATCAACTCCCAAAACCAAATCTCTTCTCCTAAATTCCTGAGTAAAACTTTGTACATTTTGTCCTTTAGCTTGTCTAAAATTCTGCCATTCCATGGTTGCCTTTTGTTCATATGCCAATGGATAAAATTGTTTTTTAATTGCTATAATGAATTCATTCCAAGAAAGAAAAAAATTTCCATTTTTTTTTATTTCCTCCTGTGTCTTAGATTCCCACCAAATAAGTGTTGAACCATCTAATCTTAATGAAGCTAACTCAATTTTGGTTTCATCATCTTGAATCTTTTGTATTCTAGAATATACTTCAATTTGACGTATCGAATTATCCAACTTTTCAGCGTTAACTTCTCCATTATAAATTGGCAACTCAAATTTTATATCAAGCTTTAATGAAGGAATTTGTGAAGGAGTTTTACCATGCCCATTCGGAATATGTTTCGAACTGGTAGAAGAAGAAGAAGAAGAAGATTATGGAGGAGGAGAGGGTGGTGGAGAAGCACCATTCCCTCCATTTCCGCCTGGAGTTTTGTCACCACCGCCTCCCTTATGCATTGAAGGGTTGGAGCCTTCACCCTGCGACATTATGTTCCATTCCATAAAGATCTTCATCATATCTCTCAACTCCATGATACCCTGTCTGAGATCTTCTTCTTCAGCCGGAACACGTTCGTGACTTTCTGCACGAGCCATGCTTGGTGAATGTCTCTCTGAAACTTGCGGTGAATGAATCTGCTTCCTCCTTGTCGGATGAGAACTTGGATCCACAAGTTGACCTTCTCCTCTTGTGAGTTTCAACCTTGTGAGAATTAGAAACAAAACTTGCAAACAATCAAGTCTTCAAAATGAGTGCTCTGATACCAACTTGATCTAAAAATGAAGAAGACTTGAAAAACTTGAAAACTTATCGCAAGTGAATGTTATGTGTTTAAAGCAAAAGGATCAGTTTGCAACACATAAATTAAAGGATTACTTATGAAAATTACACATAGACAGCAGCATAATCAATGAACATAACCACATAAGCACAACAATTGATAAAGGAGTTCACCCCTCTTATGGGCTACATCTCCTGGTCCAGCTTTCAATGGATCATTATTATTAATTGCTAAAAAATTCTCAAAAAACATGTCTTACAATGCTCAAACTGACAAACCGACTACTCCAATGGTTTCCCAGCGTCCCAAAACCCCTTTCTGGGCTCTTTCGGCACGTCAATCGGTCGAAAAATGAAGAAGTTAGGCCTCCTAGAAGTCTCCTTCTTCAAGCTTGCTATCTCTGGTTCTACAATTCGCACCCCTCTTGAATGAACCTGGCTCACACGCATTTTAAAGCATGAAAACCCAGCACCGGGCGCAACCGCGCCAACGGTGCAAACCGTAGAACGGTTAAGGGCGTGCCAGCCCCTAACTGCCTCGGCACCTGGGCATATGGCGCATATGACCGTATGCTGGGAAAATAAGTGGTTAAGTCGTTATTCCTGTTTCAAAACCATAGCAACTCCTTTCCCGCGCTTCGGTCATATGAAAAACCATGGGTCTTGGTTTTAAAACTCCGCGCACATTATACAAGGGTGTAAACCATGGGTTATAGTTCTAAAACCTCGCGCCAAACAACCGTGCGCATACATTAATATATGGTTGTATAAACTATAGGTTATGTTTTAAAAATCCGCGCCAACCGTCGGATTATATGGCACGGTTATATACAAAGAACACACAACCACAGGCTGGGGTTAAGCCCCGACCCGACCCCCCATCGGGTATACATTGTTTTTAAATAAAATATAATCAAATGGATGTACATAACAAGAACCAACTCATGGTCCAACGGTTGAGCTAGTCATGCGAAGGCGCTATGCTAGGGGGAGGTCCGGGGGTCGAACCCCGCGGCCTCCAATACATTTTACATAAAACAAACCAACCAATAACCGAGTGACACGTGGCACCCACGGATTGGGCCATGTGTCCTCACACCATTCACCACCGAAGGAAATGTGTCAGCTCTCCATTCGCCAACTATCAACCAACCAATGCTTGCCACGTCACCTTGGTACGATCGTACGGTCCTTCCATGTCAGACTGTATGGACTGTACGGACTGGTACAATCAACATCTAAAATTTTTGCCTATTTGCCTTGACGAACAGATCGCGATATCTTCTCCATACAGCGTCCATTTGACAAAGTAAATATACCGCTGGAATCAGGAAGACGAGACAGATGCAATGGCACTGTTTTCGTCGCATTCTGAGCACTTTGAAAATTGAGCAAAATTTGATCCCCTGATCAGACTTTGTCCAAATGATTTTCCTTGCATTGAAGACAATCTATCTAAGTTTAAAACACTCAGAAATTTATGTGAAGAATGTAAGATAAAGATAGAAGAATATTGTTGCATCTATATTATTATTTCTAATCTAGGTAGCGTGTATTATGCGTTTGTATCTACCTTTTATTCCATGCAAGAGGCTCTAGGGACAACTTATAAAAAATCCAGTCTTGAGAAATTTTGTGATTTATAGAGCAAGATAAGCTTGTATAACTTGGAGTGATCATCACTACAGATACCTCCAAAAAATCCTTAGTCATCCATCAGAATGATAAACCCAAGAATCCCAAGAAGCAACATCCTCTCCACAACAAAAAGCAGTATAAGGGTCCCAAACCCACTCAGAAAGCTTTCGCTCCTAATGGTGACAAAGGAGAAAAATATAAAAGTAAGAATATTGACATTTATTGGAACTTTTGTGATAAATATGGTCATGATGAGTCCAAATGTTTCAAGAAGATGGCATCTTTAGAAGCAACAATGAAGAAGCACAACATTAGTATTGATTCTACATATTCTTCTTCTTCTCATGGACATGCACTTTTTGCTTATGGTTTCTCCTTCGATACAACTTATACTACTTCTTCTAATGAGTGGATTATTGATTCTAAAGAATCTTATCATATGGCTAAGTATAGAGACATATTTTCTTCTCTAAATGAATGTAACACCAAAAAATATTTGTTGGTGACGATAGATCTCTTAGTGTTGAAGGATCTAGAACAATTCAAGTAGAAAATGGTCATTTCAATGATGTATTATGTGTTCCAAGTCTTTCTTGTAACCTTCTATCAGTATATCAAATCACTCATTAAGGTGAAGGTAAAACCATAGATTTTTCACCTCACCAAGTTGTAATCAAGGATCTAAAAGATCCTAAGCATGTTCTTGCAACTGAAATTGCTGATGATATTGTTGGGGACAATTAATTGCTTAATAAAGAAACAACTAATTAGTTGTACATTAATTATCAACTGAGTAACGTCTTTTTCTTTCAAGGCAGTCTGCAAAATATATGCAATAAACTACCTACGACTAACACTGGTCCTACATGATTATGTTCTACATTATCAAGCTCAGTCAACAAGAAATAAAATGCAAGACTTAAATATCAATACTAAATTCAAGAAGCAGAAATCAAGTGTCACGAAAGGAGACTTATGCTAATCACACAAATTGAATCAACACTAAAGTAAACAACGTCTTGATTAATTGGAAATTTAACTTATTGCACCTAATAGAATTCAAATGTTAATCTAGAGAAATAAATTAAATGAAATCTATAAATTGCAGGAAATATCAAATGTGGAAAATACAGTACCCAACAAATTACTTGAAGAAAAGGAAATTTTCTTTAAGGAACACAAATTGAAATTCAAAGAAACAAGAACACAATTAAACTAGTTTCGATGTTCAAGGCATCACCTCGTCCAGGGAAGTGGGTCCACCTGCCAAAGAGTCAGTTCTTCCTTGAAAATAATTCAAATCAAACTACAAATTATAGATGCAAAACTCAATGGACATCTTCCTTCATTAAAATATATGAGAAATAATTACACCAGAATGCATTTCTTAATTTTTCCTCAAATTCAATAATTTTCCATCAATTCCATAATTCTCTTCCCTCTCTCCCTCTAATTTGTTTTCATTTAAATACACAGAGTGGAAAGAGAAAATACAACTAAATGGATTACAAAATGATTTCCTATTAAAATTATGGATTGATTACATAATCTGAATAAACAATATCAAATATGGAAGATTTCTTCATCATCAAACAGCTGAAACAAGTCGAGTCTGGCATTGCAATTGGAAGAATTTAGAAAATGGCCACAACAACAAATATGAGAAGATTATCTTCAAAGAAACTTTTGTTTCTCTAAATCCAGATCGAATTTTAGAAAATTTCTTTGAAGGAAGCTGAATTGGTCCGTTCTCCACAAAACCCATGTATTGGATTTTCAAGATTCTTCTTCAGTTGTCCGAAACATCTAATTAAAAACTATCACTTCTTATTCTAGTGGATGTCTGAGTTGGAATATTTGATTATAAACTGAAAATCAATTTTGTAATCTGGAAGAGATCTTGGAGTCTAAAATCAGGAGTGATTTTATAAAAAATTCATTAATAAAGCATTATCAGCAAAATCATGCATAATAATCTTCAATTTATTAAAAATAAAGGAGAACAAATATTATTTACCCATAAGAGCTTAAATAACTATAAAATGGAATTATATGATAAATTATGATAAATGAAGTGATAAAGAATGGTAGAAATGGATGAAATATGTGTGAAGAAATGGTAGAAATAATGATAGTTTAGTGGCCCAACAAATATTACCAGGTTGTAAAAGTCTGAGAACTTTGGTTCATCATCTTTTTCATCAGTTTTTGTTGCTCATAACGATGACTTGAGAAAACTTTGGCATGAGTGGTATGGTCATATAAACTATCGCTCATTGCAACATATAAGTAAATCAAAATATGGTGACTGGTCTTCCTCTTGTTTCATGCAGAGATGGTGTTTGTGCCAGTTGTTTTCTTGGCAAACATCATCGGGACAGTTTTGACAAACATGCCTCTTGGTAGGCCTTGGGGCCTTTGCAGTTTTTTCACAATGATTTGTATGGTCCACTTTCTTCTCCTTCTTTTTCTGGGTGCAAGTATTTCTTAAATTTCATTTATGACTTTTCCAGTCATACTTGGGTTTACTTCTTAAAACTTAAGAGATAGGTTTTTGACAAGTTTTAGGCCTACAAGTTCCTTGTAGAAAAGAAATCTGAACATCAAATTCAAAAGTTAAGAACAAATAATGGAGGCGAATATGTGAACAATAATTTTACAAGTTACTGCACTACACAGGGCATCCAAATGCAACACACTTTTCCATATACACCACAACAAAATGGTGTTGTTGAGAGAAAGAACCACACATTAAAAAAAATGGCTAATTGTATGATCCAATATAAGGAATTAAGTTTAAAGTATTGGGCGGAAGAAATCAACTGTGAAAATTACATAGTAAATCACACTCCCACAAAGGCTCTTAAAAATATAACAACGGAAGAAGATTGGACTAAAATTAAACTAGATGTAAGTCACTTCCGTGTATTTGGTAGTATAGCATGGGCTCACATACCTGATGAGAAAAGGAAAGAATTGTAGCCTAAAAGTGAGAAGTGTATATTTTTTGGTTATTCTAAAGATGTCAAAGATTATAGACTTCTTCAACCACATTGTAATGAAATTACTATTAGAAGAGATGTTAAATTTGATGAAAATATCTTAGCCTATAAGCCTAATTCGACGATTGTGCCTTCTTCGGCCTGCGATCCATCTTCGACGTTTGTGCCTTCTTTTGTTCCTATTCTAGTTTCTTCATATGATGATGAAAGTGAGGATGAAAATCAACCTCCGCCTTCTCACCTTCCTCCAGATGATTCCTTTGAATCTGAACCAACACCATCTCCACTGCTTCCTAGATGAGTCTGTTCAACAAGAGAAGCAACTGGTGATCTTGTCAATGATCCTTCAAATTATCGTCGAACACATTCACAATTCCAACGAGCCTCTTCACTTTTGGCTCAAGTTTCAGAGACTCATGATCCAGAGACATTTTCAGAAGCTTCATGTCATCCAAATTGGGATACAACAATGAATGAAGAGTATCATTCTTCAATGGCCAACAATACTTGGGATCTTGTAGCTCTTCCAAAAGGAAGAAAACTTGTCAGATGTAAATGGGTCTACATAACTAAGTATGCATCAGATGGAAATGTTCAAATACATAAAGCTCGATTAGTTTCGAAAGGATTTTCCCAAGTTGAAGGAATTGACTATAATGAAACCTTTTCCCCTGTAGCCAAAATAAATTCCATCCGCCTTATTCTTTCCCTTGTTGCCTCACATAAATGGGAGTTCCATCATATGGATGTTAAATCTGCCTTCTTGCATGGATATTTGCAAGAAGAAATCTACATGGAACAACCTCCTAGCTATGTCCAGAATGACTCTAGACTTGTTTGTCACCTTACGAAATCTCTTTATGGTCTTAAGCAAGCTCCTCGAGCTTGGTATGAAAAAATGAACAACTTTCTTATTGACACCAGATTCTCTAGATTCCATTCGGATCCGAATGTCTATACCAAGAAAGTAGGAAGCCATCTCATAATCCTTGTCCTTTATGTTGATGACCTTATCCTTACTGGTAGTGACTCAAAACTTTTAAACCATGTGAAAACCAACCTTAGGAGGAAATTTGAAATGACATACTTAGGTTTTTTGCATTATTTCCTTTACCTCCAGGTTTTGAAAACCAATGAAGGAATGTTTCTTTCCTATTCTAAGTATGATTTTGACCTTCTTCGTCACTTTCACATGGATAATTGTAAACCAACCCCTTCTCCCTTCCAGTCTGGAGTCAATCTTACTACCACCTTTAATTCTCCCGAAGTTGATGCCACCCTGTACTATCAGTTAGTTGGTAGCCTCTTATACTTGACTCATACCCATCCTGATCTTTCCTTTCTTGTTGGTATTGTTTCCAGGTATATGAAAAAAACCCATGAAATCCATTGGAAATAAGCTAAAAGGATACTTCACTATGTTCATGGTACAGTTCAGTTTGAGATACATTATAGTTCAGAGGGGACTCCTTTATTGGTTGGTTTCACTGATTCAGATTGGGCTGGCGACCCTAATGATCGAAAGTCTACTGTAGGTTATGTTTTCAGCCTTGGTTCAGGACCTATCACTTGGGCCTATATGAAACAACATGCTATTGCAATTTCTTCAATAGAAGCTGAGTACCGAGCAACAATAAATGCAAGTCAGGAATTCGTGTGGCTTCAACAAATCCTTTCAGATTTTGGATTCTAGAAACAACATTCGACCAACCTTTGGTGCGACAATCAGAGTGCCATCAAGATTGCCAAATACCCAGTTCAACATCAGCGCAACAAGCACATCGAGATACACATTCACTTCATCAGAAATCTCATTCATGATAAAGTTACTGAAGTGCTCTTTTTCCCTACAAAAGATCAAGTTGCAGACATTTTCACAAAGTCCCTTATAGAAGCAAACTTTTCCAAAATTTGATCTATGTTAGGAGTTCCGGAAGTTTTCAAGAGGGGGGATAGGCCCTAATGCATCCTTCCTTCTCCTATTGTGTCACTATTGTAGATCCTTCAATCCTATCCCAAGTTTTTCTTAAGGGGGGATGTTAGGGTATTTAGACACATAGGAGTTAGTTAAGATCTACTTGGTATAATATGTCGTTTGGTAAAATTTTGTTTCTTTGTGTGTTTATTTAGTATGCATTAGTATGCATTTGTAGTTAGGAAATCTGACGGTCACAATATGTTCTTGAAATAGAGTGATCCGACGGTTCATATTCTCCTCGATATTAATGGCCATTTATCTGTGGCTTAACAATCGATTGGTCCATGATCAATATTTAAATAGCATGGAGGGTCATCTGTCGATGATCGATTGTGAGAATATCTCTTGTAAAATCTCTCTGTAATCTTTTTCTTTTGCATTAATAAACTGCTCCAAGTGGTCTCGTTGGATGGGGTCGTGGATGTTTCACCATAGGGGTTTTACCATGTCAAAACATTGACGTGTTGATCTTTTATCTAGTTGTGTGAGTGGTTACTGAAGGTGTTTGTCCTTTTTTGGAATACTTGAGTTGTTGAACACCTTCCAGTTGGGCCTCCACCACTTCAATCCTCCACCACCAAAGGCAAGCTCATATAAGAGAGACAATAAGGTTCTCCATCAAAGAGGGAATAGGTTGGGGGCTGAACAATGTGTTCAAAATTTAAAGGACAAAGGGATGCAGACTCAATATGAAGTGAATAATTTCTCCAGAGTAACTTTTCTCTCAAAATTTGAATTCTTCTCTTTCTTCCACAACTTGGATATGGCCCATTTATATCCTTCAAATGGAACTGAAGGGCCGAGTCGGAACGTTTCCAGTAAATGGAAGGTCAAGGATCATGGATCTCATGACGTGACATGAAAACTCGACAACATTTTTTAATTTTCGGCACAAAATCCGATGTACACGGGTTGTAATGGTGCAACCTGCATATATGCATGTTGTATAGTTGTTAGGGCGTGTATATGTGGAAAAATAATTTTTTTAGCTCTGGGAATTGCAAAAACAGACTTCAAGTCTGCATAGGGAAATGGAAAAGTCCTTCTGAGCAATTTGCATGGGGTGAAGCAAATATTGCTATAACAGATTCCCCCTAATGTGTGAGGTCAAAGGAGTATCTGCGATGGATTAAATACATTATAATTCCCAGAAGTGGAGTAATGGAGACCTAGCTAGATGAACTAGTTTCTCATAAGAATATTACAATCTATAATGACTTTGTACACATGGATACCAATTTGAATTATGTTGCAGATCCATGTGGAAATATACCAAACAATTGTTCATGGCCATGAATAGGAAATACAATGTATATACATTCCATAGGATGACATAGTCATGAAAAAGGCCCAGTGAAAACCAGTCTCAAAATCAATCTGAAGATATTTGTATACAATGGAGTACAATCTGATCTCCCATGATCACTGAAGTCATATAGTTACTGGTCCAATGAATGATAGCAACAACTCAAGAAAGTTGAGACTATGATAATGAAAGTAGGTATCAAGGCATCGAGTACATTCTTAGAAGTGTGAATAAAGGTTTAGAGGTCGAACACTTGAAGAATCCATTGATGAAGAGACATTGATGTATTCCCAACTGTCGATGGCAAGAGGACCTACCACTGATGACTGCAAGCTCTAGGTACTCATAGGACTCTAGGCCTTGTTTCCAGAATGGATGAGATGAAGTCAATGGAAAGAGACCCATTGAAAGGAGAGCATTGAGTCATCTCTCATCATTCAACACGAGGTACAAGGAAATATCTTGATGATTTGGAGGAACTTGGACGAAGATGATTTTCACAAACCAATGACCCTGTGTGTCTCTCACATGCACCAGATGCAAGTATTGCATGAAAGAGACCCTATGAATAGAAACCAATAAGGAAAACTATCAAAAAAGGTGAAGAAACCAGCAATAAGGCTAATGACGTCCAAGAAAATGCATGGATCCCAATGTGTGAATAGATTTCTTGTTGTTGAACACAAAGGAAACCCCTCAGTCAATGACCAATGAGGAGATGTCGGTTTTTGGGTTCAAGGTTACCTACTCATAATGAAAGTAGGACCAAGGTGCATGGTAGGACTACAAATTCATGTAAAAATGAGACACACTAAGGGTATGATCAACATGCAAAGTCGAGAGTTCTAAGAAATGGTCGACACGTGCTTATAGGCATCCTTTGAACAAGAGCATGAGACATATGGAGGACTCCGACAACATATACTTGATCATGAAACTTTGTGATGCAGGAGGAACTAGTTGAAGGATTAAACTCTAAGTAACAAGCTCAACTTCCTAAGGTCATGCTAAACCCAAAATTTGGATGAAAAATGGACTCAAAATTTTGTGCTCTGTTTAAAAGCGACACAACTGCTGCCAACATGAAATAACATTCAACATGATATAACATTCTTTTCTCACCCATATGTTTTTTTTAACAGACAAATGAATTCTATGATATAAAAGAGGAAACTAGTGTCGCGAATAAGAAAATAGTTCCAGCGGTGGAACATACCTATGCTCAATGCAAGGAGGTGCATGCAGGATATGGACACTTGGGGGAATGTTTCCTCTTGGGGTATAGGGTTTTAAGATGCAAAGGATATAAACAAGGCTCTTCTTGACTCATGTTGCAAACTACTGAGGTAGTAGGATTATAGCAAGAAAGCAGAAACCAAAAATAGGCTCAATAGTGTAAGAAAGATAATGAGGTGAAATTACAACTTAACTCCAAAGAATGTCCTTTTTTGTAAATTTAGTCCCCTAGGCCCAAAAAAGTATAAAACAATACCTAGGAGAACTCTTCTAGCCACTAGTGACTAGAGTATTCCTTTTTCGAAATTAGTCTACTTGGTCCGAAAAAGGGTTAAACTTACACCAAATAGACGTCTTTTCAAATCTAATTAAGGAGTGTGAAAGAGACAAGTTCACTCGAAAATCTTTTCTCTTTTTGATGGAGTCAGAAAAGAGCTTAACCAAGACTTGGTGGAAGTCCCATAGGTATAGGTCAGAATGATTATGAGTGAGAATATGAGGTTCAAACACAAAGTCATATTGCAAATATAAGGGACTCCTAGTCTTATGGAAAAAATATATGCATTGGCACTGAATGGCACAAAGGTTCTAACTAGGGCACCCATGTTTGGTAAGCCTCTATTATTCACTAATGACACTTCTAGTCGCAGAAAGAAGGTTTTGTGTCACTAACAAATGGGTTCGTACCTAAGGCATATGAATTGCAGTCATAGGATAATGCAAGTGTGAAAAATCGAGTGACGACCTATCCTATATGTTTGGTAAAAGAAAATACGTGACATGACGCTAGAAACCACAAGAATCCCTGGATAAAACCACCAAAACCAACTCCTTCCACTGCACTATTAGTCCTCTAGGACAAAATATTTAGGGAAAAACTATGTAAAGTGGGTAAATTTTTTCTATAAATAGTAAAAATAACCAATTTTACCATACCATTTCACATTTTTACCCAAATAGTTCATTTTTGGACCAAATTTCCCACAACCTTCAAGTGTCGATTGCGAAATCTATGAGCGATGGAATTGATAACTTTCTGGACCAAGTACGTACTCTTTCCCTCCTCTTAATTTCTAGTGGATTACAATTTTAAATTAGATCTCATTTTTTGAGTTTTTTAAGGCACAAATTAGGAATTTGGGTGTACGCAGTATGTAGTTCATTGGGCCGCATATACGCATTCCTATACGCAAATATTATAAAAACATGCCATGTATATGCATCCATATACGTGATTGTGTATAATGCAACTCGCGTACAAGTGTGTAAATTTGTTTTTAAAAGAAGTTTGGCTAAAAAAATGGATTTTTCCTTGCAGGATGGTACTTGAATGGAGAGAAAGAGAGCATGAGGAATTTGATGCTGCAGTGGAAAGAGATACAGGGGCCCAATTAGCATTAAAAATATGTGGGCTTTACAATTTTGGGGCTCTCAAAGGGATGAGGCGTCAAGTGAGGTTGCTCCAAATACTAGTGAACTTTTGGGATCCGGATATAGAGGCCTTCAACCACTATGGGAAACCATTGAGAATTGAAGTCGAGGATATCTCCTTTCTTACAGGATTGTCACATCGGGGTGAGGTGGTGAACCTCAAATCTTGGGGGACTAGGAGTGGCATGAACATAGAGGATTACATTGCCACTCATTGTGTTGCAGGAACAAAAAGGGTAGGGTGCCAACTCCCCATAAGAGAAATCAAAAACCTAACTCTGAAGATCGCCACTCTCATGCTTACACGAATCATGGGTTTGGCCTCATTGAACCAAGAATCAAGGCCACTGATGTTCTACTCAGTGGAGTGCTTACAACCCACATTGAATGATTGGTGCACCTCAATACTGGCTAACATGAAGAGCCAGCTGACAGACTGCAAACAAGGTAGGAAGAGGAACTTCAGGTTCACATCTAACTTGTGTAGTTTTTTCTTTGAGCAGGTTCCAGGATTAAGCCCTGGAGTCGATATTGTTACACATAGACCACGCAATCCGGCCATGTCACAGTGGACCGAGGTGATGAGGCAGTTGGGAGGTGGGAGGGTGCCAACCCCCTACAACGATGAGTTCTTCTTCTGGTGGTGTTGACAGGTTATAGCCTTAGATGACTACCCTTATGCAAGGATCAAATTCATAAGAGATATAGACATGCCATTTCCACCCGGTTCTGCCTACAGAGATATAGGTATGAAACAATTTTCAAATATATTTCTCTTTTTTGTATTTTTTAAAAGAGTTAAAAAACACAAATATTTTTGGATGATGTCAAGTATTTAACAAAAATGCTTGGTTTCACAGATGTGGGTCCATGACGAACAAATGGATTTCCATGACGCCAGCGGAGGCACTGAGGGGATGAGCCAGTGGGAGGAGACGTGGAGAGAGTGCTTCAAAATGTGTAGGTAAACCTGTCTCATTTTATGCACATAATTCCCATGGTTCAAGTAGAGGATCTGTCAGAGGTGATGTAGTGGAAGGTGGTGGGTGTACCCCGTGCATGGTTGTGACTCTTCCGGCATCTCACAAATGTCATATTATGCTATCATGACATACATCCAGCGCCACAGGCGTAGATGTCATGGTAATTGTATCGTCCAACTGTATATGTATTTTGAGGGTGTGAGCCCCAGTTTTGTACTATGACACCATATTTTTGGAGAGATGAAATATATAAAAAAAATTGTTCTTCAACTTTACTTATGTTACAATGTGTACATTGATAAATGTGTTTTCTTTACTTTAGTTATGTGACAAATTCCAATCTAAAACATAATTATCATATGCGTCGGATACATAATTAGAACTTTTGGGTATGTGATTATAAGTAACAATATCAAAATGTCATTCCAAAACTCATACCCATAGGAATCGTCAAAGTAGAGTAGGATCTCGTACACGATAACTTTCATTCAACTAGCATACTACTAACTGGGAGTCCATGTGAACCTCTAAATACCAAAAACCATGTGAAATGGAATAACGTAAAATATCTATAACGATGCTATATTCAACCACATTATTTGTTGATGCCCCTAGAAAAATTCCACCTAAAGACACCAGTTAACCCTCAGGTGAGTAAACAACCCAAGCGACAAAAGCCAAGTTCTGTGTATGACGACTAACAATGTCTATGAATCCTAAGTAAACCGAAGAATTCATTGACATATTCCAACGAAGGGAAAACTTGATAAACAAGATGATGACACAAAGGAAAATATTTATATACACTAAGATACACTAGTATACAAAGAGTTATGCCCATGATTGGGGCTCAAGTGTAATATATTTTCAAGTAGAGCCCATTTATGGGCTCAACCAACATATTCCCTTCATAATCTTCTAATTCGTAGGCTCCTTTTTCTAAAACACGTCACATGATATAAATATTGTGCCACATGGGGTTGAACTTTCCTTCCCCCAGTGGTTCTTTGGCTTGGTCATACAAGAGAACCAAGTCACCCTCAGTGCATTTCCGAGGGCAGGCACACTTATCATACTGGACCTTGACACATAGTTTATTCGCTTTGATAGTTGTAGAGGCATCTCAACGCTTCTCATCTAGGATCTCTAGGTGTATGAGGCATTCTTCGAGTTCTAAAGAGTCAGGTAGGAGATTAATTTATAGTCTAAGAGAAGGGATTTCACATTCAATAGGAAGGATCAACTCCATACCGTGTACTATATGAAAAGGAGAAAAATCGATGGAAGTCTTAACCATGGTTCGGTATGCCCAAAGTGTTGGGTAAAGAATTAAATGCCAGTCAGATTTGCTATAGCTAACATTTTTCTACAAAATGGTCTTGAGAGACTTGTTTACATCCTCTACCTGTCCATTTTTCGGGGGGGTAGTAAGGGGAAGAATGACCATGTTTAAACCCCAGTTTCAATTCTATCTCTTTCATCATTTATTTCTGAAAGTGTCTTCCATGATCAGTGAAAATATCAGTTGGGATTCTGAACCGGGCTATAATTTGATTGAACATGAAAAAATTTGGAATCTTACCATCATATTTAATCATATGTATGGAGTCTTCCCACTTATTAAAGTAGTCAACGACCACGATAATATGTCGATGCACCTCGGTCGAAGCTGGTTTTCAATCTACAAAATCCACCCCCCACTTGGTGAAGGGACCGATAGTGATGATGAGGTGAAGAGGGGATGGATGCGAGCACATTTTCTGAGTGAACACCTGGAAAGGGTGACACTTCTAGACCACTTCTACACAATATTTTAAAATAGATGTCCAAAAATAACTAGCTCGCAATTTTTTTTGGGTCGTCACAAGCCCAGATAGATGACCACCACAAGTCCCACTATAACAATCATTAAGAACTCACTCATCCTCTACATGAGTCAAGCAATGATGAAATATATTATCTATTCCTCGGTGATACAAAGTGTTGTCGACGATAAGGTATTTTTTAGCTTGATATTGTATACACCGTCGATCATCTCTGGACAAATGCTAAGAGAACTTCAAGGTTTGAAGATATACCAAAATGTCTCCATACCAAGGGTCCGAAGATAAGATAAGGAAAATGTGTTCATCTGTGAAGGAATTGACACGAATGGCATCCTCATCCAATCGAGGGAAGTCTAATATTAACTCGTAAAAAAACTAGCGATTTATTGGATTTTGCCAAAGCAAAATCAAGGTCAAACTCTTGCAAAATGACAATCCATTTATTGTATTTTCCCTCTATTATATGATTAGTAAGTACATATTGAAATGGATTGACATCATCAACTATGGTAGTTTTTCAAAGAAACATATAGTGCCACAATATTTGAATCATGTGTACAACATCCAAAGCTAGCTTCTCAACATGAGAGTACTTGAGTTCAGGACCAACTAAATTTCGACTAAGGTAGTAGACGACATGTTCATGGAGCTCATCATCCTCCTGAACTAAAACCATACCAACCATCCCTTTGGACATGTTGATATAAAGCAAGTAATCTTTATTGTAGTCTAGAGGCTTCAATAGAGGCTTCGATACCAAGGCTTTCTTAAGAGCATCGAATAATTCATGGGCATGCTCATCCCATATAAACAGAGTTTCCTTCTTCAAGAGACGTATGAAACCCTTAGTAATATTGGCACAGTTTACTATAAACCGACGTAAGAAGTTAGTTTTCCGCTATAAACCTTGAAACTGGCGAATGTTGCATCGGGGAGGCAATCAAAGTATTTCCTCAACCTTTAAAGGATACACCATGATCCCAGTCTCAAAAACTAAGAATCCTAAAAGACAACCTGACCTAATGCAAAAGATGCACTTATGAGGTTTTAAATGGATGTGATAATAGTGACATCTCTCAAAAACTAGTCAAAGGTGGGTAGAGTGATCCACTCTCTTGCGAGAGCGAGCAGTTATATCATCAAGGTAAGCTTCGAATATATGCTTGAGATCATGAAAAGCAAAGGTCATGGCTCGATGGTGTTAGAAAAACAGGATTGTTTAGCAATAAAATAAAACAAATGCGGAAATAAATCACAGAAGATAAATAATACAACAAAGACACAGATATACATGGTTCAACCAGTGTGGGCTACATCCACCAGAGAAATTGTCAGGTCCTTCCTTTATTATTATCCAAAAAATAAAGGGATACAACCTACAACACACCTATTGTAACTTACTCTTCTTTCTCTCATAATCTCCTCACTCATAATACAATATTCGCAATGATCCATGGCCACAATACATTTCCCTCCTAAAAGAGGGTTTCCTTCTAGGGAAAAAAACCCTAACATAAATTCTATCATCATATCTGTGACCTTATAATGACTGGTCCAGATTTACTATGAAATTACAATATACATTTACAAGGAAATTTTTCCTTCAGGGGCTTCGCCCCCAAACCCCTCAGCTGGGGGGATGGACCCCGTAGGGGAGGTAACCCCCCACTGCACTCCCCTGCATGGAGGAGTGTACATTCTTCTTGGTTTTAAATTCTTCATGGGGTATAAACACAGCTGAAAAAAATACCTCTAAATCAGGAAGATAAACAGGCTCCACAACCAACAATCTCCCACTTGGAGACTGATATCAACAACTCCACCGTTGTTGTATATGTTGTACTATGATCCTTCTTGGACTGAGAAAATTTCTCATCTTCATCTTCATGCTTGAAGACCAACTGAAACTGAGTAGGAACTAAGTTTCTCCTTGGTTACTCCCTTTGTTAACATGTCTGCATGATTCTGGTTAGTGTGTATCTTTTCCAACATCAAATGTCCATCTTTCGAGATGGATCGTATGAAATGATACCTGAGATATATATGATTAGTCTTCGAATGGAACGTTGAGTTCTTTGCAAGATGAATGACACTCTCACTATCACAGTACAACCTTCTATTCTCATGTTTCTTTCCCAATACCTACATAAACCTCTGTAACAGAATCATCTCTTTACTAGCCTCTGTAGCAGCAAGATACTCTTCCTATGTTGTTGAAAGTGCAACAACCTTTTGAAATTTTTAAATCCAACTTACTGTTGTTCCACCTATAGTAAAAACATACCCTGTTGTGCTCCTCTTGCTATCTTTATCACCTACCATATCTGAATCAACATATACCTGTAGAACAATGTGTGAACCTCCAAAACATAATTCATGAGTAGCAGTACCTCTCAAATATATGAGAATCCACTTTATTGCCTCCAAATGTTCTTTACCTGGACTGTTCATATACCTTCTCACAACTCCCACTGCATGTGAAATATATGGTCTTGTCCAAACCATCGCATACATCAAACTACCAAATGTTGTTAAATAAGGGACCCTGGACATGTATTTTATCTCCTCCTGTGTCTTGGGACACATTTCCTTAGTTAATTTTAAATGGATGGCCAAATGTGTACTAACTGGTTTTTCATTCTACATTCTAAACTTCTCCAACACCTTCTCTGTGTACTCACCCTGAGACAATGTCAATTTGTGATTTTTCCTATCTCTTGTTATTCTCATACCAAGGATTTTCTTTGTGGTGCCCAAATATTTCATTGCAAATGAATTAGATAATTTATTCTTGAGAGAATTTATATCCTACATATTATACCCTACAACAAGCATGTCATCTACATACAATAGCAAGATAATATAGCTTCCATTTTATAGATTTTTAAAATAAACACAGTGATCAGAATGGCATCTACTGTAACCTTGTTATGTCATAAACCTGTCAAACTTCAAATATCACTACCTTGGAGCTTGCTTTATGCCATACAATCTCTTCTTAAACCTACATACCAAATTATCCTTCCCTTTGACCTCATACCTCTGTGGTTGTTGCATATAAATCTCTTCCTCCAAATCCCCACAAAGAAAAGTTGTTTTTACATCTAATTGTTCAAAATGCAAATCTTCTACTGCCACAAGACTTAAAATAGTCCTAATTGAAGTCATTTTAACAACAAGGGAAAATATTTCATCAAAATATATACTTTTCTTTTGTGCAAACCCCTTTACAACAAGTCTATCCTTGTAGCATTTTTTTCCTCCATCTTCTTCCTTCAACTTGTAAACCCATTTATTCTGCAATGCTCTTTTTCCTGCAGGCAACTGAACCAAGTACCAAGTTTGTTTATTTACCAAGGAATTCATTTCCTCTTTCATGCCTTTCTCCCACTTCTTTTTGGTGTCTACCTACATTGCCTCTTCATAACATTCTGGTTTGCCAGAATCAATCAACAATAAATAATACAATGAAGGACATTATTGTTCAAGGTATCTACTTAACCTAGAAGATATTCTAACAACACTTACAGTAGTTTAAGGTACCTTCTAATCCTGTTGTTGTACCTTTGGAATTTCTTTTTCAGTGATCTCATCAAGAACTGTGCATTCTGGTTTTTCTTTTTCCTGTTTCTTTCCCTGCAACTGATGTTTGTAGATGACCTTCTCATTGAATATGAAGTATCTACTCATAATGATTTTGTTATTTTCATAATCCCATAAGCGATAACCAAAATCATTATCATTGTATCCAATAAAGGTACACTTCTTGGATTTTTCCTCAAGCTTTGTTCTATTTTATTTATCAATAC
Source organism: Picea engelmannii (assembly GCA_009831015.1). NCBI lineage: Eukaryota > Viridiplantae > Streptophyta > Pinopsida > Pinales > Pinaceae > Picea > Picea engelmannii. Next base: position 242,558 of record ML782604.1, on the reverse strand, counting down.
AGAAAAATGATTCACAACCGAATGTCTTTTGAAAATGATAGTTTACCTTTTTACCTATCCATGCCTCCTCTAGAATTATACCATCCAAAGAGCTTGAAAGTCCTCTGTTTATTAAGTAAACAATACTATCTACAACATCTGCCCATAACTATAAGGGAAAACCAACATGCAATCTCATAGTCCTTGTATGCTCCATGATTGTCTTGTTCATCCTTTCTGACACACCATTTTCTTGTGGTGTTCCTGGAACTGTCTTCTCTCTATGAATCCCATGGTATGAAAAGTAATCATTAAAATCCTTGCTGCAATATTCACCTCCATTGTCTGATCTGAGACACTGCAACCTTTTTCTTGTCTCATTCTCAACCAAAGCTTTCCATTTCTTAAAATTATGAAAAACATCATATTTTTGTCAAATGCAATAAACCCAAGTTTTTCTAGTTTCATCATCAATAAAAGTAACATAATAATGAGAGCCACCAAGAGATGATACTCGAGTTGGTACAAATACATCTGTATGCATAAGATTTAACCTTTCACTCTTCTTTTCTTTTCTAACCCTAAGAAATCTGACTCTCTTATGTTTTCCAGAAATACAATGCTCACATAAATCCAAATCATTTTTTTTAGGATCTGGAAAAACAATTCTTTTGGGAAGTATCTCCATCCCCTTCTCACTCGTGTGTCCAAGCATATGATGCCACAATGTTGTATCCACTCCTATAGAATCTAAAGAGATATAAGAGTCAATATTACAAGTACATAAATACAATTTACCTACCTTCTCTACCTTTTCCATCACCAATGATCCTTTGGTGACCTTCCACACCTTATCTGTAAATCTGGATATACAACCTTCACTTGCTAGCTACCCTTTTTAAATTAGATTTTTCCTTAGATTTGGAACATGTATTACCTCTTTCAACAACCATTAGTTTCCATTTCTTTGCTTTATTTTTACCTTTCCCATTCCAACAATTTTTCATGGTGCACAATCACCCAAATAAAACTGTCCAAAATCACCTTGAACATAATCTAGAAAATGTTTCCTATGGTGTGTGCCATGAAATGAATCCTTTGAATCTACTACCCAAGACTTAGAAATATTATCTACAGAAAGAATCAAAGCATCTTGTAACACATCACATGTTACATTTTATTCCTGATTTTTCTCATGTTGTACATCACTTTGTTTCCTTGGAGATCTGAAGTCTTTATACAGATGTCCTTTCTTCCCAAAATTCCAGCACTCTATCTTTCTAAGTCTGGATTTGGATCTGCCCTTCCTAGAATTCCCACGATTTCCTGGGCCCTTTCCTCTATGCCTTCCCTTGTTCTCCATGTTCAATGCATTACCTGATGTCTCACCTATGATTTTCCATCGCATTTCCTCGCTAAGGATAACACCAACAACATCATCAAATTTTAAAGTGTTTGAACCATAGACATATTTACTTACATCCATGACCAAGTCGTTCTATATTTTTGGAAATGAGCACAAGATTCAAAGAGCCATGACCTCATCCTCAAAGTCCATGTTTAAAGAACTTAGTTGATTAGTAATCGTATTAAATGCATTTAAATGATCTGCAATAGACCCACATTATGACTAATTTATATTAAATAATCTCTTCATTATAAATACCATATTAGACATATTCATACAGTTTAGCCAATGTGTCCATCAGCTCCTTTGTTGTCTTTTCTTTCGAAATATTGAACCATACAGTTTAGCTAGGCTTAGTTGTATCGTTCCTAGTGCCTTTCTGTCAAGAACCTCCCAGTATTCATCCTTCATGACCATCAGATTTTTTGTTGTTCCACCCAATGGTAGGAATAGATACTTCTGATATAAATAATCTTCCATTTGCATCTTCCATAACTGATAGTTTTGGCCATTAAATTTCTCGACCCTGAACTTTCTATCTTCCGCTATTGCTCCAACTCGAACCAGGAACCCTCTTTTCCTATGAGTTACCTTTCGCTCTAATACGAGTTGTTAGAAAAATAGGATCACAGAGCAATAAAAAAAAAATGTGGAAATAAAACACAAAAGATACACAATAAAATAGAGACATAGATATATGTGGTTCACCCAGTGTGGGCTACGTCCACTAGATAAATTATCATGTCCTTCCTTTATTATTATCCAAAAAATGAAGGGATACAACTTACAACACACCTGCTACAACTTCCTCTTCTTTCTCTCACAGTCTCCTCACTCAGAATACAATATTCACAATGATCCATATATGTAGTACATTTCCCTCATAAAAGAGGGTTGCCTTCTAGGGAAAATAATCAAGCTCCACAATCAACAGTTGGAAGCTTTCTTCGACGTTTTTAAGGACGAAAGGCATTTTCCGGTATGAGAAAGTAACCCAAGGACAAATAAATGTCATCTTATGTTGATCCTCAGTTTTGATCTAAATTTGATCGTATCCTGAAAATTCATCCTTAAAAGAAAAAACCTCACTTCCCACACACTCATCGAGAATCTGATCAATGAAAGGTGTCAGGAAGTTGTCTTTAGAACATGCCTTATTCAAGTCTCGAAAACCATACACACATGGATGGTTCCTTGCTTCTTAAATTTCATGGGAATAGGATTGGATACGCATTTATTCAAGGGAACCGAGTATATAAAACCATCATTAAGCAGTTTTTCCACCTCTTCCTTAATAGCAAGGGCCTTCCTAGGATTAACAGCTCTAAGTCTTATCCGAACAAGTTTAGCATCCAGTTAGGTTTTAATATGATGTTCGACAATACGAGGGTTGATTCATGGCACCTATTCATATGACCAAGCGAATACATCACAAAATTATTTGAGGAATCGGTGTAGATCTGAATTTCTTCAGGTGAACAATCTGCACCGATATATACATTTTCAATTTTACCAAGAATGTGAGAAATGTCAATCATGAGAGTAGGAGAAATACTCGCCATGTTTCATTCGATATAAATTATGTGTGTATCAAGTAGAACTACAATGTGACCGACTATCTCACTCAAGGTAGACCTAAAATCATCTTGTTCGATCCTAACACGCTCTGGGAGGAAGTAAGAGAGATGATGCATATCATCCCATAGCCTATTGGAACCATTCATGGCCTCTAAGATCGCTTCATCTGAAGGTAAAGTATCATCGAGGAAATCATGTGATAAAGATGATGAAGTGGACCATATGGGATTAAGAACAAGATCATCCTCGTTTGTATGCGAGGAGACATGATCTCAGTCGGAAGAAGAGTTGAGAACAATATGATACGCTATCTCTACCATCAAAAATGGAATTTCCATTCCAATATGTGAATGACCTTCACAAGACATGGTCGGGGAAGTTAAGGTCTAAGGATCGTTAAAATAAGAAGTGCAGAAAGGAGTGGACCTTATTGAAAAAGCAAACCTACTAGAAATGGCATAAATGTGATGAATTGGTGCCACAAAATCAAAGGTACCCATAAGGGAGGAATACATTTTGACACCAATATCCTTAGTTTTTGGCTGAGAATTGTCGATCATGGGGATCAAAGGCATTGGGACTAGCATGTGCAAAGGATAATTGATCGATCGTCACAATTTTCCCTTCGTGAGGAAAACATAAAGTATGAAAAACGGACGATACAACTGCAGTCATAGCATAAGTCCAGTTACCTCATAGTAATAAGTTATAGTCAAGGGGTGCATCAACCACCTCGACATCCTCCTCCACTTTCTTTCCACCTAACCAGATCGGAAAGGTAGGAATAATATTGTGGGGATGGAAAGAACGACCATCAAATGTGGTCAACATGGTCATATATTGAGAGAGGGTTGGAGATCTGATGGATTTCCAGTAGGTTAGGGACACTGCGCACGTTGCAACACCTTCATCAATAACAATATGTTTGATGGTATACTTTGAGTAATCCACATGGATTTGGAAGGACACATGGTAATGCAAGTGAGGATGAACATCTATAATGTCAAACTTGATAACCTTATATCCACATGGGTCTAGAGATCCTAACACATATAGCAAGGCATTCCTTTGTGAAGGACACATATGGAGTACCTCCAAAGTTGACATCTCACAAGGGGTTTGACCTAGATCCTCGATAATAGAGTAGTTATGGGAAGCTCTAGCATTAGGGTTGTGGGTAGAGCATTTGAGTACTCCTTTTAGAATACGAGGCGAAGGCTCTGGATTTTTCATCTGCAAAGGCACTTCAGGAGAAGGGGGAGATTCTAGACCTAGAACAGGCCAAGGAAATATTCGAAAATGCATTGGCTACATATGAAAAAAAATATTACAAAAATTCAAGAAGACATGATAATGATATCAAAGGTTTTGAATATACCTCCATTGCATATTGCAAGTAATTCTGTTGTGGATGAATTAAAAAAGAGTTTGAAGGACATAGAGGAATTTATTCAAATATTAAAGGCTCAATTTGAAAAAACAATGATAGAGGAACATGAGAAACATAATTCAAAAGTTGAAGAATATAATAACACGATGACTACTTTTAGGAAACAAATTGTTATGTGAGGTAATAAGTTGAAACATAGACAAAATGAAATTGTCAGTGCAAAAAGGGAAGATTAAAGAACTTCAAAAGGAAATGTAAAGGCACAGTAAAGAACATGGAAATGATCAGGATAAAGGTAAACGTTAGGGTATGGGTAAGGGGAGTCCAACTAGAAAGTCATAGTAAAGAAGGTGGCAAGGGTCAAGATAAAGGTAAAATTTAGGGTATGGATAAGGGTAAAGGTATAAGTTAGGGAATTTCAGCAAAACAAATGCCTTCAATTGACTTGGAAAAGTCCTACAAGAAAAAAATATATGTCTCAGGAAGTTGTCTCATTAAGTAGTTCTCTAGTTGATCTTTATGCCCCATCGCCAATGATGGAATCATTGAAGATGATGATATCTAAGAGACGATAAAAGATTAAATTTCCAAATAATGAATTCTTGTAGAATCGAAAGGAACGACAATTGGTATGTGACATAGAGATACAAATATTGAAATCCCAAATTGTTGATTTGTTGTAGAAATTACAAAGTACAACTGTAATTGAGGCAGTGCAAATTTTGTCTGCTACATCAGAGAAACAAATTTGAGGGAACAAGAGCTTGAGAATGAGGTAGTAAATATCATGGATCATCTCATTCAACTTCGATCCCAAATGAAATCAGAAAAGGAAGAACTTGAAAAGAACAACCAATACCATTCTGAGAAGTATAAGAAGAATGAAGAAATGTTGAAAAAACAAGTGAAAGATAAAAGGAAATTGCAAGAGAAATTGCAAAATTATGGAAAGAAAATTAAAGGTCTAGAGAAACAATTACAACATGTTCCTGTTGTAGCTTTAGAACAATCAGAAGCCTCTACAACAACAAAGAGAGGCTCTATAGATTTTTCTTCATCTCAAGAGAGGGGCTTGTATAAACCTCCCAAGCAACGTAGGATAGTTACAAAATAGTATTGGTTTATATACCATGTACTCTATGTAAATACATTTAAATATGTAATATATATCATTATTTTGACATTTTATTGACAATGTATTTTATTTTATGCATTGTTCGATAGGATTTTTGGATAAGTTTGGTTGATTTTTGGGATTTGTGCCATAATAAGTCAACGAATAAAAGGTAGTTAGTAGATGGACCAAAGCACGTGATGGGAGCATAATTTAAGGATTCAAAGCACACGATAGGAGGAAGCATGACAGAGTGGGGCACATAAGGAGAAAAATGGTTATAGGCCGTTGGGGTTTTGTGATATTTTGTAATGGGCTTAGACCTATTTTGATGTATAAATATGTAAAGGGTCGGGGTAGATAGGGGGTTTGACGTATGAAAATTTCTTAGTGCTTTTGGGGGTAATTTGAGTTGATTTTTGGAGAAGTTGCGAGGAATATTTTTGAGGTATGAATGAGGAGTGAGGCTCGCACTGCAGAAAAATGAATAGCCGGGTTTTATTAATGGTTATTGTTTCATATTTTTGTAAGCGCATTGCACAGTTGTAATAGGACTATAAATGACTAATATAAGAAGATAATTGTTATGGACATAGCCTAGATTGGGGTGAACCACATTAAAACTTATGTCTTGATGTGGTATTATGTGTGTGTTATGGATAGCATAGATCTTTTGAATGTTTTATGAATGTGTTACTGATATTGCGCATTGACGATGAAAAGTTAGTATTATAAATGTGTTATTCATATATGTTGTTATAATGTCATTGTAACAACCCTAGTAGAATATATGCTTAGGGATCATTAAGCAAAATTAATTAGGTGATTAATTGTCTTAACATGGTTTTAACTAAACAAAGATTGGCATAATAATATTAATTAAATATTTATTAGTTGATTAATGTTTATAATTTTGATTAATTAATTAATTACATTAATTACCTATCACATTGAATGAACAGGGTAGTAAATTTAATGGGGTTAATAAATTATATTGTTAAATTAAAGATTACGTATACGGAGGGGATAAGGGGCATTAATAAACGGATAAGGAACATGAATGATGGGATAAGGGGAATTAACTATGTGGATAAGGTAATGAATGCAGAGATAAGAAAATAAATGAGGAAAGGGCGGTGAAGGAGGGATATGAGGGGAGGAGGTTTACGAAGGCAGGGATTTATCATTCTACGGGGGATTTGATTGTGGAGGGTTCTCTTGGATTTGGAAGAGGAGAGTTTGAGTTCTATAGTCAGGAGGATTAGTACAGGGGGCACCAGTTTGCTGGGGGTTTTGGGCACGGGGACCAGGATATCCATATGATATCCTGGAGCTAGGAAGTTGTCCTAGTTGGCAGGGTGGAAATAAGGTTTGGGCAGTGTTTGATCCAGTTCAGCAACGAACAACTAGATCGACGGGGGAATTAGCATCAGACCAAGGTATTTTAAAATTATGTATTTTTTTTATTCTGTTATAAAATTAATATTCATTGATAAATTTAACATGCGTATGTGCTAAATTAAAAGGAATTATTGAATTTTCTGAAATCAAGTAGAAGTTACTATTTGGTTTGTGGTATTAATTGATGTTAAATTAATTCAGCTACTACACATGGTATTAGAGATTTATCTTGAAGCACTGGGGCCTTAAGGGCCAAGTTCCCAACTCCAACTCCAGCTCCACCTAACCTGCAAACCAAACACAGAAATTTTAACACAAATTGAAAATGTAAAAACAAATATCACAATAAAAAAAAAAAAACAAGTATTAGAGCAATTGTTAATACAATAGATAGATATTTCCTCCTGAATAGAGTGTGCACAACCCCTACTGCATCTTGACATACTAAAACAAAGCTTCAATTACCTCCAGTGAAATCACAACATCAAAGTGTTCTTTCTCTTGTACCAACTGCTCAACTGTTGTGCACTGATAATCTATAGATACAATCAAAGGATCTCGCACTGCATGTTGTAATGCAATGTTGATATTTTTCTCCACTGCATCAATTCCAGTCACCCGTGCTCCCATTCTTGATAAAGGTTCACAAAGAAGACCACCTCCAGAACCAACATCAATTATTCTCAATCCTTCAAAAGGTCTTGAACTATTTGGATCTTTTCTGAAGTGTTGACAAAGTGATGAACGAATGAAGGAAATTCTCGTAGGGTTCATTAAATGCAGTGGCTTGAAAGGCCCTTCATGATCCCACCATGTGTCTGCCATGGCAGGGAATTTGGCAGCTTCAGCGGCTTTCAAGGAGCTCTTGAAGGGGCTCCTTCTCATTACCAGCACATGATGCATTCAAATCGGCAGCATTTGCCAAACTCCATTGCTGGGAGGTTGTAGGTTCAAATCCATTTCCACACACTGGGAATCCACCGGCAAATCGCTCAACCAAGAAATTTCTATTGAAGATAAAACGAGAGCATTGACGTGTTAATCCACAGGATTTGGATCCCCTGAGCATCGCCATTGCCCAAAACGTACCAAAATAACCACTAAGTTCCTAAATATGCACACAGTAAGAATTAAAGAACTAAGGAATTTCCATCCCTAACGCGATTTAGGAAATGAAGTTAGCACTGTTGTTGTTGCCTCCATAGCTGTATTAATGAGTTCTCAAACCTAATTCAAGTTTTGTAGTTTACAGAGGTGTATGGAAGATAAACAATACACTTAAACTCTTGCCGTATGTGGATATAGAGTTGGCCTCTGTGTAGTTAATTGTAGAAGTTATCGTTGGCGACACGGCAAGGCGTCGCCTCACAGCCTTCGCAGGTACACCGTACAACATTTTTCTCGAGGCAGGTGCCATTTTCGTTTCTCATGTTTTGCCAATATTGATTGAAATTTTAGATTTAGAATAAGAATAGACAGAATTATAATTAGTTGTCATAGAAATAGTTTTCATAGTCGTGTGGCTACCCATGGAGGCTTACTCAAATGATTGTGTTTGAGCTGTACTAATGCTATACCGCCTACTCTAATTACAGCCTGGATTCTTCTGAGTTTGTATATCGCCTACTCTAATTACAGCCTGGATTCTTCAGAATTTGTATACTACCCAGTTTTTGCAAGAGACCTTGACCTGCAATGGCAATGGCGGTGAAGTTGAAGATAAAACAAAAATTAATTTATAGAGAAAAAGCAGGTGGGATGAGAAATATGGAAAGCTCATTCCAACACTTGTGGTACTGGAGAATATGGATGCGAGTGAGTTCTTGCTAGGTTAGCAAGCTTCAGTTGCAGCTGTTGATTATTATCAATGATGTGAGAAAACACAAAACCCCAAACCCACCTGCTAGGTGGCAATAAGAGGCTGGCTTCAAAACCTCAGATACTTTCGTGGAATGAAATGCTAGAAAGTACAAGATTAGTAAAACAGATATAAGTAAAGGAGATGGATATCATGAACCAGTCAATTCCTAGACAGACAGACATACAACAATCAACGATGAAACGGGCTCAGCCAAGCATCAATAGTAAATTCATTTCTACCAAAAAAAAAAACATGTAGAGTGGCAAGATATTGTCATTACCTGCCATACAAACGCCCGGAGAACAGTCTGAGTTGACTGAGCTTTTCCACGATCTCTCACCAGCGTGAATTTTTCTTAAATCCAATCGATTGAATACCAAACCACGCACGCCAGGTGCAACCAAATTACATAACTCAAAATATAAATACACCAGGCTCATACAGAGTAGTTTGCTGCGAAGGAAAAATCAAAAACTTTCTAGGCAATAATTGGAAAAAATAACATGTAAATCACACAAATATAATCCAAGCTTTGCACAAGAAGTCCAGCCTGCTGCACTATTTTCACGAACTTTACCAAATCAAACCTATCTTCAAAGTAGTACTCGTTTTGTTTCGGCTCATGCATATTCCAGAAAACGTAACTCTCAATGATGTCCAGGCCTCTGTCCTTGGCCTTCTGAATAATATCAGGCCACATCTCTGGTGTGCTTTGAGGATAATGCATGGAACCAGATATGAGAACTCTTCGTTGGTCATCAATCAGGAGACTGTCGATGATCCAGAAGGTGAAAGGACAGTAAGAAAGTCTACTGTGTGCTTAATGAAGGCACACAATACCAGCCAGCGCCACCGCCAGGCACAAAGCCATGACTAGACCAGCACCAGCGCACATGAGGCCACGAAGAGGAGTCTCAAAAGGGATGAGCACCTGGGGGAGGGGGCATGTGGGCCTCATGCGAGGACCCACGGTGCCGATTTCTTATATATGTAGTATTTCACGAGTAATTTTTTTTATTTTATTTATTTATTTTATTTTATTTTAATTTCAATTGTTTTAAATTAATTGTTTTAATTTTTTTTATTTTAATTATAATTATTTTAAAATAAAGTTTCAGAATTATTTATTTTAATTTTAAATTCTTAAGTTAAATTGGTTGGTATCAAAATTATTTAAGTTAATTTTAATTATATGTAGTTAATTATAATTAAATTGGTTAAATCCTTAAGTTAAATTGTTTTAAATTAGTTTAAAATTTTAATTAATTTCATTTAATTAGGTCTTTGCACATGCTAATTTAACCAATTTAATTAAGTATTTTGTCTTTTTAAATGAGTAAAACAAAAACAAAAAACATTGAATTATTTCACTTAATTAAAGGGTTTTGAACCCATGACCCCCACCAAGCGAAGCGCCTTAGGAAGAACACTAACACCAACGCGCCCTCATAAGTCTTTACAAATATATTCTTTTACTTATTTAGATTAATGGTAACACTGTCAAGATAAGAGTGGTATTATTATCAGGAAGATACAGTATGAAGATTAAGACTAAATGGATTATTACCTAACCTAGTGATCTGGAGCCAGCTAACCGAGTTGAATCATAATTAGTGAATGCACTGGAAATCAAGGTAAAGGCTTATTTAGCATTGATGATATTTGTATCCCAAGTATAAACTCTAATTTTCCAAGCGTCGGGTTCACGAGATCATACACACAACTCATCGAGCCAAGCACCAAGTCCCTCCACTCCATTCCACCAGTCAAAGTCAACGCTAAATCTCAATGCAGCATTCGACAATGCCAACACTACGTGCCAGGGAAAAGTTCATGAGTCAAGCACCGGAGGATATTTAGTTGTAAGCGAAAAGTAAAAAGGACTTAGACTAGGACAAGCGGGAAGGAGGCGGCATATGCACTAGGAGAGTAAGCATAGGAAGTGGCGAGTATGGCGCAAGGCTAGCGTAGCTACAGGGAAAGGGAACCAATAGTTTTTTTCATAGGGGCGAAGAAATCAAGCTTAGACGCTTAATCCTAATCCTAACCTAGCCAATGCCCTAAAGGAGTAATGTCTGTTTATAGACAAGTAAAGAAAACTTACACCTAACCCTATCTCTAGTTTAAGTAGCACCAATTTGAAACGTCCTGGAACTCACCCTTACAACTTTGGTTGATGCAGGTTAAAGCATACAGGATGGTCAAGACTCGAGGGAGTCGAGGCAGGGGAGCATCATCGCAAGCACCGCCAACACCACCAGTGCCACCACCACCATTTCCCGAACTATCCCTCATACTGCGCTCGTTGGAAGCCATTAATGAGACTTTGAAGGGGTGACAACCGGCAGGGACTGAAGTGGAACCCCCACCGTTTGGAATGGGTAATCCAGAAGCATCAAGGGATTCAGGGGGAGGACCTCCACCCAAAGACATCACGCGAGAATTGCAGAAGATCAAACTTTCGGAGTTTGCCGGGGGTCGCGCTAGTGAACGCACGGAAGCATGGTTGGAAAGCATGACAAGGTGTTTTGCCTTAAGGGACTATGCGTCCAACTCAAAGGTGAAGATCGCAATTTTTCAATTAAGAGACAGTGCCTTGAAATGGTGGGGCAACCTGGAAAGACAACTGCACCTTACCCTAGACATAGTATCTTGGGAACTTTTCGAGGAGAGGTTCCGAAGGAAATATCTACCAGCATACTACGAGGAACAACAGGTAGGGGAATTTCATGCCTTAGTACAGGGAAACAGAACTGTAGAAGAATATGAGATCAGATTTATGGAACTGGTCAAATATGTTTCGTATATGGATAATGACCAATGACAGGTAGAGCGCTTCGTCTATGGATTGAACCCTCAGATAAGAGCTATGGTGCGGATGTGGAAACCATATTCAGTAGCAGAGGTAGTGGAAAATGTGAGTTATGCGTAAGAACACATGAACTTAATCGAGGGTACAAGACCGACATTTATGCATCGCCCTGGATTCGTAGGGAAGGCCCCGAGGACATTTCCTAGGGGAGGGAGCTCAAGGCCACCTCCATATGGTAACAGAGTCACACCAAGAACAGTAGCCGCAGGGATTTCAATGGCAACGAGTGCAGCATCCCGTTCATCGCCAACAACGTAGACAGGTCCACGACCATCTTAGGGAACAACTAGTAGGGGCAGGGGTTCCAGGGGAAGGAACTCATTGCAGATACAGTCACATAAAAATTCACAGGTTCAATCTCGTGTTACCTGTTGGGGGTGTGGAGGACCCCATTACCAGCGTGACTGCCCAGAGTTACAATCAGGGTTTGTGCATAGAGAAGGAAAGGCATCGATGGGGAGATCAAGTAGCAGCCACCAGATTTACGCAGTGGTTAATAACCGCCAGGCCGAACATCAATCCACGGTGGTGGAGTAATCAGGTACGCTAAATCATATCAATGTTAAGATTTTGTTTGATTCTGGTGCAACAGATAGTTTCATTTCACCATCTGCATTAGAAAAGAGTGGGTTGGAAGCCTACGAGCACGATGACTTTAAACAAATCGATATGGCTTCGGTAGAAAAACAAGTGGTAGGACCTAGTGTTGATAATTGTATAGTAGACCTGGGAGTGTGTACTACCAGGTTGAAGGTATACATCACTGCTCTCGGGGCATATGACCTAATCATTGGAATGGATTGGTTAGCAGCTCACTGAGCTTTGGTAGATTGTTTCGCAAAGAGGGTGCTTTGTGTTGATGGTGAAGGAAGACCAGTAGATATCCAGGGTGTACAAAGAAAAGTGTTGTTACACTTTATATCAACTATGAATGTTAAGTGATGCTTGAGACAAGGGTGTCGATTGTATGTAGTGGAAGTAGTGAATGAAAGGAAGGGACCCTCATTAGATCAGTACCCGGTATTGTCAGAATTTCAGGATGTTTTTTCGAACGAGTTACCAGGGCTACCTCCTGAGAGGGAGATTGATTTTACTATTGAGCTAAAACCTGGTACAGAACCAATCTCCAAGACTCCGTATCGAATGACAGCACCAGAACTTTGTGAATTGCAAATGCAGTTGAAAGAGTTACTGGACTTAGGGCTAATAAGGCCAAGTGTCTCACCTTGGGGAGCACCGGTAATTTTTGTAAAGAAGAAGGATGGATCCTTATGACTGTGTATAGACTATAGGGACTTGAACCGTGCTACAGTGAAAAATAGGTACCCGATGCCATGAATAGATGACCTCTTCGATCATATGAAAGGAGCAACAGTATTCTCAAATATTGATTTGCGATTAGGGTATCATCAGTTAAGGATTAAGGAAGGTGATATCCCAAAAACTGCCTTTCGAACTCGGTTTGGACATTACGAGTTTGTTGTAGTACCTTTCAGATTGACCAATGTGCCAGCAGTATTCATGAGCCTCATGAACGGCATATTCCGGAAGTACTTAGACCGTTTTGTATAAGTCTTTCTAGATGACATCCTCATCTATTCCAAGAATGAAAGAGAACATGAGGAACACTTGCGAATAGTGTTGTCCTGCCTTAGAGAGAACAAATTGTATGGGAAGTTGTTGAAGTGTTCCTTCTTCCAGAAAGAGATCCACTATTTAGGTCATATCATTTCTGGTGAAGGAATCTCTGTGGACCCAGAAAAGGTAAAGGCCATTATGGAGTGGCCAATGCCGAAAAATGCCCATGAGGTGAGAAGCTTCATGGGGCTAGCAGGTTATTATCAACGATTTGTGGAAGGATTTTCCAAAATAGCGAAACCCATCACCACATTGCAGCGTAAGGGGGTCAGGTATGAATGGACATAAGAGTGTGGTAGAGAATTCATTGAGCTTAAGAGGTTACTAACCAGTGCGTCAATTCTACGAGTGTCGGATATGGAAAAGGACTTCACAGTTTGCACGGATGCCTCGAAGAAAGGGTTGGGGGCCGTGATAATGCAGAATGGAGGAGTGATAGCTTATGCGTCAAGGAAGTTGAAGAAACATGAGGAGCTATACGCGACTCATGATTTAGAGTTGGCAGCTGTAATGCTAGCTCTGAAACTTTGGAGGCACTATCTTGTTGGGTGAAACTTTGAGCTCAAAACAGACCATCAAAGTTTAAAACATCTCTTCACTCAAAGAGATCTGAATTCCAGGCAAAGGCAATGGAGTGATTTTATGAGTGAGTACGATTTTGGTATTTCATACATCAAGGGAAAGGAAAATGTGGTCGCAGATGCCTTGAGTAGGAGATCACGTATCTTCTCCTTGGTAACCTTAAAGGTCAATCTAAGGGAACATGTGTTGACACAAATCCCAGGAGACAGTTGGTATTTAAAGGTTACTTCAAACCTCCAAAGCGGGAGGCAGTTAGATCCAAAGTATGAAGGATATAGTCTAGAAACAGACGGACTGTTAAGATATTGAGGAAGGATGTACATCCCTAAGAATGGGGATATTCGAAGCACCATACTGAAGGAAGCCCATAGAGCACTTTATTGTGTGCATCCGGGTGTGAAGAAGATGTACGAAGATATGAGGAAGATCTTCTTCTGGGTAGGCATGAAGCACGATGTAGTCCATTTCGTCACCAAATTCCTGGAGTGTCAACAACTGAAAGCCAACCACCATCACTCGGTAAGCCTCCTACAACCACATGATGTTCCTATGTCTAAATGGGAAGTCATCTCTATGGATTTTGTTGTGGGGTTTTCGCTCACATCCCATAGACACAATGCCATTCTTGTGGTAGTGGATAAGTTAACCAAGAGTGCTCATTTTATTCTGGTTAGAGACACTTACGATGTCACTGATGTGGCACGTGTGTTTGTAAGCGAGGTCATCCATTTACATGGGATACCTAAGAAGATCATTTCAGATAGGGACTCCAGATTCACTTCTAGGTTTTGGACAAGTTTACAGTCAGCATTGGGGACTTAGTTGAACTTAAACACAACTTATCATCCTGAAACAGATGGGCAAACTGAGAGAGTAAATCAATTCATGGAAGACATGCTTAGGATGTATGTAATGGATAATCAAACCCAGTGGGAGAAGTACCTACCTTTGGTAGATTTTGCCTACAATAACAGTTATCATAGCTCCATCGGAATGCCACCCTACGAAGCTTTGTATGGGAGGCCATGCAAAATTCCATTGAGTTGGGATAGACTAGAAGACCGAGTAACAGTTGGGCCAGAATTGATTCAAGAAATGGAGGAACAGGTGATTTAGATTAGGCAGAGACTAAAGGAAGCACAGGACAGGCAGAAAAGATATGTGGATGCACATAGGACCGACCGAAGTTATGAAGTGGGAGACCAGGTTTTCATTCGTATCAGGCCTAATAAGAGTAACATATGGTTCGAGAAGGGGACAAAGTTGTCACCTCAATTTATAGGACCATTCAGGATCCAAGAGAAAATTGGACCCGTTGCATATCGTCTCATACTGCCACCCCACTTGCATAAAACTCATAATGTATTTCATGTATCTATTTTACGTCATTATGTTGCTGATGAATCACATAAACTAAAGTGGAATGAATTGCAGGTATCAGACGTGGGAACCCTCATGGTAGAACCATTACGCATATTGGATTGTAGAGTCTGACAACTCAGGAACCATCTGGTAGGCCAAGTTAAGGTTCATTGGGACAAGTATAGTCCAGGATCTGCTACTTGGGAAGACGCCAAGACACTACGACGAGACTATCCCTCACTTTTTTGACCACCTCGAGAACATGTTTCTCGAAGGATGGGTGTATGTAACGCCACCTTTTGACTTAGACAGCCAGGATTACCTGAGGCCTATATACTTTATTTTCTAGTCACAATGAAACTATTAAGTGATACACCTAAACTTTAAATGTATGAACTTTTACGAATGATTAAATGTTATTGATGATGATGTATGTAATGCGATCTATTATGTGAATGTAAATTTTATGAATGTTCAAATGTTATTGATTATGATGTATGTAATGCGATCTATTATGTGAATGTAAATTTTACGAATGTTTAAATGTTATTGATGATGATGTATATGATGCGACATATTGTGAGAATGTGAATTTAATGAATGTTTAAAAGCTATTAGGATGATGTTGGATATGATGCAATCTATTTTGGGTAAATGATAATCTTATGAATGAGTGTCGAAATTGAATGATGGGGTATTATGAGATCTATTTCTAACTGGAAAACTTTGATGTTAATTTATCGGTATAAGGAGACCAAATTGAAATGATGATAGTATGCAATTACATGATGATAATGCATAGAAATGTATGAGTTTGTGTTACAGACTAATCTACAGGTTATGGGCTATGAAATAGCCAAGGGATAATGATGGTGAAAGTGGATATCAGGACCACTAATCGAGAAGCATTATGGTATGAATATTGTATGTGGAATTTATATTGGTTTGGATGCATTACTATGATATGTGGACCAGTGCATGATTTCATGTGACGACACTGCCCAAAAACGAATAAACAATGACAAAACCCCAAGCAACACGGTGCCACTATATATTCCATTGTAGGGTGTGGACCCTAGTTATGATTAGGAGGGGTGGAGGCATTTCCCACCGTGTATCCTTCGAAACCTGAAGTCATGGGAGGACGGTGTTAGTTCATGCTCCCCAAGACGTGTGATGATGACTATCAGATGCCTGCTAGGGAAGTTTGGTCGAGATAGCGACACTTCCGCTTACAGGTTCTATTTGGAGTTAGGTCAATATAGTTGACACTCCAAGATAGTATAGAAGAGGAAGGATAGGAATGGAGATGGAAGTAGGTTAGGGAGGAAGGATGAGTAGTAATAGTTGAGAAGGTATGGAGATCTGTCTTGTGGTAGAATTTAATGTTTTCCCTTCAAAAAAAAGAAGAGAAATGTGTATATATGAATATTCACAATTACATAACTAAACCACAGTTGTCTAAATAAAAATTGTTGAACTGGATAATAGTAATTAAAGGATTTCTCAAACAATTGATTGGTTTGTTGTATTTTATAAAAGACTAGTCTTGCTGACTGGATTGGATGCATACATAAATTACTAAAGGATGGTAGTTTTGATTATTAGTACATGCATGAGACTTGCATGTACTAGCTACACATGCATTTCTTGTACATATACACTAGTATGCATGAGTTTTCCTGACTTACTTACTGATAATGTCGGTTAATTGTTATGAATATGTGAACCAAGTTTCTTTCCCTTGTACCATAAGACACTTTAACTTCGGGACGAAGTTTCCTAAAGGGTGGGTGTATGTAACAACCCTAGTAGAATATATGCTTAGGGATCATTAAGCAAAACTAATTAGGTGATTAATTGTCTTAACATGGTTTTAACTAAACAAAGATTGGCATAATAATATTAATTAAATATTTATTAGTTAATTAATTGTTATAATTTTGATTAATTAATTAATTACATTAATTACCTATCACATTGAATGA
>ML782604.1:174491-225335 GCA_009831015.1 Picea engelmannii | reverse complement strand
CTTAACATGGTTTTAACTAAACAAAGATTGGCATAATAATATTAATTAAATATTTATTAGTTAATTAATTGTTATAATTTTGATTAATTAATTAATTACATTAATTACCTATCACATTGAATGAACAGGGTAATAAATTTAATGGGGTTAATAAATTATATTGCTAAATTAAAGATTACGTATATGGAGGGGATAAGGGGCATTAATAAACGGATAAGGAACATGAATGATGGGATAAGGGGCATTAACTATGTGGATAAGGTAATGAATGCAGAGATAAGAAAATAAATGAGGAAAGGGCGGTGAAGGAGGGATATGAGGGGAGGAGGTTTACGAAGGCAGGGATTTATCATTCTACGGGGGAATTGATTGTGGAGGGTTCTCTTGGATTTGGAAGAGGAGAGTTTGAGTTCTGTAGTTAGGGGGATTAGTACAGGGGGCACCGGTTTGCTGGGCGTTTTGGGAACGAGGGCCAGGATATCCATATGATATCCTGGATCTAGGAAGATGTCCTAGTTGGCAGGGTGGAAACAAGGTTTGGGCAGTGTTTGATCCATTTCAGCAATGAACAACTAGATCGACGGGGGAATTAGCATCAGACCAAGGTATTTTAAAATTACGTATTTGTTTTATTCTGTTATAAAATTAATATTCGTTGATAAATTTAACATGTGTATGTGCTAAATCAAAAGGAATTATTGAATTTTCTGAAATCAAGTAGAAGTTATTGTTTGGTTTGTGGTATTAATTGATGTTAAATTAATTTGGCTACTACAGTCGTGCATTGAAGTAACTGGTAAATGAATAAATTTCAAGTAAAGTAATGTTTCATACAGGGAATGTTGAATGAGAAGTAACCGTGAAGTGATGAAAATGGTGCAAATGGTAAAGACATCTTAAATGCCTCACTTCCCCTCGGCACTACAAAACCTTGGTTTCTATAGACCCTTTAGATGCCTCAGGTGAGACTTCACTTGGTTGTAGGTGATTTCGAAAGGGTTAGTGTCTAAGGGTTATGTTGGTGTATTGATGATTAACCTCGGTTCTTTCCATTGCGCACCAACAAATGGTTCCATTGTCGGGACCAAGATCTGTAATTGAGGGGAATGTTTTGGAGGCCGAATAAGGAAGAGATCACAGACTGGCTAGAGAGGAAGCAACGAGAATTTTCTAGAGAATATAATAGGAACCCATGACTCAACTATGAACAATGGTTGCAAAGGTATGTGTTCACAGATCTTCATGAAATATTCTTTGGTGAATTTCCAATAATTTTGACTGGATGGTTAGAAAGGCTAGTGGAGAATGTTGGGAGATACCAATATGAGGATCCGAGAAACTAGACCCCTGAATTGATTAGATAGTTGAATATAGTAAGTAATAAATTTTCTCGCACAATTTATTTTTGGTTGAATAATGTATTGGTGGGTTGCATTACAAAGTTTTCAATAGATTGTACCCAGTATTATAGTGTAGTAGAGAGGGACTTTTTCAAGGGTCCACGAAAGATATATGAATGCATTGTCTACTTGGATAAAGATGTTATTGTGTGATAAGAATGTTATGAAGATGAAATCTGATTGTTGGTGCCTTTGTGGACATAGGGGGACTGGGGGATGACTAGAGGATGGTCTGAGAGTGGAAGGAGATGCAAGTCATGAACGAGAAATGGGTGGAATGAGGATTCCAAGAGAAGAATACACCGACTAAGATGGATATATTGGAGTATTGAGTTGTGGGAAAAGGTTTAGGTATAGTAAGAAGAAGATTGTGGTTGGGAGAGAAGAGAAGCACAGATAATTTGAGAAAAGAGACCCCTACATAGTACTTCATATCACACCAGATAGAGAACGGAAACAAAAATAAAAGGATCCTCAATATAGTCCAGCAAAAGAAGTAATTCCATCTCAAATTAGAATCTTTCTCAAGATGGAAATTTGTCAAGAGCAATTGTAGTTAGCGGAGGAAGTCAAAATAGTAGTCAGAATAGTGGAAGTAGTGCAGCGAACTAGATTCATTCAGCATCAACGAAGGTAAGTAATACATAGAACATAATGGCAGGAATAGATAATACACTAAGAATGCATGAATTCCAGGGAGAAGGGTCGGAAGACCCAGAGTAGAAATTGTTTGTATGTGATACGATATGGACTGTGAAGAATATTCAGGATTAGGCAACAAAGATTGTGCAATTAGCAACTACGTTCAGAGGTCGCACATTGTTATGGTACATGAAGTACCAGACTGCTACACTGACATGACAATGAAGGACATTGGTAGAGATTGGAAAATCTTTGTTAAAGGAATTTCGAAAGATGAAATATGAGTCGTAGTATATCACAAAGCTGGAAAAAATTAGGCAAACACAGAATGAGATAGTTTTGGGATTACAATAAGATATTTAAATATGTGATGGGTAGATTAACATTTCATATTCTCAATGAAAAACATAGAGAATGGTTTATTGCAGGTATTTTGTCGCACATCTATTGTCCATTGACACAGTAGAAGGTCACATCGCAGCCTGAATCATTAGAAATTGTGATGAATTTAGAAGCATATCTTGTAGGAGATGGCACAAGAATGGCATAGGTTCAGTCATAGTTGGTTGCGCTAAGGATTCAGTTGTCGAAAATAATGAAAGAAAAGGAAAAACGTGAGTAAGTTTGGTGTATTACATGTAATATAGAACACCATTGTAAATATGAATTCCTAAAATTTGCATAGTATATGGATATAAGAGCACTGAACTAATTGGTAGGAGGAATAAGGTATTGTGAAATATGCAAGACATGGGGACATCGTCCGACTTCTTTTCGATTATTTCATAAGTACTAAATTATGCCCAAGAATTTGTTCTGTAATTTTTGCATGTTTGTAGGACACGATGAGAAATATTTATGTGCATTCAACCTAATGAGAGAGAGCAATTCATATGCGCACAGAATCCAGGAAGAAAATGCAGTAGAAGAAGGAGGGGTTCCATATTACAATATTCTGAGAGGATTCAATCAAGGTGGAAGAGAAGGATTCGACAGAGGTAAAGAACGAGGTAGATTTGGTAGAGGAGGCAGAGGACCAATCATTTGTTATAATTGCAATCAACCATGACAGTTATCAAGAGACTACCTGAATCCTTGCACAATGTGCACGTGCTGCAAAGCATTGGACCATGCAATGGAGGATTGTCCTCAAATGATAGAAAAATGGAAAGAAAGAGGGAACCATAATTAGAACCAGAACATATAGATGATAACAACCAAGGAGTGTGATGATCGACCCAAAATAGTAGTCGTTATGCATGGAGGAACGAGAACTAGAGAGGATGTGAAGGAAAAAGGAAACGATATTGAGCAATGGATAAGGAAAGCATATGATCCAACACCAGCATTTAATTCGCAGAAAGAGAAAGAGATGTATCAGAAAGAAAGGAAGGAAATATTGGGACCAGACTGGATAGAATCAATGTCAAATACACCACCAGTATATGATATGTTGTCATTTTATGATCACACCATTCCAAAATGGTCAGTCAAGAAGGTAAACACTTTGAAATATTTTCTAAAGAGTTGTTTAGAGTTGATGAATAATGAAACAACGTTTAACGCACTACGTAGGATGATTCTACGATAGAGAATTACCTACAACACAAAGAGCAGTGAACCAGGTAATGTGCAAGAAGAGGAAAAATAGAGAATTCATATTGAGTGTGTAGATAGGAGAGTATGACATGGATAACATCATCTTGGACTTAGGATCGGATCTAAATGTTCTTCCAACGAAAACGTGAGAAATTATTGATATGGATTTATGAGTGGAACGAAATGAAACCATAGATTTATAATATTAACACAGATACAAAGTGAACAATAACAAAGATACAATAAAACTTGACTTCTATTAAATATGAAATATGTTGAAAAATGTAAAATGCAAACTGAAAACAAGCTTGCTAGAATGGTGGAAGCTTATCTCTGAGAAGAGATGTGACGGATATGATCATTCGCAAGAAGATGAGTACAATGAAGATATGAAGACATTTTTACAATAAACATGAATGAAAAAACCCTAGACATCCAAAAACCTAACCCTAGGAGATGAAGCACCAAAAGTCATGTGGGCCCTGTTGGGGTAAGTTAGTACATCAACTTCCCGGGGTCGCAACTTTTGCATACGATTTCTATTTAGGGCGCATGATAGCTCGTTGGAAAGGTATTGATGAGGAGATTTATTTAGGGGGGATCAATAAAATAATTTAACTATCAATGAGGTTCCCTATCATGAAAAAACATCGTTTAGGCCCTCAAAATGGCCCCAGAAGTTCAGGAACCGAAAAACTGCTAAAAATAGTAAGTTTCCAAAAACTTGTTTTGATCTAGTTGGAAAAGGTGGGTCGCCACCGAGATCCTCCTAGATAAATCCTCCCCCATTAGGAATAAATTTCCTCCATTGAGTTGAGTTTCCCCATCATATGAGGAACTTTCTGTTGAATTCGGCCCCAGGTGAGCCACTTTCCTTGGTGCAGGAGCTACCTTGCTTTGACACCCTGATAAATTTGGATTCTTTGTTGGTAAGTGACCTTAACCTGTGCGTCCATGATATGATCAATGGATGGCATGCATTCATGGTTGATCTATGTTGGTGTCAATTGTTCTCTTATCTCTGAGGTGTCGAATAATGGTGGAAAATAGTATCGAAGGAGGTCCACATTGAACAATGGGTGCAAGCCAAGGAAGAGGGGAAGGTTAATCTCAAAAGTATTGTCACCCACATCCATGGTGATGGTGTAGGTTCCATAACAGAGTGTACAAATATTCTGATGAGGTCATGTAAGGATTTATTTCTACAAGTGCAACCAAACTTTGTCGCCCACCTGAAACTGGTGTGGCATTCGTTGTTGATCATGGTGTTGTTTGTACTTGGCATTGAACTAATGTAAAATATATTGAACCTATTGGAGGATGTGATGGATCCTCTCAATAAATCGGGTGGCGTTGTCACCTCCAATTGGAGCATGCGACGAGTCCTCCTGGGTGGCCTCAAGGGGTAGTGCAACATCCATGGGACCCAATGGTTGAAATCACAACCCCACCTGAAAGGGGTTTTGGTCAGTTGAGCTATGTATGGATATATTGTAGTTGTGATGAACATAGGGAAGACTCTCATCCTAGGTGCAGGGGTTCTTGGAATTGTACATGCGCAGGATATGCATGATCATTCGGTTGACAACCTCAGTTTGGCCATCCATCTAGGGGTGGAAGGAAGTGTACTTGGTGATCTTGGTGTCCAGCAGTGACTAGAGTCTCGGCCATAATGTGTTGAGGAATCGATTATCCCAATATGAGATAATGGTGTGTGTGATCCCAAAGTGTACCCACACTCAGTCAAATAAGATCTTGGCATTGGCCTCCACTTTGATGCTCTTCTTGCAGGTGGTCATAATCACCATCTTTCAAAACCGATCAACAACCACAAAAAAACAGTCATTTCCCCACTTGGTGGATGCAAGGCCCGACATATATTCCATTGATATGGATTCTCAGGGCCTGTTAGGAGTAGACAGAGGATTTTACAGGCCTTATTTCTTAGTTGTTGGTTTGGCAATAGCACAGGTAGTGCAGGACCGGATATACCTGTTGGAATCATGTCGAAGTTTCGGCCAGTAGAAATGTCACTGCAACACTTCCACTTTCTTTTCTATGCTGAAGTGTCCTGCCACCCAACTATAGTAGGATTCCCAAATCATCTTCGCTCGCTCACTTTATGGAATGTAGAGATGGCCTAGATGGCACAATAGCTCGTCCTGAAGATGGAAACTAGTGATAGTTGTGTTTGTTCCCAACATTTGGTAGGTGTTGGAAAAGTCAGGATCTATCTAATAGATGTGGGTCCATCTAGAGGTCTCATGGACACAAGAATCGAGCATTGTGGTGAGTTTCAGGACTAGAGGTTGATTGAGGCAATCAAAAATTCTGTTGGTATTTCCTATTTTATACTTTATGTTGAGGTGGAACTGTTGTAAATATGTGGACCACTTATGATGGTAGTCATTCTACAATTTGCCTTGTGTCTGCATGAACTAAAATGGATTATGATCAATGTGGATGAATGTCTCCTTCTTGAGAATGTAATGCCTCCACTAGCGGTAGGCTTACACAATGGATTACACTTCTTTGTTGTAAGTAGGGTACTTACGAACGAAATATAATAGTGTCTCACTATGATAGGCCACAGGGTGACCATGTTGAGTGATGATTGTGCTCACAACATAGTCTGGAGGATATATCTCGATCTCAAAGGATTGTTGCAGGTCAGGTAATGAAAGAACTTCGGCATAGCATAAAAATTGCTTTATATCACCGAACATTTTTTTTTGGGACAAGCCCCACACAAATTTTGTCTTACCACTACCCCTGGTTATTTGGTTGAGGGTCCATGTAATATGTGAGAATCCCAACACAAACCTGAGATAGGAATTTTCAAGGCTGAAGAAGCTATGAAGCTCACTGAGCGTGGTTGGGGTTGGCCAGTCACGGATGACTTGGATATTGGTTGGATCAACATGCACACCATGTGCATCAATAATGTACCATAGGTATTGGAGCATCTCCATGCCGAAGGAGCATTTTTCCAAGTTGGCATATAGCTTGTGATGTCGCAGAGTGTGAAAAACCTATTGAATATGTTGCAAGTGTTCTTACCAAGTCTTGTTGTAGATAAGGATGTCATCCAGATACACCACCACAAAATAATTAGTGAAAGGCCACAAGATATCATCCATCATCCTCATGTAAGTTGTTGGGGAATTGGCCAAACCAAAGGACATGACCAACCATTCAAAAAGACCTTCTTTTGACTTTAAGGTAGTTTTCCATACATATGTCTTCTCTATTGGGACCTGATGGTAGCCATCATTCAGATCAATCTTACTGAATTATTTGTCCCCCTTGAGCTGATCAAGGATATTGCCGATTCAAGGAATCAAGTATTGGTTCCTGACTGTGATTTTATTTAGGGCCTGGTAATCAATGCAGAGTCACCAAGTCCCATATTTATTCTACACCAACATGATTGGGCTTCCACAAGGTTATGATCTTGGTTGGATGTGCCCCTTGTGGAGAAATTCTTAGATCTGGCGCTTGATCTCCTCATTTTCTAGCAGAGAGCAGCGATAGACTTGCCCATTTGGTATCGGTGTGTCGAGGGGTCAAATCGATGGGATGTTTGACCTCATAGTGCAGAGGTACCCTAGTAGGTGATGCAAATATGTCTTTATATTCTTCCATGACCTTATCCACTTACTTTTGTTGTGTGGAGAGGTAAACCACAGAGGCCATGGATGTGGATGCAACCTTTCATTCACTCTAAGAGTGAATCATGAAGAAGAAAAAAATCCCGGTCTGAGAAAAGACCTTCCTGCATTGCTTGGAAAAGATCAAGGAAATATCACTAGGTGGGACTACCTCAAGAATCCTGTACAATTTCCTGTTCAAAGTAATAATAACATTGCGAGGTATAGACTCATATACAGCATGAAGTTTCCATAAACAAGGCTTTCCCAAAAGAACATCACAAACTTCAAGGGGAGAAACATCATACAATACCTGATCTTTGAATGGCTTGATATCGTACGATAGGACGCATTGTTGGATGATGTGAAGATCACTTCCTTGATGGAGCCATATGATGGTGTAGGGTAGTGGGTGTGGCGTTGTTGATAGGACTAGTCACTTGATGACCTCTATTGAGATGAGGTTCTTATGGCTACCACTATCAATGATGAAGTGTAGCAGAGTTCATTTTACCTACATCTATGAATGAAAGAGGTGCTCTCCATCCTCTGGCTCATCAGGTTCACGAGGCTAGATCTTGGTGGTAGAAATGGTGGCACCGGGCTCCACTTCAATGTTCCATATCCCCTTTTATGGTTCTGACTTAGATTCAAAACCCGCATAATATTCATAGGATTTTTCCTCAACCACAAATGACTGCTTTGAGTGACAATCAACAGTGTTATGCTATGGGCTCTTATGGAAGTCACACCACTTCCCAGTATTTTTCTTCATCTTCCCATTTTCCTTCTTTTCTTATGGATTGGAATGGTTGTCCTGAGGTTTCCCATATTTTCTATGTCCTTTGTTTTGTGGGATGGGACTTCCCTTTCCCTACTTCTACTATGAGTGGTTCCTAGACCCAAACTTATGTGTCTTTTGTTTCAGCTTCTGCTCGATTTTGACGACATATCGATAGGTTGTGCCCAAGGATGACATGTCCAAAAACTCCATTTATATCTAGATGTATCTATGCATACCGTTACAGTACTTGAGCACCATATTTCTCTCATAATATTTGATACCCAGATTTGTGCACAAGGTATGGAAGACATTAGTGAACTCTGGCACTGTTTGGTATCTTTCCTACCATAGTGTGGTCCATATTGTATACAAGTCGTCATAACTTCCAATGGGGTATTACTGTTCCTTAATAGCATCCATGAAGGAACCCCAAGTGGGTGTGACTACAAATAATATGGATCCCTCTATTTCATTTTTCTCACAGAAAGTCCCCCACTAATCTTTGACATGGGGGACGACCTTAAGGAGCACAAATGTAATCTTTTATCTATCGGAAAAGTTGTGGAAAAAACAATACCCTTCTAGAAGGTTTAACCATTTATCTACGACATCTGCATCTATTTTAACTTAAAATATAGGAACATCAAAATTTATTTGTACCTTGAAGGGGGTGGTGCCTCTGCTTGAGGTGGATGTGTCTCTTGTTGGCAGTCATCGAAGGATTTGTGCAAAGTTGTCCATCATCTCGTTCCTCTGTCGCTCAAGGGATTCCTCAAGCACATTTTGAAAGGATCTCATGTCTCTTCATCTTTATTTTAGCCCACTATGGATTGTTTCTTGGGTGTGTGAGCGCAGTTGTACTCAATAGAAACAAGCTCAATACACAACTCTCTATACCCTAACCACGTTAGGGACATGCATTAAAAAAACGACACGAACCAGACCGCTATGATACTAGTGATACATATTTATGAGAGGAATTAAATGAACCATATATTTATAATATTAACATACATAAAAAGTGAAAAATAATCGAGATACAATAAAACTTGACTTCTCTTAAATAAAAATATGTTGAAAACTATAAAAATTAAACTGAAAACAAGCTTTTTAGAATGGTGGCAGCTTATCTTTGAGAACAGATGTGACAACTACGATCATTCACAAGAAGCTGAGTACAATGAGGCTCTGAAATAATTTTTACAATAAACATGAATTCCAAAACCCTATACATCTAAAAACCTTACCCTATGAGTGGAAGCGCCAAAAGTCATGTGGGCCCCATTGGGGTATGTTAGTACATCAACTTCTAGAGGTCGTAACTTTTGCATACGATATTTATTTAGGGTGTACGATAGCTCATTGGAAAGGTATTGATGAGGATATTCATTTAAGGGGCTCAATTATATCCTTTTACTATCATTGAGGTGCCTGATCATGAAAAAATGTCGTTTAGGCCCTCAAAATTGCACCGGAAGTTCAGGAACCAAAAAACTGCTAAAAATAGTAAGTTGCCAAAAAACTATTTTGATCCAATTGAAAAAGGTGGGTGGGCACTAAGATCCTCCTGGATAAATGATGGGGAAATTTTAATTTGAGGTTGGAAAACCAACACAAGATAATACCAATCGATAGATTGGTAGGAGCACCTGTTAACATAGATGGAGTGCGCAGCGTAGCCGATTTTGAGGTCATTGAGATAGTGGATAACAATTAGTCGTATCCATCATTGCTCGAACTGAATTGGGCCTTTGAAAACCAAGCGATTATTAACTTGAAGAAGAATTCTTAAAGGTCATTGCACTATTAGACCCCTTAGAAGCAAGAAGGTGTGTGGAACCTATGAGAAAAGAAATTGATAACCTATATAATATGACCACGCACATGGATGATTATGTCAATTATATTGTATATGGTGCACTTAGTTGGAGAAGCATTAGCTCTTGTGCATCATATTTAGAGGAAGGAATTGAACATCAACATCACAGATTGCACGAAATATTGACCAGAAGACATGCTCGCATTACTCACTCTTTGCACTAGATAAGAACAGGGGTATGTGATACACCAAGGTTTGGTGGATTAAATGATGTAAGTTCCTTTGTAAATTAATTTGAGCTGTATATACCCGAACAACAAATATTGTAGGCATTATATGTTGCACTGAGAGAAACCCCAGGGAGATGGTGGGCTACACACAAGGAATAGGGGATTGGAAACACTGTAAAACATTGATGCAGATTATATTTGGAACAGAAGAAATTATGCAAAATTATACATGGATGAGAAGTCTGATGGATCATGTTGCGCGGTGTATGAAAACTTGGGGACGGGTGCCAAATAAGGAATGGACACACAGGTTCATACATACACTTGAGATAGTTCCCAAAAAATAGTATCTAGAACTAGAAGTATGCATAGGGACAACAGATTGGGAATATATCAACCAGAATTTCAAGGTAACATTTAGTTTCGAAGCTAAGTCACCCTTATTAGATGCAACTCTGCAAATCATTAGAAGTAATATTTTTATGGAAGAATATCATATAGAAATAATACATGCATGTAGTACACATAAAGAATCTACTACAGTCCATGAAATACTAGGATGTTACAATGTTACTGAAGAATATCAAGAGGAAGAAGATCCAAGAAATGTGCAAGTACCAGAGACTGAATGGGAGCATGCAATAGAAGGTACAAAACTTGACTATGATGCATATGTGAATCCATTAAGAGTGTGCAAAGTGAATATTGGCATGGAAGAGAAACCTAAGTTCATGAATATCGGTGTCTATTGGAACGATCTGATTGTTCAAAATATTGCAGACCTATTGCGCAAGTATCAAGAACTCATTTTGACAACATTTCCATAGATGAAGGGGATAGTTGGGGAATTAGGGAAAATGAAGATCACTTTAAAACCAAACACTAAGCCAGTAAGACAGAGACCTTATATATTGAATCTAAAGTACAAGGAAAAAGTGAAAGTAGAGCTTGACAGAATGATAGAAGTTGGTATCATTGATCTCGTCGCAAAGTCCTAATGGATAATACCAATGGTAATTTGAGATAAGAAAACAGGGGGTATTAGAATTTGTGTAGACCTAAGGAAATTAAACAATGTCTGTTTACATGACCCTTTTCTGACCCCCTTTATAGATGAAGTGTTAGAAAATGTAGGAGGGAAAGAGGCCTACTCATTCACTGATGGATTTTCAGGATACCATCAGATTAAGATTGCACTAGAATATATACATAAGACAACATGTGTGACAGAATGGGGAAGCTACCAGTACGCAGTGATTTCGTTTGGGTTAAAGAATGTACCAGTTGTGTTTTCTAGAGTAGTTGTTACAACCTTTAAGGAATTTATTCATAAGTTTCTTGAAGTATAATTAGATGATTGGATTGTGTTTAGCTTATTTAAATACAACATAGAAATTTTGTGGTTGATGCTTAATAGATGTAGACAATATCATATATCATTAAATTTGAAGAAGTGTATTTTTTGCGCACGATTTGAGATATTGTTAGGTCATGTGGTATTCAAACAAGCTTTGTTGGTTGATCCTGCCAAGATAGTGGTGATTGTTAACTTGCCACCACCTACATCAGTAAGACAATTGAAAACAACTTTGGGTCCTACAGGATATTATAGGAAATTTATTAAAGGTTATGCGAGGCTTACAACTCCGATGGAAATTGGAAGAGAGAGTTAGTGCTCGACAATAGTGCTCGACACAGTGTTAGCCTAGCTAGGAGAAGGAGAGTTAGACCATCCAATTTCCTTTGCTATTAGGAAGTTGTCGATTGTTGAGGAGAATTACATGACAATAGAAAGGGAAGGCTTGGAAATGGTTTATGCCTTGTATAATTTCATAAACTACTTGTTAGGGTCCCATTTCAAGATGTATATAGACCAGTTTATGCTCATATACCTCGTGAACAGGAAAATGTTTGGGGGGAGAATCTATAGATGGTTATTGTTGTTCCAAGAGTATGAATTTGAATTTATTGTGAAGCCAAGGAAACTAAATGCAGGAATAGACCATCTATTGTGAATATTGACAGGAGAATAAGTAGGTAACCTAGATGATAGTTTACCAAATGCACATTTATTCTCAGTTTAAATGGTAGATGACCACTTTGCAAAAATTGTCCATTTTTTTAGTACATGAATCACTCCATCCGATATGACAATAGCATAGAAGAAGAAGTTATTGGTTAAAGAAATAGATTATCAGTTGATTGCGAGGAATCTATATAAGTTAGGTGTAGATGGGATATTGCGATAATGTGTATTAGAACATTATATATCAATGATACTAGCATAGGCGCATGATGAAATTGCATAAGGTCATTACACAGGAAAGACAATAGCTCAGAAGATGGTGTACATAGGGATATGGTGGCCCACCCTCTATAAGGATGCTAAGGACTATTGTCATAACTACAATATTTTTTAGAGAGTAGGAAGGCCATCGTGAAGGGATGAGATGCCTTTGAATCCACAAGTCACCTTGCAGGAATTTGAAAAATGGGTAGTGGATTTTATCAAACAAATTAATCCACCAACAAGGAGAATAGGAGCTAGGCACATAATTACCATGAAAGACTACTTGACAATATGGGTAGAAGAAAAATTAGATATAGATTGCAGCATGGATATAGCTACATGTTTCTTATTTGAGAGCACAGTTACAAGGCTTGGGTGTCCTAAAGTACTTATGATCAATCATGAGACTCACTTTTTGAACAAGACAATTGAAACATTAATAGAAGAGCTCCATATTCAGCATTGAAAGAGCACTCTATATAACCCTCAAGTAAATGGAAATGTGGATGCCTTCAATAAGATACTATAGAATGCAGTGACAAAGGTATGTAATGTGGGACTTGATGACTAGGAATTAAGAATCCATGTAGTTTTATGGGATTATAGAACTACATGCAAGAAGTTGACAGGTCAGACACCCTTTAGATTAACATATGGTCAAGAAGCGGTCATGCCCATGGAATTTCTTGTACTGAGTCTATGCATTGTCATGATGGCATACCTTAGGGATTCTGGTGCAATAGAAGAAATACTATCACAGTTATTGATATTATAGGAAGACCGATTTGTTGTAGGGTTCATCAACAAGTATGAAAGACATGTGATAAATCATGGCATGACATATACATCAAGCAAACAAAGTTATAGACGTGAGATTTAGTACTTCTCTACGACAGTAAGTTCTTACATCACCCTGGAAAGTTTAGAACACACTAGATAGGGTCATACATGATCATATATGTGATAGAAGCATGTGTTGTGTAGCTAGAACAGTTGGATGGAGAAGTCATGGAAAGACTAGTGAATGGGATTCGATTGAAACTATATAGGGATGGTCGTCCTTTCATTCACTAGGTGAATTTCATAGGCTATAGAACTTGTATCATAGTGTACTATAGAAAGAAAAGGTAGAAAAAGAAAGAAAAAACAAGAAAATGGTTCAGGGAAGAAGAAGAAAGTTGAATATTAGTAGGTAAAAAGGAAAATCTGGAAAATGTTGCAAATGAGAAAGAAGTAGGTAGAAGAGTGGACATATGAAGGAAGCAAATTTATGCAAGGAGAAGAGATCACGCAGAGAGAAGAGATCGTGTAGATAATAGTTAAGAGAATTTAATACAATCCATCACGGGATGTGCAATAAATATTTATCATGATGGCAAAGTAGTGGTGCCCCGTAACCATAAATGAAGATTGTCAAGAAGATCTTGACAGGTCGTAGAATCTAACAGATAATTTGTTGAAGATATGGATTTAATGAAGCATGAAGATAGGTAACGAATGCAAAGAACTAATGGATTAGACAACAATTTTATGTGCGAAGGAAATCTAACAGTTGGAAATGTGGTATAAAAGAAAGCGCAGGGTCGACGAGGAAGGTTATTTTCAGTTACAATTTGCATAGAGAGTCAAGTTTTAGAGTCGATTTGTAGAGTCAAGTTTCAGAGCCGAGTTGTAGAGCATAGTTGTATGTAGATAAAAGTTGCAGTGGAAGATGGAACCACCCAAGGCAGCAGCGGCTTCAACAATAGTACCAAATAAACAACGCAATCAACCAGCAATGACACATGTAATTGAAGAGACAACGGAGTCATCCTCCTCAGCATAGAGATTCCCTAAGGACTATATATCACCAAGAAAGTCATATGCAAATTAGTAAACTTATAGAAAGATGCAAAGTATCCAATCGTGGAGCCAGAGATTCCAGAAGGAGTGATTGTGGAAGGGGACATGTTAAGCCTAATACCCGCTTTAAAGTATGTCGACCATGGCATTCAAGATGAGAATAAATTTCCAGAGTTAGTGCCAAGAAATTACTTGAAGAAATATATTAGTTATGAAACACAAATGATAGTCATAGAACCATATATTTGGACTATGAGGTTGTAAAAAGTAGGTATTCTAAACCTCTTCGACATACCTCACTTTGGGAGGAGCCAAGAAATTAATGTCTACATAAAAATGTTGTTGAGTTGTGTGCATGGGGGCTACTTATGGTTCGAAAGACTAGTTTCCATTGATACAGACATGATAATGCACATTATTGGTCTACCATCATAAGGGGAGGACCCCTCATTGTTGTTTGTTGACAAGAATAATGAAAAGACTCTATTTGAGATCACGAAGGAGAAGTCTCATACATTCTAAGAACAACGCGGATTATATGTCGCAAGTATATAAGACCCAACGGTAAGGTTTACAACGCAAGAACTCGGTTGTAAAATGTTAAGGAAGTGTAGAAAAGAACAAGTCCCAACAACAATCATAATGATAGAGGAAATATGTGTCAAGGGCGTCCATATGAACTAGGAAATGTTGTTACTAAACCAGTTCCTAATTGATTATGAAGAGGCAGAGGATAAAGGTATTGATTTCCACTATGTATGGTTACTCATTTTAATTGTGCTATCAGCATGGAGGGAGCCAAATGACACACAGTTTTGGGGAGTCAAGGATAAGACATGTCTAGTTGCATGATATCAAAATTTGTGGCACACTTATAAGGACAGATGGACAACAATGTTTCCTTTTACATTTATAAGGAAACTATTAGGGGAAACATCGAGAGGAAACCACGCATACCCCCACAGGTGGTGTATGTGTATAAGGAAGGGCGCCACCATATGTATGTACAAGTGAAAAGGGACCCAGATTAGCAATGGTTTCCCACATAGTATATATTAATTGAGGATGAGACGAGACATATCATGGTAGATTAGGATGATGATTGGAATATTACACCAGCAGAAATAGGGCCCTCAAAAAGACAAAACCCAAAAGTACAAGAGATCAATGAAGAAGAAGAAGAAGAAGAAGTTGAACAGAAAAGAGGACATGGCACAGAAAAAACCACCCAGAAGACAGGAGAGCCCATAGAAAAGAAGTAGAAAGAACCAAAGACAAGTATATTTGTACCACGATGAACAAATCAGAAAGTCGTCAAGGAAGTGGCCATCCAAGCCCTGATAGAGGAAGACTTGGAAAATTTTGAAAATCAAGTTAAAGTATTCACAGATGATTATTTTTGGCATGTGACACACTAGTAAGAATAAATGAAAAGACGAATGCAGGAAGATGGTTGAGGTGCACCAATTGATAGAAGAAGAAAGCATCACACTAGTGCGATAGACAGAGGATAAACAGAATACAAGTACTACAAATAATGGGGAGGCAGGGCCAACAATATCTCAGTCTTTAGTAGTAGCAGGTGAACATAGATTGATGAAGTTAGCGATAGGGGAAGTAGAGTTCCCAAAAATAGAGATGCAGGAACAGGTAAGGGAACTAGGTCACATTGACTTAGTCTTATCTCAACTACCGACAAATGTATTGCAATAATTATAGATGAGTGTGACATAAGAGATGAACTCATGCACAGAAAATACATCTAGCGAGTTGGTTAAGGTTACAAAAGAGAATGTAGCCTTGGAGATGGAGTACAACAAAGTCAAGAATGAGTGGGATGAGGCCACGTGGAAGGCTGAAAGGATGCAACAAGAATTTGATAAGGTATACCAAGAACTCCCATAGGCTCAGAGAGAGATGGAGGCCCTGGTTGAAGAACAAGTAACGAAGACAAGTGAAGTTATCCAGGGATTCCATGCACATATAGTTGACTTAGAAGCACACATGACACTGAGTACTCTGCTAGAAGAAATGGAGAAAAGGGAACAAACAGTGACCACAGTTTTGGAGAGAATAAATAATCTAGAGGTAGAATTTTCTCAGCTCTATGTAGAAACCATGGGAATCTGGATGAAAATAACTAAATATAGGGAGAAACAATAGATCATCCAAAAGATCTAGGTTGTGTGGGAAAAGGTGTAGACGTTCAAAGAAGTAATGGGCACCTTATTGCCAGTAGAGGTGGTAACAACAATGGATGAGAATAGGAAGCTATATTCAAAAATGAATCAACTAAGGGCAGAGTAGTAGGCTCGCGTGAAAAAGATTGAGGTACTTCAAGAAGAATCATATATGGTGACAGTGGCCTTTGAAACCACTCGAGGTATAATCAAACAAGTAGTATAAGAAAGTGTAGAGAAGATGCAGGCTTGGGTTACTGCCAAAACAGTCGATACAATTTTGTAGAAAGAGATATAGGTAATGGTGCAGGCCACGACAACAAAGTAGAAATTCAAAAAGTTCATGGTGAATTGGAAGAAGGCCTAAGTGGCTCGGGACGAGCCACAAGTGAGTGTTAGGGGACTATTGGATAGGTGTTTTGGATAAGTTTGGTTCATTTTTAGGATTTGTGCCATAATAAGTCAAAGAATAAAAGGGATTTAGAAGATGGACTAGAGCATGTGATGGGAGCAGACTTTAAGGAGTCAAAGTGCGTGATAGGAGGAAATGTGACAGAGCAGCGTGCAGAAGGAAAAAACAAATTATAGACCATTGGGGTTTTGGGACATTTTGTAACGGGATTATCCCTATTTTAATGTATAAATATGTAAAGGGTCAAGTTGTATAGAGGGTTTGACATATGAAAATTTCTTAGTGCTTTTTGGGGTAAGTTGAGTCGAATTTTGGATAAGTTGTGATGAATCTTTTTGAGGTATGAATCAGGAATGAGGTTGTCACTACAGCAGAATGGCTACATAGGTTTGAGTAATGGTTACTATTGTATCTTTTTGTAAGTGTAGTGCACAATTGTAAGATGACTATAAATGAATAATATAAGAAGTAGTCGTTGTGGACATAGCCTAGATTGGGGTAAACCACATTAAAAATTGATTCTTTATGTGATGTTATGTGTGTGTTGTGGATAGTGTAGATATGTTGAATGTTTTATGAATATGTTATTGATATTGCACAGTGATGATGAAAATTTAGTATTTTGAATGTGTTATTCATATATGTTGTTATAATGTTGATCATTGAAGTAACTGGTAAATGAATAAATGTCAAGTAAAGTAATGTCACATACAGGGAATGTTGAATGATAAGTAACTATTAAGTGATAAAAATGGCGCACAAAATAAAGACATG
This sequence comes from Picea engelmannii, assembly GCA_009831015.1. Lineage (NCBI taxonomy): Eukaryota > Viridiplantae > Streptophyta > Pinopsida > Pinales > Pinaceae > Picea > Picea engelmannii. The sequence continues at coordinate 207,713 of ML782604.1, read as the reverse complement.
TTGAATTCCCCACTTCCCCTCACCACTACAAAACATTGGTTCTTGCAGTGCCTCTAGATGCCTAGGGTGAGACTTCACTTTCTTGTAGGTGATGCTCAAAGGGTCGATGTCTAAGGGTTTTGCTAGTGTTTTGATGATTAACCTTGGGTCTACCCACTGTGCACCAACATGCAATTAATGGCATGTATGAGTGTGTATAGTTATTGACATGTATGAGTGTGTATAGTTACATATCAAAGCCTGTAATACTTTAAAAATTACTTGACAATGAGTTATACACATATACACCACCTTTCTCATCTTGTTTGCAAGATGTTTGAGTAAAACACAAGTAGTTTCATGTACTTGACATGTTGATATAAAAATGGTAATTGCATAGATTTATCTTTGTTTTTATGAATATGAAACCTATATGTATCAAGTATGAATATGGATTGTAAAACAATAATTTTGCATGAAAATTACAATACATACAAAAGCTACAAATGCAACATTTTCCCAATTTTCTCTACAATGGTAATTTTCTTACCATATATATATATATATAATTTCCAAAGATTGCATATTTATATACATACATAGTCTTAAACCCTAATATGGAAGCAATCTTGCAAAAATACCTTACTGGGTATGTTCATATACAACAATAGTCCACAACCATAATATTTCACTTGTGGGATCATTAATCTATCATCTATCACTATAAATAATTTCGGAGTTGTATATGTAACAATACATATTAGTTCATGCATGTAACCCCAAACCAAAATTTATATTTTACCCTACACCAAATTCTAGGGATACAACAACATATATCTAGCATGCATTTTCCATAATAGGGCATGCATTTTTCTCAATGCCATGAAATTTCATAAGGACAACGTGCATAATGTGCATAATTCATCGAAGGATATGAATTTTACCTAACATTATGATTTAAGAAAAATATAATGCAAATCCTAAAACAAGGCTTGCAATTTTCACTCCAGGGTATGTTCAAACTTCATATACAACAATAGTACACAACCACAATATTTCACTTGTGGAATCATTAATCTATCATCTATCACTATAAACAATTTCAGATTTGCATATGTAACAATACATATTACTTCATGCATGCAACCCCAAACCAAAATACATATTTCACCCTGCACCAAATTCTTGGGACACAACAACATATGTACAACTTGTCTTTTTCCCTAACAGGGCATGCATTTTGCTCAATGCCATATTTTCATGAAATTTCATAAGGACAGTGTGCATAATGTGCATAAGTCATCTAAAGATATAAATTTTCCCTGACATTATGATTTCAAGAAGTTATCATGCAAATCCTAACACAAGGCTTGCATTTTTCACTCAAGGGCGTGCATTTTACAACATGCCCTGTATTTAAGAAAAAAAACACACAATTTCGATTTGTTAACGTGCATTTTCTTCTTAAGGAACAAATATCTCATATTACGGAATGAATTACTCAATTTCCTATATATACATCAGCTCATCATAAAAAATTGACCACTATGCATGCATTTCCCTTAAGTTGGCATGCATTTTAATAAGACCAATTCAAACAATTTCCCTCTTCGTCCTACAAGACAGTTTTTGTTCTTTTTGCACAAGGGTTTTACGTTTCCAATTACACAAAAAAAGGTATAAACAAATGTATAACTTTTCTACAACCATGTATCTTGTAATATTTCCTATAATATTGACCTATTCATTTTACAAGATAGTTTTTGGTATAGACAGATGTACAACTTTTCTACAACCATGTAGCTCGTAATATTTCCTATAGTATTGACCTATTCATTCTATATTTCATCAAAAGGTCATGAATCTTTGTGCACATAAATAATCCTTTTTGGAGTGTAAATGCACTCCTAATTGTATAAAAATGTTAAAACTATTGTAATCAACAAGTCACAACTTAAATAATAAATTATGGAGGCTTATCCAACTTTGGGTGTGCACTTTCCTATAGCCAACTTTAACAAATTGTCCCTTCAGTTTTACAAGACAATATTTAGCCTTTATGCACATCAGGTAGTTTTTTGTCTGAAACTTCCAATACAAGTCTATATGCAGGTGTAAAATCACAAATTACACCTTATTCAAGTTGAACCACTCAATTTGGGTCAACATTGATACTATGGCGTGCATTTTACTCTAACGCGGTTTTGACTTCAGATTTACATGTAATCCCAAATCTAGGTTCATGAAAGCAATCTATCATGTTCTTGAATTTCACTCCATATTAAAACTTATAAAAAAAAATTGGAGCTACAAAGAATCTTGGACATGCATTTTATTTTGGTCACTTAGTACGGTTTCAACCTTCCAAATTACAAGGAAAACTTTGCCTCTTCTGCACAACAACCCTTTTTAAACTTGCAATTGCAAAATTAACAACATGAATAAGCCTAATATGAAACACCACACCCCAAAAACTTTCAAAACTCAAATATAAAGTATAATAAAATGGTGGCTTACGTTTTACAAACAACTTGGGCATTTCTAGGGTTTTACTAGGCATCTCTTGCCTTTTTTTTTCACAGTAGAGTCTCTTATGACTGAAAAATGCAAAACTGATTATATAGGCTTATGCAAAATGAATTAAAAAATCATTTACAATTTGAACCACTCAAATTGAATGAGATTTGAGACTTGTGTAGATTTTAACCTTGTACAATATCTACTGCAAACAGATATTCAGTAAAAGAACAGAAAAGATACAATGGAAAATACAAACATTACACAGAGTTTTTCCCCTGGAAACCCAAACCGGGAAAACCAACATATTCTATATTCATTCATTGTAATACATTGTTTACAATACAATATACATATAGGAGCCAACGGAATCCAAAACCCTAACCCAATGACCTGGATTAGTCAACAACCCTAATTCCTTAACTAGAAATAGAAAACCATAGGAAAAGAAACCATGTGCCGAAAAACCACCTAAAATATGTGACACATTTTTCGAGGTAGAAGAATATGTGACACATTTTCCGAGGCAGGAAAAATTTTCTCGGGGGCACTGCACGCCCAACACATACGCTCAGACACTACTATTCGTGCAAATGATATAACACATACCCAACATCTTGGGCATGCATTTTAGTGTAACCTAGCATGTATTTTGCACTAAGGCAAAATTTACACCAATGCAAAAATTTTCCTAAAACACAATTTTTGGTCTTTTTACACGACAAAGGGTTTTAAGTTTCAAATTGCACAAGAAAAGGTATAGAAAGATGTACTACTTTTCTACAACCTTTTAGCTTTTAATATTGACCTCTTTATTCTATAAAACATGTATTGGTCTTTTATTGCAGCAAAGGGTTTTACTCTCGAGCAACTTGAAATAATCAATTTGGAGGTGAACAAACTCCATATTTTCTATTATATATTCTCTTTGAAGTATTTTTTTATATGGGTTTATTATGTTTTGTTAAGTTTTATGTCATTTTCTATGTATAATTGGTTGGTTATAAGTCATTGACCTTGATTTCTCTCATAACCCACCATCCTTTGATTCATCAAAAGGTCATGAATCTTTGTGAACAAAAATCATCCTTATTGGAGTGTAAATGCAGCCCTAATTGTACAAACATGTTAAAAATATTTTAATCATCAATTTACAACTCAAATATTAATTATGGATGATTATCCAAATTTGGGTGTGAACTTTCCTATATCCAACTTTAACAAATTGGCCCTTCGGTTTTACAAAGAAATTTTTATCCTTTATGCACATCAGGTAGTGTTTTGTCTAGAACTGCCAACCTAAGGCTATGTGAATCTGTAAATTCAAAAATTACAACTTCTTTAAGTTGAACCACTCAATTTGGGTCAAAATTGAGACAAGGGCATGCATTTTACTCTAAGGAAGTTTTGACTTTAGATTTACATGAAACCCCAAATCTAGGTGTCTGAAACCAACCTCTCATATTCTTAAATTTCACTTTAGATGACATAGGTAAATACAAAATGTAGATATATTCATTGTACAACTTATAAAATAATTTTAGGTGCTCTAGGGAAGATTGGACATGCATTTTAATTTTGTCACTTAGTAAAGTTTTGACCTTCCAATTTATAAGGCAAACCTTGTCTCTTTTGCACAACAATTGTTTTTAAAATTGCAATTGAAAAATTAAAAACATGAATAGCTATAATATGATAAACCATGCCCCCAACAACTTGCACAACTCTAATATACTGTATAATAAAACCTTGACTTACTTTTTACAAACAAGTTCTCCATTTATAGGGTTTTACTAGGCATCTCTTGCCTATTTTTGCACAACAAAGTCTTTTATGATTGAAGAAAAAAAACATATAGGCTTAGTAAAATGACTTAAAAAATCATTTACAATTTGAACCACTCAAATTGAATCAGTTTTGAGACTCGAGGGTGCATTTTAGTGTAGCCTAGCATACATTTTTCACCAAGGAAAAAATTGACCTCTTTGTCCTACAAGACAATTTTTTTTATCTTTTTCCACAACAAAAGATTTTAGGTTTCCAATTGCATAAACAAAGGTATAGATGGATGCACAACTTTTCTAATGATTTCTGGAGAAAAATTGAGACCATGGTTCTCAAAGGTTACCAAAAAAGGGTATCGTTGTAGTCTAGGAGTGTTGGCATATTCAACCTTCTGCAAGGAAAGGAGATCTCACCCAAAGTGCAGCAGGGACATTTGTGATGAAGTGATTTAAGGAGAATGCGTCGTTGAATTTGACATTACCATGTTCATATTCATAAATCAATATGCAAATACATTCATAGAAAGTACCTGAATGCTAAATACACATGACAAAAGCAATTGTGCAACATATAAACCATCGATTCATACACAGTATAATAGAATTTTAGGGGCCAAATAATCCATTATATTATCAGCATCTCAAAATTTTCATACAATGAGTACATATCTCATACAATGGCTTATGCATTGGAATCTATTCCTAGATACCCATTATAGACTCTACCCTATTTCACAAGCACAATAACATCAACAAAACCCATTACAATAATATCATGAAAGTAATAACTTGATCCCAACCCGAACAATAGAAAAACCAGAGTATCTCTCCTATCCACTCGTTAATCAACTCTAAAATGCTTTCCTTTGAACTAACCAACCAATCAACCTTGTACCTCATCGCACTACCTTCCTCTTTATACCTTTCTCCTAGCCATGTCTTGGAATTCTTATTCCACTAATTTTCTGGCCTTTTTCCGCTGGCATCCAGTGCTTTTGTCACTTTCTAAACTTCTTGTCCAACTGGAACATGGTGATTTTTTATGTCTATGTTGTTGTTACACTTTTAGTTATCTTTTATCTCTTCTAACTAATTTCCACTACCATCCCTTCTCCAGTTGATCATGCAGCGCTTTCCTCAAAACTTTGGCATTTCCCAAAAATAGACATTTATAGAAAACGGAGGGCCCAATATGCCCCAACCACAATCGTTGACTCGTTCCAAGTCAACCTTATTCTTTCTCCCCATGGCCTTATGAAAATTGAGGGCCCAACTTCGGTACAATTTGGAATCTATCATAGTGCTCCACATAATTATGCCATTTTCTTGCTAAAATCAAGGTGCACATAAAAAAAATCATGTGCTATTATCACATTGGGATCCTCGGGCCTAGTAGCTAATAGTGTAGTCCATTCAGTGTTTGTAACTGAATCAATTTGTTGCATCTAGACATACTCAGCTTGCACTTCAGGACAAAACTCTCTGAACACTTTCTTGGTTTCCCGAGTAGACTCATCCAAAGCATCCAGTCTTTCGTCCACAACTTGGATCTTTGCAAATTTTGTTTCCTACTCAACCAAATCAATGATGTCTTGGGATTCTACATTCATTTGGTTGAGTTGAGTGTGAAACTCCTCGACTAGCTTGCTTTATCATTCTAGCAAGCCAGCCTAGTCATTTACCATTGCAAAGAGTTGGTGGAATTCATCTGCACAGGAATGATGAGAGGATTGGATGAGATTTCCCTCCAAGACCTGCCTATGTGACCTTCTGCATCACCTCCTAGGGCTTCTCATTTTCCTTCAACTTTATTGCATCCATATCTTGTCGAAGGATATCGATCCTCACATCCAGTTGTGACCAGGGATCATCAATGATCTCAAGTCGTTATGGAGGCGCAACTGTGGTGATATCCTTAAGGAGCTCATGAGAAACATGTCTGAAGGTAGGCCAAACTTGGAGAAACTTGTCAAAAATTGTCGCAACAATGGACTCAGACTGTTTTCATAACCCATGCTCATTCTCCCTGACAAAGGATGCTACAACATTGTCCTGGCGTAGCTACTCCATTTGTTGTGTGAGCTCCTAGTTTATTCACTTGATTGAAGCAATCCTCTACTCAATTTTATCAGTGGAGGATCAGCTGAGATGGATGATCTATGGAGTGGACCAAGCCACGACCTCTCCACTAGTGAGGGATGCATCCATGGGAAACCTTGAATCCAGTGGTTAGCCACTGGTGACAGATCGCTCAAACAAACTAGGGGTGTCAGCACTATTAGGACCAGGAGAAGTAGTGTGGAGGTTTTGGGAGAGCCTATCCTGGACATGTGGATGAATTGTCCCGATGACGTCAGCTTTCTCTAAGCACAATTCCAATATTCCACGACATTGTTGTGGATCTTGCAGCAACAACTCAATTTGTTCTTTAACTAAACTTGTACTGTGAATAGAGTGAGTGTCCTCCTGGGTGTCCATCATGTCAATGTGAGGATATAGACCCATTTTCTCCTACACCTATGGTACCTTAGCTGGTTCAGGATTGGGGTTGTTCTCAAATAGGGTGTTAAGTGGAATAGGGACCTATCAATCGTTGGGGAAGGTGGATGGAATGGGGATTGTGGTTCTTGGATTCGTTGTGAAAGGGGTAGTAGATGTGGGTTCAATAGTGTCAATATGAGTATCATGAGGGGATGATGGAGTGGAAGATGGGGAATCTGTGGTTGAGCTTGGTGGTTGGTTAGTGCAGTCCTCAATGATGGGAGTGGACTAGGTCTTGGTGGGTGGGTCGTCGATAATAGTGATGATGGGAATGGAAAAGGGAATAGGGATGGTTGTGTGAATATGAGGAAGGGAAGAAATCAAAGTGGAATTTGTGATGTGGGGGAGAATGGTGGATTTGGATGGAGATTCAGTGCATAGTTTCTTAAGTGGAAAATAAGTGGCAAAGTCTTTGTGGAGCTACTTACCAGAAATAGTGGCATTATCTAGAATTGAAGGGAATGGGAGTGGAACTGACTTGGGTATTCTCTCCTCTTCTCCTTCTTCCTCTTCATCATCTGATGTTTGGGGTGTCCACTCTCTCTTTGATGTGGTTGTTCTTGGTATTTCTCCCATGGTATGTAATGGAGTTGGTTATTTTGATATCATGAGCATCACGTAGGAGAAGCTTGATCTCTTCTCTTCTATGGTAACCCCAAGCCATGCAGTTAACTCCATATACATAATTTCCTCATCCAGATAAAAAGTTAGAGGAGGAGTGTGAAATATGGATGGAGCCATACCTAAAGGCCTCACAAAAGTAAAGTCTTGATTCATGTTGAACTAGATGTTGTGGGTGTGTCGGTTGAGCAGTGCCTGCAGAATCCTCACCCATTGTGTAGATAAAATGAGGTCAGTGTGCCACTGCATAAAGGTAGCATCATGGTCTTTTGAGTGAGCGGTATCAATGCAACTGTGACAGAGGTCGAAGATCTTGGAAATATGACTATCAAGAGGGTGGGAGAGGCCTCAACCCTGAGGTGTTTTCCACTTCCACATTGCCATATACGAAGTAGCCATATATGAAGTGCATGGCCCATTCATGCACATCGGTGCAGGCCTGCAACATTTCCATGAGAAGGTACCTATACCAATTCAAAGGTGCTCCATTTTTTCTAAATTCAACCACTGTTATGGCGTCGAGTGTGCACTTGTTGGATGCAGGCCGAATCATGAATAAGGGATATTTTTGTAAGAGAAGCATGCAAGAGGAAAGAGACAATTGGAAGGAAAAGCAGCACATGCGCGTGCATGGAAGACCTAACGATTCTAGGGTTAAGGTTTTTGTAACACATTTTAATGGCTAATGAGCCAAAGATATAGATAAGTGGCACTTAGGATATAGAGAGGAGAGATATATACATAGAGCTAGATATCTGGAAAGAGAGAGAGAGAGAGGGAGGGAGAGAGAATTCTAAGGACTGTATAAGTCATTAAAATGGTGAGCTAGAGAAGGGATGAGGGACTTGATCCCAAGGGTTAGATCATAGGCTGAGGATCCTGGTGTGATCTAGTTAGCCTCGCAGGGATCGAAGAGCCAGTGGAAAGAGGAGGGACTAAGACTGTAACCACGTGCAGCGTGGAGATTTCTAAACAATAATAAAATCCCGAGAGCCAGATATTTGTGGACATAGCCCAAGAGGGGGTGAACCACGCTAACACTATTTTATGCGACCGGATGAATGTATATTTGTGTCTGATTAGTTGATGAATGTTGAATGAATGAGTAGTTAAGTAGATCCAATATTTTACATGCATGCATAGAATGACTATTATAACTAGATGTTAAATGATTAAATAAAGGTTACGACGTACAAACACATATCTCGATCAATCCCAGGTTGCAAACACCTGAGTATTGCAGCCACCCATAGAGATATCTCGGGTGAGACTGTGCAGTGTACTCCGTGTATTGGGTCACCTTCTGGGTTACCATAGGGGTCGATAGTATTTAAGGGATTTTGTTGGAAATATTCTTAGTATGAACCGAGGTCAATCTGTAATGGTCAATAACAATCAGAATCCCTCAAGAATCGATAAAAGTAGATAGATGAACGGAAATAAAACCAACAAATGGTTATTTTGTTGGCTGATTGGAAGGAAATGGGATTGAACATATGAGATATGTGGAAGACGTGTCAAAATCATACAGGATCAGACGAAAAGAAGGAAAGAGAATGCAAAACTAAAAGGGGAAGTTGAGACCATGGAATCCTACGAAGGAAGAGATAGAAATCTGGTTGAAGAAAAAGGAGCTAGAGTTTGTGCAGAAAGATAATAGAAACTCGAAGCTAACACCGCATAAATATCTGGACAAGTATGTATTCACCGGCTTGCATGAAGTATTTTTCTATGAGTTCCCACACATATTGCAGGAGTGGATCAAAAGATTTAAAGACAAAAATCCTATGAAACGGATTAGAAAGATAGAATGGAATTCTGAAGAGATGCAACTACAACGATTTGATAATAAGTTTACGCACATAGTAGATTTCTGGTTAGAAAGCATTGTTGTCGGATTTATCACAGAGTTCACAGTAGATACAACAAAGTCGTACAACGCATCTGAACAACAATTCTTGAAGGTACCTCGAGGTAGGTATATCATATCATTATATACTTCCATTAAGATATTGCTATATAAAAAAGGTGTAATGACAATGGAGTCAGACAACTAAACTTCCCTGCATGCATGGGGAAAGGGGGGAAGCACTGACAGGAAAAACAGAAATGGAAGGAGAAGGGGATAAAGAAAATAATGAGGATGTCTTGGACCCAATTATGATGGACGATGACTAGATCAAGTAGATCATGGCTACAGCTGGAAGGACACGTAGTGGAGTAACCTACCAATACAAGGTGAACACCAAGAAGAGATACGTAGCCGTGAGGGAAGGCTTGGAAAGTGATGAAGAGGAGTTAGAGGATCTCTGGGTTGTGGAGCAGATTGAGGAAATCCTACATGTGACATATGAGAGGAAGACGATAGGTCCAAGAGCGGAAGTAGAAGGAAACACTCCTATCCATATTAGTGTCAATGTGGAACCCACAAACCCATGTGTGACTAATACACCAAGAAAAACACCACCATTTACATAATTGAATTTTGGGAGAAGGAAGACAGCAAGAAGTACATCTACACAAGGAACAACAAATGGGGAAGCCAGTTCAAGATGAAATAGTCAAGTATCTACACCACATGGAGGTAGTAGTTCAACATTCAAGATGGTAAGACATGATCCAACCATCAGGTTACCATAATTCAAAGGTGAAGTTTCGGAGGACCCATAGAAGCACTTGTTTATCTGTGAAAAGATTTGGGAAGAAAAATAGATCACAGACGAGGAAACTAAACTTGCACAGTTAGCCATCACATTAAGAGATCATGCGCTAGATTGGTAAATGAGTTTAGCTGTAAACAGTCCACCAAGGACAACCAAAATGATTGGAGATATCAAGAAGTTGTTGATAAATGAGTTCCAGAAGTTGAGTTCAAAGGATTAATACATGAATGAGATGATAGAGATCAAACAGAAACCAAGAGAATTTGTATGAGAGATTGACCAGAGATTCAAATGACTAAAGGGAAAGTTAAAATACGTCATGACAGATATGCAACATAGGCACATGTTCATCAATTCACTTTTACCACACTTGAAATATCCACTATGACAACAAAAGTTTCAAAAGCAGGTAGAGGCTCTGCAAGAATCCCTACAACTAGAATAGAACGAATATCAGAAGACTTATGCAACCATCAAGGAGTTGAAGGAGGATCTAAAGAACCTAACATTCCAGCTAAACCAGAACAAGAACAAGGACAAAAGAGAAGTCATTTGGTGCACCACATGTAGGATAGAAGGACACCACAAGAACTAATGTCCAACATTCGCACAGTACATGGCAGCAGGAATGCCAAATCCACTACCAACAGGAGGACTATGGTGCGAGATCTGTAAGAAATAGGGTCAAGATCCATATCTCTGCCCAATGATGCAGAAGCACTAGACAGTACCGAAGATCTTGTATTGCAACTTTTGCAAGTCAGTATGCCATGATGACAAAGATTTTAGAACCACTGAGTTGTTGAGGGAAAGAACATCAAATCCATATCAAGTACAGGAAGAAATGATGACTGGGAAAGCCGCACCCCAGTTTAATCAATTACCAACCCAGTACAACACTGAGCAACAAACATACAACATTGTGCAGCCGCAGTATAATACCTCACAACCACACTATAATACTGCATAGTATAACCAGGCGCCTCAGTATATCGTGTCGTGAGGGGATTGAGTTGGCTACAAAGGTGGAGGAAGAGAAAGAGTAGGCTTTGGAAGAGGTAGAGTCCCAGAGGTATGTCACAATTTTCAACAATGAGGACACTATGCAAGAGAATGTCCACTTCCACCAACAACCTATATGTATTGTTGTGCATCAGATCATGACATAGAAGAATACCCTACGCTATTAAAGAAGATTCAGGAAAAGAGGAATCAGAACAATTAGAATGTGTAGTGGATTTCAGCAGAAGCGAGGGATGAAGGAAGAAACATCAAAATAGTTACATGAGGCAGAGCTAAAATAGGAAAAGACACAGTATGACAAGAACCAGCACAACACTAATGGGTGAAGAAGAATGTCAAACCAAGGAAGCAGTTTGATGTGTAGAACGAGAAGGAGATATTCAAGCAAGATAGACAAGAATTCCTGAGGCCATAAATTGTGTCGACATCAACCGCACAGCATAGTAAGGAAGTACCAGAGTACGAGATGCCTCCATTGTTGGATCACACCAAAGAAATGTAGCCCCTGGGACAAGTAAGTACGATTAAAGGATTTGTGCAATCATGTGTAAAACTAATAAATGATCCATCTTCTGTTAAATTATTACGAAATATTCTAGAAATATGTAGCGTAGAGGTAGAAGGAAAGTTAGAACAAAAAATAGTCAATCACCTACATACAAGGAGGATAACAAGTAGGGAGTTCAAGATGAACATCAACATTGGATATTTCAATATGGGAGACATTATACTGGATTTAGGATCCAAAGTTAATGTATTACCTAAAACGACATGGAAATGTATGGAGAACCCACATTAGGATATTCACATGTTCAAATGAAAACCTCAAACCAACATAGAGTTCTACCAACTGGAAGACTAAAAGGAGTGATAGTAGACCTGGATGGAGTGCGGACTAAAGCTGACTTCGAAGTAATCGAGATAGTGTATGACACAACAACTTATCCATCATTGGTTGGCTTGGATTTGGCGTTTGATAATTATGCCATAATCAACTTAAAGGTGTGGAAGATGACCTTCGAGTAAGGATAATAAAGAGTCATTGTTCCATTAGACCCATCGGAAGGGGAAAGGTTTGTAGATTCTACTTTCTTAGACCTAGAGGAAATTAACCAGTTGTACAGAACAACTGCGCGAGCTGAGGATTATGAAAACCAAACTGCATATGGGATACTTAGTTGGCGAGGAATTTGATCCGTATTTTATGAGAAGAATGAAATGAATACATATTATTAACAGGTTCTTAACACAAAATAATAGAGATACAGTAAAACTAGTTTTCTATTCAATAATGAAATAAGTTGAAACTGTAAAATGCAGTGGAAACAAGCTTGCTAGAATGGTGGCGTCTTATCTCTAAGAGGAGATGAGACGACAGTGTGCATTCAAAAGAAGAAGGTTACAATGAGGCTCTGAAGGCATTTTTATAATAAGAAAGAATTCCAAAAACCCTAGACATCCAAAAACCTAACCCCAGGAGATGAAGCGCCAAAAGTCATGTGGGCCCTGTTTGGGTAAGTTAGTACATCAACTTCCTGGGGTCGTAACTTTTGCATACGATCTTTGTTTTAGGCGTGTGATAGACTGTTAGAAAGGTATCATCGAGGAGATTCATTTTGGGGGATCAATCATGCCTTTGGCCATCACTAAGGAGATATATCATGAAAAACCTTCATTTAGGCCCTCAAAATGGCCTCAGAAGTTAAAACTGTTAAAAATAGTAAATTGCCAAAATTGTCAAAAAATTGTTTTGAGCCAGTTGGAAAAGGTGTTTGGCCACCGATATCCATATCGATCAATTATCCCTCCTTAGGAAGCAATGTTCTCCATTGTGTTGAGGTCCCCCATCAAATGAGGAATTTTTTGTTGAATTTGGCCCCGAGTGAGCCACTTGCCTTGGTGCAAGAGTTGCCCTACTTTGACGACTCGATAAAGCTAGAACCTTTGTTGTCAAGTGCCCTTGATCTGTCTGTCCACAATCTGATCATTATATGCCTATTGTAGGCAGTCGGGGTTGAGCTCTGTTGGTGTCAGTTGTTCTTCTACTTTTGAGTTGTCCAATAATGGTGGGAAATAAGGGCGAAGGAGATCCACATTGAACACTGGGTGCATACCAAGGAAAGGAGGAATGTTGAGCTCAAAATAATTATCCCCGATGGCCTTGGTGATAGCGTACGAACCATAACAAAGTGGGCAAATCTTTTGATGGAGTCCTATTAGGCATTCATTCTGCAAGTACAACCAAACTTTGTCGCCCACCTGAAACTTATGCGGCACCCGATGTTGATCATGGCGTTGTTTGTACTTGTCATTAGACTTTTGTAGGATATCCTGAACCTGTTGGTGGATGTGTTAGATCCACTCAATGAACCAGGTGGATTTGTCATTGTAGTTGGAGCAGGAGATTAGTCGATCGAGGTGACCGCAAGGGGAAGTGCAACATCTATGGGTCCCAATGGTTGGAATCCCAACCACACTTGAAAGGGGTTGTGGTCGGTTGAGCTATGCAAGGCTCGGTTGTAGCTTCCCTCTGTTGGACATAGGGAAGTCTTTCATCCCATGTGTGAGAGTTCTTTGAATTATGCATGTGAAGGATATGCACAATCATTCGATTTACAACCTCGGTTTGGCCATCTGTCTAGGGGTGGAAAGTCATGGATTTGGTGAGCTTATTGTCCAGCAGTGACCAGAGGCTCGACTAGAATGTGCTGAGAAATCGACTATCCCGATCTAAGACAATGGTTTGTGGGATTCCAAAATGTACCCAGACTCATTCAAAGAAGAGCTTGGCAGTGGCCTCTACTGTGATGCTCTTCTTGCAGGCAACCATAATCGCCATCTTAGAAAAGCGATCAACAACCACAAAAACACAGTCATTTCCCCGCTTGGTGGATGGGAGGCCCAACATGTAGTCCATTGAGATGGATTCCCATGGCCTGTCAGGAGTAGGAAGAGGGGTGTACAGGACCTATTTCTTAGTGGTCGGTTTGGCAATAGCGGAGGCAGTGCAGGACCTGATATTCTTGCTGACCTCCAATCAAAGTTTCAACCAGTATAAATGTTTCTGTAGCATCACCACTTTCTTTTCAACACCAAATTGTCCTGTCGCCCGACTGTAGTGGGCTTCCCAGATCAGCTTCGCTTGCTCACTTGATGGAACACAGATATGGCCCATACGACAAAACAACCCATACTAAAGATGGAAATTATCAACAACTGCATTTGCACCCAACATTTGGCAGGTGGTGGCAAAGTCAGGGTCTGTCTCATAGAGTTGGGGCCATCCATATGTCTCATGGCCAAAAAATTCTAGCACCGTGGTGAGTGTCGCGACTGGCCATCTACTGAGGCAATCAATGACGTGATTGGTGCTTCCTATTTTATACTTGATGTTGAGGTGGAATTTCTACAAGTATGTGGACCACTTTTGATGGCAGTCATTCTGCAATTTTCCCTGTGTCTGCATGAACTGCAATGGCTTTTGATCAGTGTGGATGACTGTCTCCTTTCCAAGAATGTAATGTCTCCACTGGCGACATGCTTGCACAATGGAGTACATTTCTTTGTCGTAAGTAGGGTACTTATAGACAGTATATGACAGTGTCTCACTATGGTNGCTGAGTGAGAACGACACCCACAGCATAGTCTAAAGCATCTGTCTTGATCTCAAAAGGATGTTGCAGGTCTAGTAGTGAAAGTACTGGGGTTGAGCACAAGCACTGCTTCAAATCATCAAACTCTTGTTGTTTGGACCGACCCCACACAAATTTCTCCTTACCACCACCCCTGTTTATTTGGCTGAGGGCCCATGCAATATGAGAGAAACCTAACACGAACCTGCGGTAGAAATTGGCAAGGCCCAAGAATCTTTGAATCTCAGTGAGTGTTGTTCGGGCTGGCCAGGCACGGATGACTTGGATCTTGGTTGGATCCACATGTACACCATGTTGATCAATGATGTATCCCAGGTAATGGACCCTGTCCATGCCGAAGGAGCATTTTTCCAAGTTGGCGTATAGATTGTGCTGTCACAGGGTGTGCAGAACCTGTTGAATATGCTACAAGTGTTCAACCCAAGTCTTGTTGTAAATTAGAATGTCATCTAGATACACCACTACAAAAGTATTGGTGAATGGTTGCAGGATATCGTCCATCATCCTCATGAAAGTGGCTGGAGAATTTATCAAACCAAAGGGCATGACCAACCATTCAAAAAGGCCTTCCTTTGACTTGAAGGTGGCCTTCCATACATATGTATGTTCTATCGGGACCTAGTGGTATCTAGAATTCAAATCAATCTTACTGAACTATTTGGCCCCCATGAGTTGATCAAGGCGATCATCGATTCGGGGAATCGGGTACTGGTTTCTGACTGTGATTTTATTCAGAGCCCGGTAATCAATACAGAGTCGCCAGGTTCCATCTTTCTTCTGTACCAGCATGATTGGGCTCCCACAAGGTGATGATCTGGGGAGGATGTGCCCCTTGTGGAGCAGTTCTTGGATATGTCGCTTGATCTCCTCATTTTCTAACAAAGAGTGACGATAGATTGGCCCATTGGATAGCGATGTGTTGAGGGTCAGATCGATGGGGTGCTTGACTTGGCAGTGTAGAGGTACCCCTGTAGGTGAGGAGAAGATATCCAAGTATTCTTCCATGATCTTATCTACTTGCTTCTGTTGTGTGAAGAGGTCGGCTGCAAAGACCTTGGATGTGGCTGTGATCTTTCGCTTATTCTGAGAGCAAATCACAAAGAAGACAAACTTCCCCATATGAGAGATGACCTTCCTACATTGCTTAGCAGAGATCAAGGAAATAGCACTAGGTGGGACTGCCTCAGGTATCCTGTACAATTTCCTGTTCAAAGTAATAATAACACTATGAGGCCTAGACTCATATACAGCATGACTTTTCCATAAATAAGGTTGGCCCAAAAGAACATCAAAAACTTGGAGAGGAGAAACTTCACACAATACCTCGTCTTTGAAGGGCTTGATATCGTACGACAGTCAACATTGTTGGCTGACGTGGAGATCACTTCCTTGGTGGAGTCATCCAATGGTGTACGGTTGTGGGTGTGGCATTGTTGGCAGGGCCAGCCACTTGACGACCTCTGCTGAGATGAGTTTCTTCTGGCTACCACTATCAACAATGAAGTGCAACGATGTGCCTTTTACCCACATCTATGAATGGAAGAGGCGCTCTCCTTCTTCTAGCTCGTCTGGTTCACCAGGCTGGAGCTTGGTGGTAGCAACGGTGGCACTGGGTTCCACGTCAATGATCCATATTCCCCTTTCTGTTTCTGGCTCAAATTCATAATCTGCATCTGATTCAGAGGCTTTCACTTCAGCCACCAGTGACTTCTTTGAGCAACAGTCAACAGTGTTATGCCAAGGGATCTTATGGAAGTCGCGGCACTTCCCGGTATCTTTCTTTTTCTTTTCGGTGTCCTTCTTTGCTTGTGGCTTGAACTGGTTGTCCTGATACTATCCATCTTTGCTCTGTCCTTTTTTTGATGGGTTGGGGCCTCCCTTTCTTGGCTTTTGTTGTGAGGGGTTCCCAAGCCCAAATTGTCGCATCTTTTGTTTGAGCTTCTACTCAATTTTGATAGCATATCGGTAGATCGTGCCCAAGGATGAGATGTCTAGAAATTCCATTTCAGTCTAGATGTATCTATGTAGATCACCATGATACTTGAGCACCAGATGTCTCTTCGAATATTTGATACCCAACTTGGTGCATAAGGTATGGAAGATATTTGTGAAATCTGCCATTGCTTGGTCTCTTTCTTGCCGCAGTGCGGTCCATTTGGTATACAGGTTGTCATAACTTCCGACAGGGTAGTATTATTCCTTAATAGCATCCCTGAAGGATTCCCAGGTGGTTGTGATTGAAAATAATGAGGTTTCCTCTATTTCCTTTTGCTCACAGAAAGTTTCCCACTAATCTTTGACATGGGGAATGGTTTTGAGGAGCGCAAAAGTAATATTTTCTTTATTCAAAATGTTATGGACAGAAAAATAATCTTCTAGTAGATTCAACCACTTGTCTACAACATCTGCGTCTATCTGACCTTCAAATATAGGAATATCGAAGCTTATTTGTACCTTGAAGGGGGCGGTGCCTCCGTTCGAAGAAGATGTGTCGCCTGTTGGTAGCCACCGAAGGATTTGCGTGAAACTATCCATCATCTCGTTCCTCTGTTATGTGAGGGCTTCCTCAATCAACAGTTTGAAAGGATCTCCTGTCCTGTCATATTTATTTTCTCCTACCATGGGAGGTCGCTTGGGTGTGCGAGAGCTTCTTTCCTCCAAAGAAACAAGCTCGAGACCCAACTCTTTGTACTCCGACCTCATTGGGGACATGCATTAAGATGACAAGGAGAAGACCGCTCTGATATGAATGATCAGGATTTTATGAGAAGAACGAAGTGAATACAGATTATTAATAGGTGATTAACACAAAATAACAGAGATACAGTAAAATTGGTTTTCTATTCAATAACGAAATAAGTTGAAACTGTAAAATGCAGCGGAAACAAGCTTGCTGGAATGGTGGCGGCTTATCTCTAAGAAGAGATGTGATGACAGTGCGCATTCACAAGAAGAAGGTTACAATGAGGCTCTAAAGGAATTTTTACAATAAGAAATAATTCCAAAAACCCTATACATCCAAAAACCTAACCCTAGGAGATGAAGTGCCAAAAGTCATGTGGGCTCCGTTTGGGTAAGTTAGTACATCAACTTCTTGGGGTCGTAACTTTTGCATACGATCTCCGTTTTAGGCGTGTGATAGCACATTGGATAGGTATCGTCAAGGAGATTCATTTTGGGAGATCAATCATTATTTTGGCTATCATTGAGGAGCTTGATCCTGAAAAACCTTCATTTAGGCCCTCAAAATGGCCCCAGAAGTTAAAACTACTAAAAATAGTAAATTGCCAAAATTGTCAGAAAATTGTTTTGAGCCAGTTGGAAAAGGCGGGTGGCCACCGATATCCATATGGATCAGCATTACCTCATGTGATTCAGACTCGGATACAGGATTATAAAATTGGCAGCAAAGGCTACACAAAGTCTCCACAAGGAGATGCACAAGAATAGACCACGCAGTAAGATGGGTAGGTACGGAGATAAGGGAACCTCCTAGGTTCCATGGGATAAATGACCTAGAAACATTCTTAACACAGTACGAAGATGAAGTGTTAGAAAATTAGAGGCTATTTTCCCTAGATATAGCACTCAAGGCGACACCTATGATATGGTGGGGTGCGCACAAAGAAACAATCAAGGGTTGGTACCAATGTAAGTGGCTACTGTGCATTAGGTTTGGCACAAAACAAGGAAGCAACCAGTGGAAGAAATATGATGGACAGGTGGCACCAACAAAACACTTGGAGAAGTGTAGATCACTATGGAAAATTACACCACCGGAGGAATGGCCTCACCATTTCGTACATACATTAGAGGGCATCCCAACAAACTGCGATATAGACCAAGCACTAGCAGAGGAACTACAAGATAGACAGTATTACAACAGAACTTCACAATCACTTTTTCATTTGAGGATGAGAACCCCAACATAGATGCAACACTTAAACAAATATGAGGGGTGTTATTCATTAAGCAATGAGAAGTCGGACTCATAATAGAAGAACAACGGAAAAATAGACAGATAGTAAAAGAACTAATGGCATGTTACCATGTGCAAGAAGAAGCACCAGATGAAGATGACTCACGTGATATTCAGATTGAGGAAGGTGAAGGTGAGAGAGAAGTGGAAGGTCCACCTCTGGAATCATAAGTAATTGTTGTGCCGATTAAAGTGAAGAAAGTCAATATTGGGACAGTTGAGAATCCCAAAATGGCCATCATTGGAGACTATTGGGATGAGAAAATAGTGGACAGAATAACGGAGTTACTGTGCCAATACATCGACTTGTTCCCAACAACGTTCACATAAATGAAAGGCATAGCAGGAGATATAGGAGAAATGAAGATACTGCTCTGAGATGAGGCAAGACCGATTAGACAGCGACCATACAGACTAAACCCGATATATAAGAAAAAATTCAAAGCTAAGATCGATAGGATGTTGTAGGCTGGAATCATAGAACCTATAGAAGAATACAAATGGATAATATTGATGGTAGTTCAGGAGAAGAAACAAGGGGGGATAAGAATATGCGTTGACTTGAGGAAGTTGAACGATGCGTTCTTACATGACTCGTTCCCTACCGCGTTCACAGATGAAGTCTTGGAGAACGTAGGAGGACATAAAGCTTATTCATTCATCGACGGGTTCTTAGGATACCATCATATCAAGATAGCACCAGAAGACCAGTACAAAACCAATTTTTCCACGGAATGGGGATCCTACCAATATACAGTCATGTTGTTTGGATTGAAGAATGCACCAGTAATATTTTCCAGAGTAGTCATAGTTGCATTTAAAGAATTTATCCACCAGTTTCTAGAGGTATATGTGGACAATTGGACAATCTATAGTCTGTTGAAAGACCATGTAGAGGTCTTGTGGATGATGCTAGAAAGATGTAGGCAGTGCCAGATTTCATTAAATATCAAGAAGTGCATCTTTGGAACACCTTTTCGGATATTATTGGGCCATATAGTATGCAAGAAAGGTTTTCTAGTAGACCCTGCCAAGATTACAGTAATTATTAACCTGCCACCACCAAAAACAATCTATCAATTGAGAGCAACATTGGGACACACAGGATACTACATGAAATTTATAAAATTATATGCGCAGATCACTGCGCCAATCAAGAAATTTCTAACGAAAGACACAAAGTTCCAGTGGAATGAGGACTATCAACACGGTCTGAATACTCTAAAAGAGAAAATGGTAACCACACCAATACTAGTATTTCTGGATTGGGAGAATACATTCCACGTACATGTAGATGCATCGACCATATCTCTTTGAGTTATTCTGGCATAGCCAAGAGAAGGAGAATTGGACCATCCTATAGCATTTTCTACCAGAAAACTGTTAGAATCGGAGAAGAACTACAACACTACAGAGAGCGAAGGCCTAGCTATGGTCTACGCGCTCCAGAAATTTAGACATTATTTATTGGGAAAACATTTCAAGATGTTCACAGACTATTCAGTGCTCAAATACCCCATCAACAAGATAGTGTTGGGGGGGAGGATTTGTAGATGGTTATTGTTGTTTCAAGAATTTGACTTTTAAGTGATAGTCAAACCAGGAAAGTTGAATGCAGGACTTGATCATCTGTCGTGGATTACTTCGCAGAAATCATCCAATACTTGAGTACAGGGACTGTGATATAGGAATACAACATCGCTCAGAAGAAAAATCTAGTAGTCAAGGTTTCAGATTACCAGCTAATTGCAGGACACTTATACAAAATGAGTGTAGATAACATCTTGAGAAGATGTGTCCTAGAACATAAAAGACCTAGGATCTTAGCCAAATCCTATAAGGCAATAGTAGTAGGACATTATTAAGGAAAATCTACCGCAGAGAAGGTATTGCACGCAGGATTATGGTGGCCAAATATTCACAGGGACTCAAAGGACTATTTCCAGAAATGTGATGTATGCCAGAGGGTTGGAAAACCAAATAGAAAGGACGAGATTCCCCTGTGACCACAAGTAAATTTGTAGGTATTTGAAAAATGGGAAATAAACTTTGTGGGACCAATTAACCCACCAGCAAAAAGGTCAGGAGCGAGTTACATTATCACTATGATGGAATACCTGACAATATGGGTGAAATAAGCACTAGTAAAAGATTGCAACACAAAGACAACAACACAATTCATGTTTGAGAAATTATTCACTAGATTTGGTTACCTGAGGATTTTGATGAGTGACCAAGGCACTCACTTCATTAACAATACTATTGAGGCTATGACTGAGGAATTTGAAGTTCATTGTTAAAAGAGTACACCATATCATCCCCAAGCAAATGGAACAGTGGAAGCCTTTAACAATATCCTTGAAAATGCACTAACAAAGATCTGCAACGTAAATAGGGATGATTGGGACTTGAAGATACCAGCAATATCATGGCATACAATACCACATGCAAGAAATTCATAGGACAAACACCATTCAGATTGGTATATGGACAAGAGGCAGTGGTGCCATTAGAATTTTTGGTACCTAGTTTGCGTATAGCAGCAATTACAAACATGATAGAACAAGGTGCAATACAGGAATGGCTAAATCAACTGATGATCATGGAGGAAGATAGGATTATAGCAGGGTTCCACGAAGAAGTACAGAAAGCAAGGGACAATTATTGGCATGACAAACATGTCAAGCAAAAGAATTTTAAGGAAGGAGACTTAGTCTTAGTGTATGATAGCAAATCCCTTCAGCACCCAGGAAAACTCAGAATGCATTGGTTAGGACCATACAAAGTAAATACTGTCACAGATGGGGGAGATGTACAATTGAAGGATTTATGAGGAACAAAACTTAGAGGAATGATCAATGGGAGCCGACTGCAGTTGTACAAGGACAGACGGCCTCCTTGCATTTGAAAAAAAAAAAACCACAATGGAGATATCGCGCCAAAAAAAAATGAACATTTAACAAAGGCATGGGGAGTTGAGAAGAGAACGAGCACGCACACTCAGGAATGAAACCATGGTGGATAAAAATTCCAACGATCACTACAAAGAGGGAAACAATGGGAAAGCGGGATACAAAAAATAACTGCTAACGAAAGGATAAAAATGATTGACAGGATGTCGCATTAATCGTGCCAACTAGTGATGGAAATGGAATTCAATAGAAAGTATGTGGGAAGCACCAGTTCAATTAAAACATAAATGAGGTAACATCTTCAAGAAGCTTCAAGAAATTCCTATATACTCTAGTACACGGGAATGGGAAGGTTATGGTGTAGATTGATAAAAGTATAAGCCATAGAATATATAGAGACAAGAGTGAAGGTTGCAGAGGTTACAGAGGCCACTAAGTTTGATGAACAACAACTTGAACACCATAACACCACCCAAATAGGGAGAAACGAACTAGACTGGTCGACAACCCCAAAGAAATACCAGATCCTCACCACAAGCATGGGGAAGTGAACACCAACCACTTTAGCCTCTACAAGTCGTCAATGTAAACGAAATCCCATCACCCGATATGACACCAAGAAGGCCCACACCTATTGTGGAGGAAACTCAGCAGACAACACCAGTAGGCATGGACATGGATGTACCAAAAGGGGGATAGAGACAACAGGCTGAGGACACAGACAATCATTCGCACTCTGGAAACCATGAAGAACACCCGAGAGTTAATGGGACGATCTTGAACAAGGAGGAAATAACCGCACCAGAAGGGTCACACACAAACACGCTAGAACAGCCACATGAGGGCATGGTGGAAGATTTCACTGACTGACCAGAGGAGTATGCAGAAGAGAGAACAATGGAGGCGGGAACCTTGAGTCAGCCACCACAGTGGAAGGGAAAACAAGCAGTACCAAGGTCACCGCACAGGCAAGCCACAACAGCCATTATCTTGCAATGCATTCTGGAAGGGGTATGTATAGCAAGAAATATGTTAGGTCGCATGGAGAAACTGAGGTACTCACACCATGACTTAACGAACATGGACAAGTTCCCAAAGTTATCCAAGAAAGTTTACCTACAGACTGTGGGTATGGGACCCTTTGGCGAACCAATTAATCAACTAGTCTAGTGGGAAATCAGACTAACCAAAAACAAGATTCTAGGCCTCTTAGACATCCCACACTTTGGGAGGGGCCAATACGCAAACAACAGCATCAAGAAGCTGATGGAAGACACCCATGGTGGATACTTGCGGCTAGAACAACTCGTCTCAATAGACGTAGAGATTATTCAATACATCGTAGGGCTTCCATCATGAGGGGAGGACCCTACACAGTTCCTTGAGGACAAGACAAAGGAGAAGGCACTAGTCGAGGAAATGAAGAATAAATATGGTACCGAAAGGGGGTCGCGTGGAATCATAATCAAGCGTATTAGTGACACTGCAACAATAATGGCCACAAAAATTATGGCATGCAAATTACTCAGGAAATGTGACAAGGAGGAAGTCTTGTTCGGGGTTGTTGCAGCTGCATCATAGTGTGAGGAGGGTGTTACACATCAAAATCTCTCAACTGGATAAGTGTCGCATATTCCTCTCAATTGTCACAAGTGTTGCAACTTCCTTACAACTTTCGCAAGTGTTGCAAGTTGGTTAAAAGTGTCGAAAATGTTGTTGAATCATACTGCCATGATGATGACACTAAGGAGGCACTTAAAACATCTTATGTACTTGGTTTGAACAAGGAGAACTGGTTCACTGGAATCAAACAACTCTTAACACCTGGAAAGAGGAAGAATTGCTAGCATGAAACCTATGATCTCATAGGAAACACACAGTCAGCCAAGGAGAAGTGATCAGTGAAGCTGTTATCAACCAGGTTGTGGATCTTTCGAGCAAGGTTTAGACGAAGGGGACTTGACGAAGTTGTCACATTCGCATCTACAATTGTAAGTATTGTTGTCGTTTTCTCATCAATATGACACGCTTGGCCTGTTTCTTTCTACTTTGTGTCTAATGCCACATGAACTTATCACTAGTTGATAGATCTGTTTTCAAGCTAATATCAATAGAGTAGGAAGCGGTTGTATCTTGCTTTGTCCACAGAATCCAGCGAGGAGCAAAGGATTGGAGCGCAACTTGGAGCGTGCAGGGACGAACGTCGATAAAAAGGTACTTCTGTCATCCTTCCTTCTCATGTGTTAGTTTAGATAGATTTGAAAGGAAGTCAGTGTCCATGATAAGCACTTTTCTGTCTAGGGTTAAGGTCAAGCTCTAGAGGTGATCTACCTATCCGCAAGGAGATTTTCCTACAACAGAAACTAGCGACTCCACTGGGGAGATAGCTTCGAATCGAAACCACTTGTTTTGATTTCTCCTCATTGAACTAGTTCTGTCCCTTGATTGTTTCAGACCTGGTTCACTCCTTTTTGATTAGTTTCATGAGCTGATTGGCTCCCTACCCTATCACACTCAGCATACTTGTCAATTTTGACTCCCAATTTTTGGAATTTTCTGACAATTTTTGGAGTTTCAGACCCTGGCGCCCCTGTCCTAGTGTTAACAGAGCGCCAGCGCTCCTAATAGCTTTTCACAAAGCGCTATAGCGCTCCTTGCCCTTGGAAACAGAGCGCCAACCTCTTTTTTTCCCAATAACCCTCCAGAACTGCCTTTTTCAGGGTTTGCCTCTGTGTCTCTTTTGCTGAGTGATCTAGTGAGTCAATTTTTCTTCTCTTTCAGCCTTGACATCTGTCCTTTTTGAAGGAGAAACACCTTGTTAATTGGATCTTGTAGCCTTCTTCACCATTTTCATTGAGTTTTTCCCTGTTGATTGAAGTTTGAAACCTATGCATTGTTCTTCTCTCCTCATCAGCTGAGTAAAAACCCTGGTGAAGGTCATCAAAGGCCTACAGACCTCTTTATATTGATTTGAGTCAAGGTCATTGTTCTTCAACTTTTTCTTTTTGGGTGTGAATTTTTTTTTCTCTTTGATTGTTTCTTTTCTTCCACTTTTCGTTTTGATTGCAACGAGAGGGTGCATTGTTTGTATAACTTTAGCTTGTGCTAGTTTGATTTTCATTCATACAAAAACAATTAGCAAGACAAGCACTATGTTGAATTGATCTTTAACTCATATACGAACAATGAAAAAGCGTATCCATGATTGATTGTGCATATTAGAAGGCATTTAAAAATTTTATCATTACATCAGGATTTGATTGAAAAAGAATCGTTTGAGGGCATTCCTTATTTGTGCTTGATTAGTGAAAAGAACTTTCTCTCTCTCCCTTAGATAGATGTTCATCGAAATGAAATGATTGCTTATCATATTTGATGCACTCTTTGGGTCTGAGTCATAATTCCATTCGTTTCACTTCCATGCACCCCTTTGCGTAAAGAACAGCCATAAAAATCAAAGCTAATTAAAATTTATCTAGAACTTTTTCTTTTATAGGATCCTCCACCAACAGTAGACTAGGATTAGTACTTTGGATTAGGGCTGTGAGCATAACTCTCCAAAGTTTCCAAAACAAACAGTAGCATCCTGAGTTAGGGAGAGTCAAACCCAGTTATCGTATAAGTCTGCCTGGGATCCCCCTCACACAGGGGTTACGCACGAGGTCGCATTCGGGTAAGCTACGGGGACTAACCCTCTGTGGTTTAACTGATTGTGGTGGTTGGATCGTATTATGGGGGTCACTTTGAGGTAAATCCACAATTACTGCATGGAAGCCTTCTAGTTGATTTCGGGTTTGATACCCTGCCTGTACGTTCCAATCGGGCTGTCGACTGTTCCCGCCCAGGGGCTGACTGTGAATTGGTAACCTTAGTAGCCATAATATTTAGGGTCTTACACAAGGTGACAGTGATGGGAAGTCTCACTGTACCTAGAACATACATTGGTCAAACTCACTCGGGCTCCTTGGAGGGTAAATCCACAATTACTGCGTGGAAGCTTGCACCAAGGCGTAAGTCTGTTAAGCAGGTCGCCATTGTAACTGTTCCACCCTACCCCCACCCCTTCTGGACTTGCTCACACGACGTTGGATTTCATCACCAACTATTACGGTCATCAAAAGAAGGTCATGTTTGCTTGGTTGTGATTCTTAGATTTTTTAGCGTGTGCGGTTTCTTTTCGCTAGTTGGCCATAGATTTCTTTCGCCGACTCTTTTCTGCCAACATAGACCCTCCACGCCGTTCGCGGAGGCTACAAGGACTTCCTCCAGAAAATATAGAAGGAAACACCCCTTTACCCCCTCATTCTATGGAGGAATCTCCTCAACAGAGCGAGGTTCAAAACACTACAATTTCCCAGGAAGAAGTTCCCATCCCTTTGGAGAATTTTTGAATTGTCTCTGAATCTCCGGAAGCATACCGCATTCCGGAGGGATACGAACGACAAATCCTCCACTTAAATTTAGTCGGAGAATTTGTTGTCAATCCAGATATTCCGGCTGGGTCTCCTCAGAACCCTTTAGCCAATGACCCTTTTTGGACTGCGGACGTTGTTCGGAGTCCACCACGCTTGGTGCGAGATCTTTATGGAACAGGAGAAGGTGCCGACGCATATTTTTCCTACATTGTACCCCCAAATCACTTCATCGGTACTACCACTTTTACAGCCACACCAACTGTTGGTCCGAACATACCATTCGTTGGCCCAAGGCCTACTATTCCCCTCCAGACGACCCATTCGACAATGGCCCCACACATTCTGACTATCCCTGCCGGTAATGCGGTAGTTAATCAAGCCCCGATTGGCACACCTGTAACACCAAGACCTAATCTCCCTTTTGGATTTAGGGCACTGAACGCATCCGCTACCACCACTGCCCAAACCACTACTCAAATTGCACCAGGAAGTTCCATACCTATCCAACAACCCGGAGGGACTGGCCTTGGTGGTCCTAACCCGATCGGCAACATTGGTCATTCATTGGCATCTATCTTTCAGATCCCGGGAACTCTACCTCAAACTGGGGGGCATCCTCCCTCCGGAGGACAAATTCCATTCGGAGGGAACCCTAATGCTAGGGGGCATCCTCCCACCGGAGGACAAATTCCATTTGGGGGGCACCCTCATGCTGGGGGGAAACCTCAAGTCGGAGTCCACCATCAACCATAAGGACAAAATGTGTCCGTCACACCCAATCCGTGCAGCGTCCCTTTTCAAGGAAATCTGCATGCCTCCATGGGACAAAATGTGCCTGCCGCACCTAATCCATGGAACGTTCCTTTTTCAGAAAACCCACAATTCCCGACAGGAAAAAACTCTCAGGCTCCGCAACAACCTCCTTATGGACAAATGCCCAACCCAAACCATAACCCTCAAAACCCATCCGGTCATCCTCCGCTCACACATGCTTCTCAAAACACCTCAAATCCTGCGTACCTTGGTCAAAACCAACCTCATATGAGAGGGCCCACTAGTTATAATTATCCACATAACCCGGTAATGGGCCCCACTGGTGTCCCTCTGCCACACCAACATTAYCCACAGGTTAACCRACAACTACCTTTTMTGGMTACCCTGGATCTYCCAGACTTGTCTCGGTTAACGAATGATCCCATTTATCATTCTCCGGTTTGGCCAGCTATTCCAGCAAAACTKCCTTCTGATATCCCAAAATTCGATGGAAAATCTGGAGAAGACCCGAACAACCACGTGATGACTTTCCATTTGTGGTGTTCATCCAACTCCCTCATGGATGACTCTATTCGTTTGCGTCTTTTCCAACGAACACTTACGGGTTCCGCAGCAAAATGGTATATTGAATTACCACGCGCATCTTTCCACGATTTCAACTCTCTCGCCTTGTCCTTCCTCACACACTTCCAACTACCCATTCGATACGATACGGGTACTGAACTATTAACCTCCCTTCGTCAGACAAATTCCATACATATCTCCAATCATATCGATGAATGGAGACGACGACAAAGGCTAATCAAAGCGGTCATCCCTGACCAATTATTAGCGGAATGGTTCACGAAATCATTATTACCCCAGATCTCTCGTGATGTTGCCATGGGCGGTGTGGTCACCGAGGAAGAAGCCATCACCCGAGATCAGTACTTAAACTTAGTCTATTCACAATCCGGTACTCTGTATGAGTTGATACCGAACGCTACCCGTGCCACTAATGATCCATCCAAACCATCGATTGCTTCGCATGCAGATGGAGTTATTGGCTCTGTCAAAACCCAATCTACTACTCAGTCTACTGGAACAATCCAGCGGCCCACTTCCATGGATGCTCCCAATTCGACTGCACCCTCTTCTACCCCCACCCAAACTCAGGTCTCTAATGTGAATGCAGTCCAATCAACCCCTTCACAACAACTGGGGGGCAAGAAGAAAGCAAGAAACAAAACAAAGAAGAACAATAACAACGAACAACCCAAAACCCAACCGCAAACCCCTGCTGCCGAAAAACAACCATAGCGAAAATCGAAATTCCCATGTCTCATTTGTGGTGACGATCACTACACTCGATATTTCCCACACCGCGATGAAGTGGCTAAACTTTTCAAGGGAACTTGCAACCCGTCATGCTTACTCAACCTTTTCCGCAACAACAATATTTGGTTGCACAAACCCCCACGCCGGGGGGCAGTTCCAACCAACCCCTTGATGACGCCTCGACAAGCACCCACATTTACATGTTTAACGAGGTTAATATAACCACTCATTCTGCGACATACGACACGCCAGTTAAACCCGACAAGTCGAAGACTGTTAATGGTTCTTCGCCAGATCCTTTACCATCTGTTGTTAATCCTCCATCTGTTAGCCCTCCATCCAGGCCACTTCAGATTGAGAAACATTCTTTTGACTCCATCTTACGCCCTCCTAAGAGTACCATCCGGAAATCCACTTTCAATTCTAATTCACGGGCTGCCCAAAATTACAATATTGTAGAAGATTTGGCCCAAGCCCCGTGTGCCATGTCCGCATTGGAAGTTCTACAACACTGTCCTAACCAACGTAGGATGCTCTTAGCTGCTATAGGCACTTTCGATCCTAAGTCATCAAACTACATCATGTTTAACCTGGATGATCATCAACTGCGCCTCTCCCACCAGCTAGCTTTCCAAATCGATGTTGTTGTTCACAATCAACAAATCCACCGAACTATCCTGGACGAGGGAGCCTCTACCTGTATCGTGTCTCTAGCCTGTTGGAAAGGCCTAAAATCAGCAGCCCTTAACAAATCCCCTATGATGTTATGCAATTTCGATGGACGAGGTTTCCATCCTCACGAATTACTGCAATCCCTCGTCGTTCAATTGGGCGGTAAAACTGTTACCGTTGATGTCGAGGTGGTCGATGCTCCCCTCGATTACAACCTCTTACTCGGAAGAAGTTGGTTCTGTGCTATGACTGTCGTCGCCTCGTCGATGTTTCGATGTGTAAAATTCCCCCATCAAGGAAAAATTGTCACCGTCGATCAACTTGACTTATGTACACCTGACGCTCGCATCCCTGCCACCAACAACATTCCTTTTTTGGGAGACCACCCAGTTACGTATGAAAGCGTTGGTGTTGGATTATTGAAAGATTCTAGCCTTATGGGTACTTTCCCTACACCACTTCCACTTACTCCACACCACATTGCTGCCATCAACATGATCTCGACTATGCCTTATCAATCCTTGGAATCATCTGATCCTTGGATTGTAACTAGTCCTTTGGAATTCGATGCGCTCAGTGACACCATGCCACTCAGCCCAGCCAAGGTTGCATATGTAGCTATCCAATCTACCTCCCCCTCTCCCAACAATTCACATTCATTGGCACACGATGCTTACTCGGTGCCCTTGTGGTTGGATTCCCTATCATCTGTCGTTGATTACATTTCCCACATTTTTCCTTCGGACGAACCTATTATGGAAATGCTCAGCATTGACGATTTACCCTGGGATGATAACCACCATCGATCCTCTTTTCTTCCGCCTTTAGAAGAAGTGCAAGACATACGATCTTTCTTCCCCCCCCCAATGTTACCGATGCTCCACAATCCCCTATCCTCACACAAGATACTTTCTCTGAGGGGAACATGGGTAATATCTCTACTACAATCACAATCGACATTTTAGTCAAAGAAGGTGTCGTGGAAAAAATTAATCTTGGTGCTAATTGCACGCCTGACGAAGTGGTTTCGTACACCGCTTTGTTCAAGGAATTCCGCGATGTTTTCGCATGGAGCTACGAGGAAATGCCAAGGATTGACCCTTCCATAGTCATACACGAAATCAAGACTTACCCTGACACAAAACCGGTTCGACAGAAACTCCGCCCAGTTCACCCCAAGAAAATGGCAGCTATAAAGGCAGAAGTTGAAAAAATTCTAAAATCTGGCTTCATCTATCCCGTCCCTTTGACAGAATGGGTCTCCAACCTCGTTCCGGTTGCCAAGAAACAAGGGACCATCCGTTTTTGCATAGATTACCGAGATCTCAACAAAGCTTATCCCAAGGACAACTACCCTATGCCTTTCATCGATCAAATCATCGATAATTGTGCGGGAAGCGTAATCTTCTCTTTCATGGATGGATTTTCTGGATATAACCAGATTGAAATCCTACCCTCTGATCAACATAAGACAGCCTTCATCTGCCCTTGGGGAACTTTCGCCTACCGAAAGCTACCATTTGGCCTTAAAAATGCTGGCGCTACTTTCCAGCGAGCCATGTCGTATGCTTTCCACGACATCAAGCATATCGCGTAACCTTACCTCAATGATTTACCCGCCCATTCATCCAACCGATCTGACCACATTGGCCACTTGCGGGAAATTTTTCTTCGATGTCGTTTCTATCGTATTCGTCTAAACCCACATAAATGCATCTTCGTTGTTGAATCCGGCCGACTCCTCGGTTTCATCGTCTCCAATGATGGGATCAGGGTGGATCCCTTAAAGATCAAGGCCATCCTAGCCTTACCCCCACCCACCAACTTAACCCAACTCCAAAGTTTACAAGGCAAAGCAAACTTTCTCCGTCGTTTCATTTGCAATTATGCCGAGATCACTAAAGGATTTATGCGGCTACTGCAAAAGAACATCCCTTTCATCTGGGATGACACTGCCCAATGGTCATTCGACGCTCTCAAGCACGCTTTGACCCATGCTCCTTTGTTACATCCTCCCGAGTATACAAAGGATTATATCCTTTACTTGGTCGCTTTTACTTCTACCATTGCGATGGTGTTAGTTCAAGAGGACCCTAATGGCGAAGAACACATGATTTATTATCTGAGCAAGAGTTTATCCGAACCCGAACTCAGATATTCGCATGTTGAGAAACTGGCTATGGCAGCCGTCATTGTTGTCCAAAGATTCTGCCACTACATCTTATTACGCACCACCACGGTAATTGCAGACTCCAACCCCATGTACCCCGTCTTGACGCATCAAGTACTTGGGGGCAAATATTCGAAATGGATCGTTATTCTCCAAGAATTCGATCTCGAGTTTATGAAGGCTAAAGCCAAAAAATCCCCGGTGTTTGTCGAGCTCATCTGTGCTCTCCCTTGTGCCGATAAAAACATTGAACCTAGAGATTCTCTCCCCGATGAATCTCTCTTCCTCATCAGCACCTCTGACCCTTGGTACGGAGACATTCTCCTCTACCTTCAAACTCAACGTTTTCAGCCCAACATTTCTCGTGAAGAGCGTCGACGCATTCGTCACCACTCTCACCGTTATCTCATCCTCGGTGACACTTTGTATCGCCGTGGTATTGACACCATCCTTCGGCGATGTCTGAATCACGAAGAAGCTGAACGCGTTTTGAACGATTGTCACCTTGGCGCCTGTGGCGGTCACCTTTTCGGGATGGCCACAGACCAAAAAATATTACGTGCTGGCTACTTTTGGCCCTCGATTTTCAAAGATTGCATCGAGGCTGTCAAAAAATGCCCACCCTGCCAAATTTTCAACAAGAAGGCACGCACCCACCCTACTACGCTGCACCCCATTATTGCCATCGACCCCTTTTCCAAATGGGGTATCTATTTCATGCAGTGTAAGCCTACCTCAGTCGGGGGGCACAGTTACATCATCGTCGTCGTTGACTACTTCACCAAATGGGCTGAGGCTATGCCTACCTTCCTAAATGATGGTTGTACTGCAGCTCTATTCCTCTTCAACCATATCATTACTCGTTTTGGTATACCACATGCCATCGTCACCGACCATGGTGCACACTTCAAAAACAAGATGATGAGCGAGTTACATGTCAAATTGGGTTTTCGCCATGAAAACTCATCCCCCTACTACCCTCAAGCAAATGGGCAAGTTGAAGCTATCAAC
Organism: Picea engelmannii; assembly: GCA_009831015.1. Lineage (NCBI taxonomy): Eukaryota > Viridiplantae > Streptophyta > Pinopsida > Pinales > Pinaceae > Picea > Picea engelmannii. Next base: position 175,682 of record ML782604.1, on the reverse strand, counting down.
AAAGTCGTAAAAACCATGATCCAACGCATGGTAGGGGAAAACAAAACAACGTGGCATTTACAACTGTTTTCCTCTCTCTGGGCCTATCGTACTTTGGTGAAAACCTCAACCGGATTCACTCCTTTCCAGTTGGTCTATGGCATTGAATCCGTTTTACCAATCGAGTGTGAAATTCCATCACTCAAATTGAAAGTAGAACCCCTACCCCATACTTCTGCGGAAGAAGAACAATTCTTGTATCTATCCAAGCTGGACGAAACATGCCGTGATGCTGCTCTCATTAATGAGGCACATCATAAACGAATTAAGAGTCAATATGACAAATCCGTCCAACCTCGATCCTTTGCAGAAGGAGACTTAGTCCTCGTTTACGACCAAGCGCATGATAAATTGGGAACAGGAAAGTTAGAACCTATGTGGCACGGTCCTTACATCATGAAGCTTGTTTTACACAGAGGTGCTTATGAACTAGTAGATCATGATGGAATTTCCCTGGGAGAGCCCCGAAATGGGCTTTACCTTAAAAAGTACTATGCCTAGACCACCTAGCATTTGTACTTTGCACATTATTGTATTTTAGTTTGGTGTGCCTTTTTTCTCTCACGTGCTCGAGTCTTTACCATTGCCACTCATGACTGTGCCTATGTTTTCATGTGCAGATGACGTCTGCCTTTCCTATCTTTTTTGGGTTCGCGGATGGCGCCAGCCGACATACCCGGAACATTGCTTCGACAGCATGGGTTATTTATCAGTTTGACGAGGTGGTGAGTTCAGGAGGCATCTGTTTAGGACCAGCAACCAACAATATGGCAGGGTATCACACTGTCATTGGACTATTGACCCAAGCCTCCTCCCTAGGTATCTCTCGTATCATCATTTACTTAGACTCCCAACTCATGGTTTATCAAATCAACCGCATCTACGCTATCCGTAGTCCTATCCTGCTACGTCTACACTTGCAAGTTCGTTGTCTTGAACGAATGTTTGATTACATTGAATATAGACACATTCTGAGAGAACTTAATAGTGTTTCATATTCATTAGCTAATTATATCATGGATCGGTATCTAGCCCACAGATAAGATTCAAGGAAAGCAAAAACTATACATTACATGTAAATTAAAACACATCACAGACATCATCATGTACAAATCATCGGCATCATAAAAACTCGAAACTGTATATATATAT
>ML782604.1:137521-170059 GCA_009831015.1 Picea engelmannii | reverse complement strand
TCGATCACCCAAGCATAGGTATGCCTGCCTTGGGTTTTGAAATATGTCATGATATTTGTTGGATGTTTGTGTGCAGCTTCCGTCAGGTTCTCCAAGTCTATACCCTTGCTTGAACGTCTACAAAGTATTTCAGTCATCAGTTTGCATCTTCTAACTTCATACTTTGGGGGGCATTCTGTTACACATCAAAATCGCTCAACTGGATAAGTGTCACATATTCCTCTCAATTGTCGCAAGTGTCGCAACTTCCTTACAACTTTCGCAAGTGTCACAAGTTGGTTACAAGTGTCGAAAATGTTGTTGAATCATATTGCCATGATGACGACACTAAGGAGGCACTTAAAACATCTTATGTACTTGGTTTGAAGAAGGAGAACTAGTTCACTGGAGTCAAACAACTCTTAACACCTGGAAAGGGGAAGAATTGCTAGCATGAAACCTATGATCTCATAGGAAACACACAGTCAGCCAAGGAGAAGTGATCAGTGAAGCTGTTATCAACCAGGTTGTGGATCTTTTGAGCAAGGGTTAGACGAAGGGGACTTGACGAAGCTATCGCATTTGCATCTACAATTGTAAGTACTGCTTTCGTTTTCTCATCAATATGACACGCTTGGCCTATTTCTTTGTAGTTTGTGTCTAATTCCACATGAACTTATCACTAGTTGATAGATATGTTTTCAAGATAATATCAATAGAGTAGGAAGCGGTTGTATCTTGCTTTGTCCACATAATCCAGCGAGGAGCAAAGGATTGGAGCGCAACTTGGAGCGTGCAGGGACGAACGTCGATAAAAAGGTACTTCTGTCATCCTTCTTTCTCATGTGTTAGTTTAGATAGATTTGAAAGGAAGTCAGTGTCCATGATAAGCACTTTTCTGTCTAGGGTTAAGGTCAAGCTCTAGAGGTGATCTACCAGTCCACAGGGAGATTTTCCTACAACAGAGGGCACCACAATTAGTTGGGTCTTGTATTTGTTGAATCTATTCATGGACAACTGCAAGGACACACAGGACCTGGGGACATAATTTCACTACTCATGGCTACTCATCTTGATAGCCTTTCTCATATGGAAGGAACCAAGGTATTCATTATTTTCCACTAGACCAAATCCTTGCCACATAGAACGGTACATATCATTGGGGTCCACTTCCCACCCCATCAATAGAAAGGAGAATGTATCCATATTCAAAGGATATCACAGTGATCTAAAGGAGAGAATCGCCAACACTTGGAGAGTGACATCGAAAGTGGTTGCACAGTATTAGGGCATATCTAATTTCAAATCCAATAGACATGCAATGTGGATCCAGGCATAGAAATATCTCGACAATCACTGGATATAACAACACTACTGCATCAAGGAGGTGGACATAGTGATGGTCATTAAGGATTGGGATGATAACTGGAGGATTCCAATACTCAATTGATAAATTCCCACAGAAATGGAGGAGAAGGAGGTAGGATAGGGACAAACACATGTTGATGAGATAATAGTGCCCGAGAAGCCAAGGACAAGTCAAAACAAGGCGCAACATAAAAAAGGGGAAGAGTCCAAGAAAGACACCCACACGGGGAAGAAGAAAAACACACAGGCACCACAGCTACAGGAGAAACAAATTGAGGCAGCATAGGGAACCACATCAAGTGCTACTCAGCAAGAGAAAGGCCAAACTAAGAGGTCGATTATCCAAATGAGGGGTGCGCACAAGAATGTGAAGGTACACAAAATTCCCCCAAAATACACGATCACGAAGGACAATGTGGACATGGTGGCCCAAATGGTCCAGGATCGCATAGTTCAAGATTTTGACAATGTTGAGCACCAAAGGGATAGGATCCAGGAAGAGATGGAATACATGCGACAACTCCTCCAACAACTCAGAAAAGCACAAGCGGCCAACAACAGTGTAGGAACAGTTCCATCAGCTTCACAGATAGGAGGCGAGTTTGGATCAAGAAATCAAGACAAGATCTAGAAAACAGCACAACCGAGCTTGACATTTCACATCACTCCCAACATGCTACGCATGGATGAAATTGTGGGGAAGAGACCCCTAATGGAATTGTCCCAAATACAGTTGGTATTGAGGCGAATACCAACCAAGGCCTTGTATAAAATACAAGTCAGTGTCGCACAAGAGGTATAATCATGAGCAATCATAGATGTAGCAGATAAGGGACAATTGAGATGAGTTGGAATTAGTATTCGAGCAAGCTAAGCTCAAAACCAAAGATTAAAAATACCGCATGGATAGGCTGGAGCAGGAATTGGTCGTAGATTTTGAGAAAATCCCAAAGAGCGTGCAGACGGCCAGACTCATGGTGAAACAAAAGATTGATGAGATTGTGAAGACAATCAATAAATACAGACAAGAGATCGATCACCTCCAGGAGCATCTCATACCTACCACTCTACAATAGTTGAAGGATCACAAGAAGTAGGAGGCAATACCGTAGATAAAGGAGATAGAGTGGCAAGTTCACGTGGTGACTGACTTGTTCGAGAAGGAAGCACAACTTTGGATGAGGCTAGAAGAGGATCAACAGGTCCATTAGTGGGACCAAGAAGAATAAAGGATAAGCGCAGCTATACAGGACCTCAAGCAGAAACAAAAGATAATGCCAATCACAAAGCACGTCAAAGGAGCACAAGATATGAAGAAACTACAGGCAGAACTCATAGTTGCACAAAAACACAAAAAGGAGTGGCTGACTCAAATGGAACTGCTCCAAGAGTGGGCAACAGAGGTCATTGCATGGGTAGAAGAAGCAAAGACGAACATGGCACAAACTAAGGTAGAGTGCACAGGGATGGTCAGTGATGAGATTGCAGTGCAGGTATTGGATGCACTCAAGGAGAAGAATGTGCAGGCCCAAACGCAAGCGACGAAGCTCATGGAGAAGTTCCAGGAAATTGCAAGAGAGATTGACAAATCACACCAAGTTTAGGTGGCTCGGTACGAGCCACATATCATTGTTTGGGGCCTATTGGATGCAAGTTGAATCAGGAAGAAGGGCTATTTTTGGAAGAGAAGCATGCAAGAGGAAAGAGACAGCTGGAAGGAAAATAAGCACATGCACATGCATGGAAGACCTAACGATGCTAGGGTTAGGGATTTTGTAACACATTGTAATGGTTGGTGAGACAAAGATATAAATAAGTGGACTTAGGATATAGAGAGGAGAGATATATACATAGAGCTATATATCTGGAGAGAGAGAGAGAGGGAGATAATTGTAAGGACTATATAAGTCATTAATCTGGTGAGCTAGAGAAGGGATGAGTGACTTGATCCCGAGGTTTAGATTGCAGGTTGAGGATTCTGGTGCAATCTAGTCAGCCTCGCATGGATTGAGGAGCATGTGTAAAGAGGAGGGACTAAGACTGTAACCATGAGCGGCATGGAGATTTCTAAACCATAATAAAATCCTGAGAGCCAGATATTTGTGGACGTATCTCAGGAGGGAGTGAACCACGATAACACTGTGTTATGTGACCAAATGAATGTATCTTTGTGTCTGATTAGTTGATGAATGTTGAATGAATGAGTAGTTAAGTAGATATAGTATTTTACATGCATTTATAGAATGAATATTATAACTAGATGTTAAATGAATTGAATAAAGGTTATGGCTTACAAACACAAATCTCAATCAATCCTAGGTTGCAAACACCCAAGTATTGTAGCCACCCATAGAGATATCTCAGGTGAGACTGTACATTACACTCTATGTATTGCATCGCCTTCTGGGTTACCAGAGGGGGGCGATATTATTTAAGGGATTTTGTTGGGAAGCTTTTTAGTATGAACCGGGGTCAATCTGTAATGGTCAATAAAAATCAGAATCCCTCAAGAACTGATAAAAGTAGATAGATAAAGGGAAAGAAAACCAACAACACTCATCATGCAAGTAGTTATTCATGACCTTCCCAACAATTAAGTAGCAAACATGACAAACCTGCTCATCATTGATGGGTTCAATCTGTGCTCCATGACCTCCTCACCTAGTTCCATATTTTTCGTAGAGGATAATATCACACTTTTTGTAGCCATGATTCTTTGATCCATGGAAGCCTTACATGACATATTTTCCCTCCATGTATAAACCAATAAACTTGTGAATGTCTTCCACATGGATGGGATAGGCCTTGTCCAACCATAAGGCACCATTGTGCACTCGGCTAATGAGAAACTTGGTCCACCGAGAGACTTCCCCAGTAGTGTCGAACACTAGTAGATCACGCAAGTTCAACAAAGTAGTGTCCCAGAGAGGTATGAAGGATGGTTTCCACTCCCACTGGAATTTTTTATTTAGTATGGTCGAGCAATCCATGAATGTATGGATAACCATCAAAGGGTATTGTGATGCATCTATGAGTTCAATTTCAAGAAAACGATTTTTCTCGACCTTTCCATGGAGATCACCCAGAAATTCGACCCATGGATCGATGAATTCCTTTATGACAACGAATTTTGGAAGGACTCCCCTAGTTGTAGTGCAACCCATAGTGGTATACTAGCATTGATAAACAAATAAAATTGGTGGACATAGGTGCGAGTGCGGGCTCACGGAATGCTTGAAGGGCTCCAGGACTGGGTATGCAAATAATTTGAGTAAAACAAGATAACGTTGAGCAGTCGAGCAAAATGAGTTTATAGGAAATGTTAGGGAGCTAACATGATGAGAATTCATTAATAGATCGTGGAGGTAATTCAACATTAACATCATATATGCCCATTGAACGCAAAAAAAATTAAGAGGTGATCTGGGAAATAAAGAGCATAAGAGGAAACATGGTAAAGGGACGTCAGGGAGAAATAAAAAAGCTATGATTGCACCAGCAATTAACCAGAAATATACTGACAATTGTTGGGATTTAAATGACTTAGACTAGTGATGGTGGGACGACAACCAAAAAGGTACCAACAACACTTAACTAACAAGGTGACAACAATGTGGTACAGATTTCAAATTTGACAACTACTAAATACCCAAAATATTTGACACAGACCTCCCCAACCACAAATGTGATATCTGGGCTAGACAAACTAACAATGAAAACTAGACTATAGGAGAAGTGATAGTTGTACACCATTTTATTGACGGAAAATGAAAACAACAAAATGATTTAAAATCCTACCTATTGTATTCACTCTCATTGATAGGAGTGTTGTGAAACTTCTCTTAATGATAAAAAAGATAGGGCTTCAATCATGCGCCATTCACCCATCCTGGATGGAGAATACTATCGAGTTGTGTGATTCTAACAGATTCAAACTCATTGATTTCCACAACTATAAAGGGTCCAAGCCAATACATTTGTAGTTTCCCTAGATGATTTTGATACTTACTTTCATACAAAAAAACTTGATCACCCAATGCAAACGTCCTGGTATTAATGTGGCTGTCATGCCAAGATTTTTGTCAAGCCTTCTCCATTGTTTGATGAAAATCAACCAAAAATCAGGCTTCGTCTAATGCCAAAAACTCTGCGACCCATTCTGCAACTATTTCATCATTTCTCATGTGAGTGACGTGTGCGATATATAAGATTGGAGTAATGAAGTCGGTGGGGAAAACTGCTTCTCTACCATGAACTAGTTGGAACGAAGTATACCTATGTAGTTTCTTTGTAGTAGTCTTGTAATCCCATAATAATGCGATGACTTTTTCTTTGAAAGGCTTTGACTGTACCATTTTCTTGTGGATGATACGGGATACTTTTGTGATGTTGAATTAGGAACTCCCAGGTGAGAGTGGCTAGAGTCGCATTGATGAAATGTGTACCATGATCACTAGTCAAACTCCAAGGGCACCCAAACCAAGTGATGATTTTCTCAAAAATTAACCTGGCCATAGTATCTGTAGAGAAATCTTAGACTGGTTTTGTCTCATCCCAATGGGTGAGAAATATGGTAGTAACAATAATATACCTTTTTTTTGAGTGCTTGGTTGGTGGATTAATCGATCCTATGAAGTCAAATTCCCATCTCTCAAATGCTTGAAGATCCCAAACAAGATGTAAGGGTAACTCATCTCTGCGCAATAGTTTACCAACCCTCTACAAAACATCGCAGGCCTTGGCATAATATTTTTCATCTTTAAAGACAATGGACCACCACAATCCTTCTTGTAGTATATTTTGGGTAGTTTATTTCCCTCTTACATGTCCTCTCGCAACTCCATAGTGGAATTCCCACAAGATTTCAGGCCACTTATGATCAAGTACACATCGTCAAATTATGTTTTCAAATCCTGGCTTATACAAGTGTCATGTGATCAACTGATAATCTGAGGAGAGAACCACCAAAGGTCACTTCTGAGTTGCAAAATACCCATCAGGGATATTACCAGTAGTGAGAAATAATGTAATATCTGAAAGGTAATCAAGGATAGCCTCAATCTTCAAAATATTTTCATTTGGGAGATGGTCATCTACAACTCTGCCACTCTCACCTAATTCTAATAGAGATAGATGATCGAGGCCAACATTCAAATTTTCTGGCTTTACAATGACTTCAAAGGAAAACTCTTGAAACAACAACAACCATCTACACATTTTGTCATCTAACACAGGCTTATTAACTAGATATTTTAGCGAAAAATGATCAATAAATAATTTGAAATGACCTCCTAACAAATAATGGATAAAATTTTGCAAATCATAAACCATTTCCAAACCTTCCCTTTCAACAGTAGTGTAGTTTTTCTCGGCCTGAGAAATCTTCCTGCTAGCAAAGTAGATAGAATGATATAGGTTTCCTTCACCAGGTTGTGCAAGGATTGCACCCAAAGAAATACTAGAAGCATCAATGTGTGCATGAAATTCCACATTCCAATTCATATATATGAGAAAAGAGGCAGTACTCATATTTTCTTTGAGGGTATCAAAGGCTTTCTCACACTCTAGCTGTCAACTGAAGGCTTCATATTTCTTCAGCAATTTCTCCAACAGGGAAATTATGCTTACGTAGAATCTAGCAAATATGTGGTAGTATCTAGTGTGGCCCAACGTTGACTGCAACTATTTAGCACTCATAGGTGAAGGCATATTCAGTATCACAAAAACCTTTGCAATATCAACCAAAACTCATTCCCTACATATTATGTGTCCTAAAAATTTTCCAATGGGTACAAAAAAGATGCACTTCTTCAGGTTTAAAGAAATTTGTATTTGTATGCAATGATCAAACATCAACCTTAGTAAACCTATGTGTTCCTTTAATAGGTTGTACACGGTCCAATCATCCATGTATACTTCAAGGAACTCATGAATAAAGTCTAGGAAAACAACAATGACTATTCGAGAGAAATAAGTTGGGGCATTCTTTAGCCCAAAGAGCACAATATATTAAGCAAAACCCCATTATGTAGTGAAATTAGTCTTTCTCTTATCTTCTTCTACAATTCTAACCTGATGATAACCTGAGAATCCATCTGTAAAATAATAGGCTTCATTGCCCGCCACTTGATCAAGGACTTCATTGCTAAAGGGAGTGGGAAAAGGGTCATGTACACAAGCAAAGTTTGAATTCTTGTAATCCACACATACTCTTATATCATCAATTCCCTTCTTTCTTTGTATTACAATAGGATTGATCCACTCGGCTTCATCCACAGGAAAAATTATCCCGATTGCTAAGATTTTATCAATCTCTTTCTTAACCTTCTCCTTAACTCGTGGATTCAGATGGTACAGTCTGTACTTGATGGGATTAGCATACGATTTTAATTCAATCCTAATTTATCCTAAATATCCCTTAATCCCCTTATGTTCTAAAAACTTTTAGGAAAGAGATCTTCGTACTACTACAATAGATCATGTATCTATGTCATAGTTTTCTCATCCCAATAGTCTCCTATGGAATCCAGCCTATGATGCTCCTCACTCCCTATGTTTACTTTTCGCAAACTTCATAGGTTTAGTATATGAGTTGAAAATATCACCTAATATGGTATCTTTAATTTCTCTTGTTCTAGTGGATTCCTGAAAGGTTAAATGTCTGAGTTCCTCTAAGTCTTCAAAATCCTCTAGATATTTATCAACTTTACTATAGGCCATAGGTACTCATGTGGGAAATGGATAAAAACTATAGTGAAGCATATGTTCATTCTCATAACATATTGTGGGAGGATATTTAGGTTTATATTCATCAATAAATAACCAATTCTTGATTTGTTGCAGTACTAGGGTGATTTAAAGAGACTCACTGGAGAAAGAGAAATCTTGGCAGAACTGGCCCTTAAGCACCTCCAACACACAATCTATCTTCTATTTTCCTCATGGACATACCAGTATTTTGGAATGTTTCCCCAAAAATGGAGAAATTGATGTTTCCACTGATAGGAAGGGAGTTGTACAGCTTTTAGACAATGCTCAATGTGTGCAACTAGGTTAGATTGACCATCATAGATTTCCAAGTATAATAACTGACTCTTCTTATTATGATCTTGTCCCAGTTGTGATATCTACGTTAGTGGGATAAATCGATGTTGTATAGAAAGCTTGACATCATCCCAAGAGGATAGAGTTTCTTTGTGAGTATCCCACCACTTGGATGGAGAAGACTTCAAGACTGGTTCAAGTGCTGAGATTTTGTGTTCTACCTCAATCCTACCCTCCATGTCATATAGAAAGCTTTGTAGATATGAGGTATCATCATATGTTGGAAACTTCTTGATCTCAGTTCCAATCCACCTTAATGCTCAGATAGTTGTGCAATGCCTTGATAAGTTCTTAAACCTTCCTTGTTGCCAGTCGTCAAAAGTTGCTTCAGAATCTTCATCCACATAATGAATGCTTCGCCAACTTATGGATCCATCTACAGTGGGATTAATGTAATATTCTCTTTTTCCTATAGTTATAGTGTATAGTTGATCCAAAACATCTTGTTCCATATTCTCATCTGTTGGTTCAGTATACAAGTGGACCTTGATACGGGTCTAGAGGTTGAGTTACTTTCATTCCATCAGATTCAAAAGTCATAATTTATTTCTTAAGATGTATTATAGCATAGTTGTCATAGTCCCAGTCAATGCCTAATAGAGCTGGGTACAGATCTCTTTCCCACATTATTTCAATCACCTCAAAGTCCACCATTGTTTTGACACCGACCAAATCCAATTCAACATTTTGTATCCTTCCTACCAGATAAATGCAGTATTGATTCGCCATATGCAATTGTATAGGAGAATAAACTAGATTGGGTTTTCCCATCGCTTCCCAAGTCTTCTTTAGAAAGATATTGACATCAGAGTCCAATTTCAACATAACACCCCTAATCTCGTATTCATCAAGGTGAGCATTCAATAGGAATTCTCTCCTAGTTCCCCTCTTCCTTATTTGTATTCTACTTGTGTTTCTTTTTGGAAGGTTAGCAACAATGGACTCTTCCAAGTTTCCTTCGATTCCCAAGGTCCTTTTGATTTTGTTCTGCAACTTCCCAATAAGTTTTTCATCGTCCAAAATGTCAAAAAATAGTTTTAACCATAGATCAACAACCTTTTGTGACTAACCTGGGGGCTCCATATAAGAAAGAGATTCTCTAGAAACTCTTGTTTGGCGAGGTTTTGGCTTAAAAATTGGTTCTGCAACCTCAAGTATAGAAGAACTAGATATTTTTATGAACATTTCCACTGCGTCCGTAAAGAATTCCTTCTTCCTGATAGGATCGTACTTGATATTATGATGAACCACCTTCTAGATCTTGACTTGATGAGGATTTTCAATATCAGCATCAATCTTGGTTCCTCCTCCAGTGACGATGTTAATATTGGGTGATATTTTGTCAACTATAGATCTAGGCTCAGAATTCATCAGATTGGCTCCTCTTTTCCTTGCGCGATCTTCCCATTTGAAAATCATATCCGAACAATTTTCAGTGGACTAGGTATTATTCCTACAATGTGCACACTATGGTCTTTGTGGAAGGGGGAAATATCTTGCAAGATTCCCTTTCTCATCACAATTGTAGCAGTGAACTAGTCCTCATCCGCCAATCCATCCACACCTGATATTTCCTCCACCTCGATGGCCTCCTTCAAACCCTTGAGGAGATTCGTAGACTATGAGTGCGGGACAATCTAATCTGTTGGAGAGAGCATCCATAGCTCTACATTGGTTTGTAGAAAGAGTAGGAAACCCACAAAATTAACAATATGTTGTATTTGGAATAGGGGTATACTTTTGTAGAATAGGGAAGTTCCTGGGAGAGTGCCCATGACTTCTACATATCTTGCAATACTCATTTCTCTGGCCTCCTTGATGATTTTGAAAATCATGGTATTGAACAAGGTCGTGAAACGATGTTGTAGCGGTGACCTGCGCAACCCCTCCTGATGGTCCTACTGGTGGAGGCACCATCGGGTGAGTAGGGGGTCCTGCACCACTCAATCTTGGACATTCAGTTGTTTGTATGACCTTTGGTATAATAGCCAGTATACCATACTTGCGGTTGACCTGCTCTAGTAAGAGTCAACTCTTTGATCTTGTTAGTTAACGTGGATATATTTCCTTGTAGTTGTGCAATCTTATTATCTGGTGGTCTCATCAGCCGCAAGCTTCTAGAATAACCTTCCATAGCCTCAATCTTCATGGCTTGTTCCAACACTTCTCCCAAAGTAACTATCCTTTGTTGAGTCAACAAGATTTAGGTTAATGGTAACAACCCATAAATAAACCATTATCTCTAATGATCCTCATGGATAGGGTTTCCTAATTTCCCTATTGCATCCTTAAATTGTTAGTTATATTCCCATGCAGACTCACTGTCTCTTTGTTTTATCTCTCGCAACTCGGAGAGAGCCTATTGCTCTGACTGAGGTAACTGAAATTTTGTTATAAATATCTTATTCACCTATACTAAAGAGAAAGTCTTCCCTTGATTATTCCTTGGCTCGATATATTTCATGTACCACTTTAGAGCTCGACCCATCAAAGTAGTCTAGAACTTAACCAATTAGTTTGCGTCTATATTTCCACGAGACCTCTGGATGGATTCACAAAGAAACCTTTGTTGTTCAACGTCCTCATCCCCTTTACCCTAGAACTCCAAGTATTGAGTGAGGGACCATCCATGTTGATACACCATTGATGGATTCATAGAGCCTATTAAAATGAACCCTGAGGGTCCTAGTTGTGATATAATCGAAACAATCGCCACACTTCCACTGCTACTACTACTCAAACTTGTTGGAATAGAAGGATTAGAAATAATAGAATTGAAAAAAATATTTGTTTTAGAAATTACCAGGTTTACGAATGACACCAGGGAGATGGATGATTCATGGGTAGTTCATTTTCCTTTGGAAAAAAATTCTTTGATCCGGGGGGTCTTATTTGTTTATAGTGTTGCAACTTCTTCAAGGATGCTGGCTAAGGATTCTTCTTTAGTGTTGGCATTTATTCTTACTCTTTCATTTCTTTCTTCTGAACTTCCTTCCTCTCTTCTACCTCTTCCATAACCTTGACCTCTCTAACTCCTGCAACTCTTATAATTCTTTCCTATGACTACTCTCAAACTCGATCTCCTTATGTGACTAGTCATACCTCTTCATCACTTTACTTATATGTTTGCACCACCTCTTCTCAATAATAGAAACCCTCTTATGAGCTTGTTCGTTCCTTGCACTTCTATTTTGATAGCCCCCCATATCTCCCATAAAATATTACTTGAAATAACTCATGAACCCTCCACTAAATCACCCTCCCCCAAGTGCAAGGGTTTACGTTTCCATGTTAGCTAAAGGAATAGGAAACATTCCTTCTTCTACTAATAAAATATTGATCCATAAGGGGGTTTCCCGTAACAATCTTCCTCAAGATCCTTCTTTAAATATTGCTTCATCCTTGGAAAAATATTGATGGTTCTCTGCAGTAAACTTGATAATATAACCTTCCAAAGTAGCCTGCACCTAGAAATCCATAGCATAAGAGATACAATTATATAACCAGTGAAGAGTCGGTAAACCCTTAGTGATCCAGTTATATCTTCTTTTAGTTTGATATTTGTATTCCAAATCTTCTTGCAAAAAAATAACCATTGAAATACCTCTTCATGAAATATGATCCAAAAGATCTCGTACAGGTCACTTGCAGGTTCTAAATAGAAGACAACACTCTTCACAACCCTAAATCTTTTGTGTCGCAGCTCAGCTTCTTTCTGTATGAACGTGTTTCACCTTCTCTCCCAGTAATTCTCAACGTCAGATTTGAAAATCCAATGAGGCATCCTCTAAAATCTCACTTTAAATCTCAGGTCCCAGTAATGGAACCATTTTTTGGCGCAAAGTCAAGACTAGGGTTCTCAGAGGTTACGAACAAAGGGAATGGTTGTAATCTAGGAGTGTTGGCATATACAACCTTTCGCAAGGGAAGGAGGCCTCACTCGAAGTGTATCCAAGACGTGTGTGGTGAAGTGAGTTAAGGAGAACACATCATTGAATTTGACGTTACCATGTTTAGATTCATACATCAATATGCAAAGACATTTCTAGACAGTGCCTAAATGCTAAATACATATTTCAAAAGTAATTGTGTAGCATAGAAACCATAGATTCATACACAGTATAACAAAATTTTAGGGCCCAAATAATCCATTATATTATCAGCATCTGATAATTGTCATACAGTGAGTACATCTCTCATACAATAGGTTATGTAGCAGAATATATTCCCAAATATCCATTACAGAAGAACTGTGCAAGCACAATAACATCTACAAAACCCATTACAATAATATCATGACAGTAATAACTTGATACCAACCTAAACAACAATGAAACCAAAGTATCTCTCATGCGTGCTCGTTCATCAACTCAGAAACACTTTCCTTTGAACCAACTAGGCAATCAACCATGTACCTTGTCTCACTTCCTTCCTCTTTATACCTTTCTCTTGGCCGCTTCTTGGACTTCTTGTTCTTCTACTTTTCCAACCTTTTTTTGCTGGCATTCGATGCTTTTTCCACTTTTCTAACTTCTTGTCAAACTAGTGCATGGAAATTTTTATTGTCTTTGCTATTGTTACACTTCCAATTAGCTTTTATCTCTTCTAAATAATTTTTGTTATTGTCCCTTATCTAGCTTGTCATGCAACGCTTTCCTCAAAACTTTGGCATTTCCCAAAAATGGACATTTCTAAAAATGGAGGGCCCAAAAATAATCCCCACATACCTTCCTCTAGCATCAATGAATTGAAACTCCCAACCCCCAAGAAATATGCTTAGATCAATAACTATTTTATCCCCATTTGACATTGTCTCTTATAAGAGGAGGCTGTCAGGATTATTCACATCAATAACCCTTTTCAAGGCTCATTTTTGAAGGGGATGGTTGAGCCTATTATCTCCTCAAATAAATCAATCGAGTTATTTCATTTTAGGTGATAGGATTTCTTTTAAAAAATACATTTTTAATTTTTTAAAGCTCATTTTTTAGAGCTCTATCCATGTAATAAAGTTAGAATAAACTTTTGTTTAGTTTTTATCTCATCTAATTCAAATCTCAAGTTTCGTTGGCTTAGGCGAACATTTCGGTTGTTCATTAGCCACCGAAAGCCTTAGCTTTCGGTAGCTTAAACAAAGAAACTTGGGGCTATTTTAGCCACCGAAATCGCAGGAGCGGGGGAGGAGTCATCACATCCTTTCACATGTTTAAATCATCAGGTTTGAAGTTCTATAATTGCAATTAGCCGCCGAAAAGACAGGAGAATGAATCGTTCATGACCGGGAGATGATCTCTACATGATATAGAGAATCTTTTTGGATCGTTGTTTCATCAAACTACATGGTGACATACCTCTCAATCATCAACCATGATTGTTTCAAATCACAAGATGCTATTTTTCATCCCTTGTAATAAGCACCAAGATATGATGTTCTCCTCATTTTTCTCATCCCTGTCACAGCCGAGCCGAATCTCCCTAAGTTTGTGTTGTGTAACTTTCCACCAAAATCCATTTTTTCAATCGCAGGTGTACAGGAGCATAGCAACAGATGAATAAAGGAGGATCAACTCTGAGGAAAGAGCTCAACGACATCAGTTACTTGGAATTGCACCCGGAGGTATGCCAATTTTTCAGGGACGTGGGTTGTTATAATTTTTGTAAAATATTACAGAGTTCTCACCAGCAGGTAGCAGAATCCTTTGCCCTGAATTTCGATGGAAGGAAAGTAGTCATCGGTCGAGATGAATTAGAGGTGGATGAAGCCCTCATAGCTGAGGTAACAGAGCTTCCCAGGACTGGAGAAAAATGGTTTAAAACCACTTTCACAAAAAATGTTGAATTCAGGTCTTACTTGAAACCAAAACGCAAGGATTTGATATGGAAGAAAGACATTCATGTGTCTTTACTTGAAGAGAAATGGCAACAATTGCTAAAAGCCATTATGGTCTATATAACTTGCGAAGGCAAATATAACAGGGTGATGATTTACCATTTCAAACTCATGAATCATTTTACTGGTAGAAACCCACTCAATCTACCCTATTTTCTCCACAGAAGCTTATCTAAGATGGCTCATCAGGTCAAGGCCAAGTCCAATAAAGTTGCAGGTAGACTATCCCACCATGGTCTAATTAAACTTTTGGTTTGTGAGCTGTTATAGAGAAGAGGCAAAGAGTGGAATTACTTCTTGCTATGGAATGATTTTTAGACTGATGTACAACCAGAGGGTAAAAAGAGTTCTCATTCCAAGAAGTCTTCTACTCCTAGAAGTGGAAAGAGGAGGAGGAGAGATATCTCTCTACTTCCAGTTAATCAACCCTCTCCTTCCTCTAAGCTTAATAAAACTAAGAAGAAATTGAACTTCAACAATGAAACAGATAAGGCCAAATAATCCCCAGTGAACAAAAGCATTATTAATCTTCCTTACACAAACTCGGAGGATGAATAGCACCATATTGAAATAGGGCACGAGGATTCAGTTACCACAGGGTGTGAAAATTTTGTTTTTGTAGATATATTCATAGCAAGTTATGAAGACCTTCCATCACCTACACCTCAAGAAGAACAAGAACCACAAATTGCAGATGCCTCATCTAGCAAAAGAGTGAAGCTGAGTAAATCAATGGAAATCAAGAAGCTTAAGAAGAAGTTAGTTGAACAAGAAGTGCTAGAAAGGGTAATTAAAACCAGATATGAAACTCTATCAAAAAACTTTGTAGAAAAAAACTCATCCTTGGAAAGATTAGCTCATGAAAGCATAAAGGAAAAGAAAAAGAAGGACAAGATTGTAAAAGATTACAACAGCTTATGGAGAGTAGCTCAGGGCTTGAAGAAAAAGGTCAAGGATTTGAGGAAGCAAGCTATGTCTTCAAAACACCAGGCTCAAACACATGCTACTCTTGAAACCCTAGCAGAGGTGGCAGTTCAGTGCAATGAACCAGAGGCAACCAGTAATCCTACAGTCTTTGAGCAAGATGCAGAAGCCTTAAAAGATCATCCCTAAGGCATTTTTGAGCTAAGACAAAAGGTATTTTTGAAATTTTGATAATTTCACTGAAACAGACCTTTCGGTGGCTTAGGAGAACATTTCGATTGTTCATTAGCCACCGAAAACAAATCTTTTGGTAGCTAATTGGTCTGAATTCTGTCTACTCTAGCTACCGAAATCACTGATAAGGAAAAAAGTTAATATTTTTGCATAGATCCAAGTTTTCCTTATCCAAAATCCTCAGGAATGGTTCCAATCGATGGATAATAATTAATGACATCCTTATCAAGAGTTTGTTTTGATTTTGGAGATGCTCTACAAGACAGAAAGGTCAGAATTGGTTAGCTATTTTTAGGGATATAAAGTTGTTTGATTGTCAGTAGGTGTCATTTTCGACTCTTCTCATATCATATACAATCTAGCAATCTCGAAAGGCTCACTACACCTGCCAAAGAATCTGAAGGACATAAAGATCATTCAAGGATATGAATTGACCTAGTTTATAGGATCTTTGCCTATTTTCTTGGGCCAGTTATTGATTCTCTATTTTAGGCAAAATTTGATCCAGTATTCTAGGATTTTGAAACTGTTTGTAAAGGCTATAAAGCCCAGAACATTTGATGAACAAAAGGTTTGATTTTGAGTTCTGTAATCCATTGTTATTGTGATAAAGACACTTTCTTTAATATATTAAGCCTGCAAGCTGCGTTCATTGTTATTATCAGACTCTGTTTATCTTTTTCTATGCCTATGAGTTGAAATCATTTCTTTGTCTATGTTTAAAGGTCCCATGGTAACTGACTTCTTCCCTTTGATTGTTAAGCAAGAATCATAAGCATCCTTTGCTAGTTTGTTGACCCATCATATATATTGTTATGTATGTTCTGGTTAATTGATTGGTTTTCTTATCCATTTGATCTACAAACCTATTTGATAATAGCTCTTGAAGGCCTTGTACTACACGAATATATCTAGACTGTCTTGAAGATACAATCCAGTGATTTAGATATTCATCTTGATCCAAACCCACACCCATTATTGAGAAAATAATTACAAAAAGGTTAAGTTACCAGGCATCTTTGAGATACACCCTAGGAGAGTTTCCTGGAGTGATAACATAGCCCAAAGAATTAAAAGTTAGATAGATCCCAAGAAACCCTTACTAAGGGAGTTATCCACTCTAAGAAATCTTTCCATTGTCAATTGTTTACCAAACATAACCTCATTCGTAGATCTATTTTTGAGTGAAATGAATGGACTTATTGCCTCTTCTCTGTGCCCTAGTTCCCCTTCCATAGTTTAGAACTAACCCCTATTCAATTTCCCCCTCTTAGCCATACCTTTTGAATTTCTTATAGGTAGATTTAGGCATTATTATAAACATGCATTAAAGGTCTCTTAAATATTGTAGATAAACACTGAAGATAAAAAAACGCATCACATATAAGAAAAGTATGAGTCAAAATGGTACTAATATTCTATTAATTCGTCATAACAGTAGGATCTTTACATGAGATACATCACCGTTATAGTCTCTCTTACAAAACTAGGAAAAGTGAAATATAGATTCCACACCTTTGTTTTCTCCAAAGATTCTTCCTAATGTCTCTTTGACAAGCCTCTCCTTTCCTATCACTCTACTTACAACCTTTATATCATCGGATTCCAACAAAAAATGCCAAAATGTAGAATGTTTAGATAATTCATATATAGTTATATGATCCTCGTGGGGACAACCTCAATCCATAGGGTGGTTACATGATTCGATCATAATTAACTTCACGTGTATTTACAGGTCCTCGAGTCAGTTTTTATAGCTCATGGTTTTATAAACATGCCTCAATGATCTACGTTTGATGATGGGGCACTACGTGGCCCTTACTGTTTGCATGATGTGTTTATTGATTACTGTCAAATAGGATTCGAAATGTCGATGATGATTGGACGTCGACAAAAGGCTAATGAACGTCAGGGAACCAAGAAAAAAAACAACAAAATTTTGATAATTACTTAGTAATGTCTGATGGTATTGTGGTCGATTTTATCTGTATCGTCAAAACTCCTCTCAAACTTCAACACCATATGTATCAGTGATGTCGTTTGATGCCTCAAAATGGCTCTGGAAAGTTCTAGACCCCAAATCTTCAAAATGAGACCTACCACTAAAATGGAGTCTACAAACCAATTCCTCTAATTTTTCCACCTAAAAAATATCAAAATAAATGACAAATTATATAATAATCCAATCCAAATATTTAAGAGTGAAAAATGTTTATGCAATAAAACTTTGTTTTTCTTTCCATAAAAAAAAAATAATAATAATAATCAAAACTCATTTGATACCCATATAATACATTCTAGAAAATCACATTACTAAACCCATAATGTACAATATTTTTATGGTTAAATACATATGAAATAATTACTTAAAAGTACATTTCACACTAACGAATACTAACAAAATTGTTTATAGCAAATTGGTTGTAGATAAAATATCACATGTACTAAACAAATTCACACCAACTAATCCATTTTTTTACCCAAAACCAACAATTTCATTAATAAAAAAAAATTAACCATAAAAAATTTAAACTCCTTTATCCATCTCTTAAAAAAGCAAAACAAATTTATATTAAAATATTACAAATTAAACATCCAACCATCGTAATATTTATCTCTTTCAAATTTATTTTAATTTTATTTGTAAATAAAATGATTATTGATATCATGTAAAATTTACAAAGTCCTACTTCCATAAACTTATGCACTAAATACACGTATGAACTAATAAATAGGTGTACACCCAAATGGTTGTAAACCACTTGGATACATTTAACAATCTTTTCTTATCTAGATCACATGACCAAAATCCATTCTAATTTCCAGGAAACTTTAATATGTATGTTGAACAATGGTACAATGATTTTGATCTCGGATAAAAATGATTCATCACTCTAAGGATTTCTTTATCTTAAAAGTTATATTGGATTTTTAAAACTGAGATGAAGTTAGCATAACAAATTAAAATGAATTATATATATATATATATATATATATATATATATATATATAAAATTTTTGTTTATGTTTATATGAAGTTTCTGGAGTTAATTTAAGTGGTTATGATATGATATTTTTATCTCAAAAGTTGGGAAGGTAAAGATTCGACTCTCTTGATTTTTTTGGGTTGAAGTTCACTAATCAAGTTCAAATCAAGTTCAAAACTACTAGGAAGCGTTGGCATTTTAAACACAATAATAAATACAAGAAATATAACAATAAAGACAAACAAATAACTTAAATAACACACGAGATTTACTTGGTAAAACCCTGACAATGTGTCCAGGAAACATTCACATGACAAGGTATCGGTATCTCTTATAATTCAATATAAACTTAAAATCAAGCTTACCCACCAGCCCCAATACATCTCTCGAGATTCATAGATTTATATCTATCTTGGAATTGTTTACATAATTATAAGAACTACCACCCGTTATATAAACTTCCACCGGTTTCGTAAACCAACACCACTAAATATTTACATAGGTAAATTTTAGTATTTACAATTTTTTTTAACAATCTCCACCTTGAAAAAAGTTTACCTGATACCTTGCCCAAGCCCGTTCATCACCTCTTTTGCAAGCTAAGAGAAGTCGAACACCATCACAGCTCTGCAACTTCTCTAACAATATCGGTTACATGAATGTGTTTGCATGATTTGCTCTAGTATGGACCATTCTGCCTCCATCAATAACATGTCTTACAAAATGATGCATTGTCCCATTTTTATACGCTAGACTATTAGTCAAATGCACAATGCTTTGATCATCACATAACACCTTATCCTATACTTGTCCAAACTTTCCGAATAGATCATTGAATTTTTGCAAGAAACAACCTGAGGTAGGTCTCCTCTTGTCCAAATCTCTTGAAATCATAAACACATACCAAATCACTGCAACCATTGTAGGTAATACTTGTGCTTCTATGCATATAATATACTAAAGCACCAATTTCCATGCTCTTCACCTGGTTTTTCCATGTGTCCACTGACAACACCAATTGCATGTGAAATACTTGAACATTCCCATCGCAATCATTAGCACCCATTTCCATGCTCTTCACCTAGTTTTTCCATGTGTCCACTGACAACACCAATTGCATGAGAAATACTGACGATTTCATCACATACATCAAAATTCCTACTAGCATATAATACATGAGACATATAACCCTTTTCTTCTTCATTACTTAGGACATAAAACTGAATAAAGTTTACAATGGAAAGACAAATGGATTTTACCGATTTCACAATATACATACTGAATTTCCTGAGTATCTTTTCCACATACTTCTATTGTGATAACCAAAGCTTACGATATTTCTTGTCTCTGTGTATTTCCATGCCCAATATTTGTTTCGTTGCTCCTAGATCCTTCAGATCAAACATCCTAACCAACTGAACCAACCTATTGATCTCAACCATGCTTGTGTTTCCTACAAGCATAGCATATAACACCAAGATAATGAATATACCATAAACACAATGATTATACTCACTTCTTGTAAAATTTGGCTCACCATGAAGGAATCAAACATCTTGTACCATTGTATGCTCGATCTTCAGGCCATACAATAACTTCTTGAGTTTGCAAACAAATCTTTTGTTGCAATCCTGAACTAACCTTTCTAGTTGTTTTATATACATATCCTTATCCAAAACTCCATGTAAAACTATTTTAACATATAGTTTCTCTAACTCAAGATCAAATAACACAACTAGTGCTAACACAACATGAATGCAAACAAGCTTAACAACCGGTGAAATTTTTTTCATGAAAATCAATACTTTCCAAATACCTTTTTGCTATCAGTCATGCTTTGTACCTTTCATATTTTACTATGTCTGAGTTTATGAAAGAAGATTCATCAAACATTGCATCTCTTTCAATGATGATTCTATGAACAATAGGATCCCACAATCTGCATCGCTTAACACCATCACCATAACCAACAAATATCTACTTGTTTGATATGGGTCCTACTTAAAGCGTTGATAAGAGCATAAGCATCATAACCAAAAAAATTATTATTTGAATAATCACAAGATGAACTATTCACACCTCTTTTAGGTTCTTCCAGTCTTTTGCATCTGATGGTGACCAATTTACCAGATCACACAACCACTTATGCACACAACTCTTGTTGCAACTTGGCATTACTAAACATGCCCCTTCGATCCTAGCTTCCTTGCAATAATTTCCAGGTTCCACGGATATGAACCTGCCTCCATCATATATTCTCAAACACTTGATTGACCTGCCAATGTTCTTTTCACTACAAAGCTCCAAACACATCAGCCTTTCTATAGAAATATAGACCCACCTTTCTAACTTGGACACACTGCTCCACCTCAAAATTTGAATTCGAAAAACCTTGACCAAATCCATCCAAGCCGACCCAAGTGAACCTTTGTCGCTCACCTCCAAGGACCTTACAATGGAGTCTTAGTGCTCCACCTTAACATGAACATTCCCTTGACCCAATCTGGCCAAGCTATCCATGTTAAGAACCAAACACTGAATAAAAAAGAACCATAGTAGATATGCAAGAACAATATAGAAAACCACCACTTTTATTATAGAAAACCCTTGAGGTATGGAAACACCATACAATGGATCCTATTATGGAAGGGATCATCTCTTGTTCACTTGTTTCTTCAAGGGGGCAACCTCCTAATGAGCTTCAGCTCCAAATACAATATTTCTCTTCATGCCCCATTACATTGTTTTAACCCCTTTATATAATGCTACCATCACCTAAGAACATTCTAGAGGAGGAATCTTATATAATCATAACCTTCTAAGAACTCCTCTTACATTTATTATATCTAACTACCATAGTGGGCCTTATTTAATAATATAGTGGACCTAGTCCACCTTACATTCAATGACCTCCACTACCTCTCTAGCTACCTAACATTCCATCCCCATTATGAAAGTGTTGTCCTTAATGCTTGTTATGAGGGTGGACAACCATATATTAGGGTCCCGTGGATAATTGTGAACCATAATGCTGAAGAAGACTAGAGAACCAAGGTCCCATGTAGAAAGGAAACCACCATGCTGAAGTAGTCCAACCGCCATTGTAAACCTGGGTCCCATGTCCAAGGGCTCATGTAAAATCCCCACAGAATATTTCGGAACCAAATAACCAACTCAAAATGATGCTCCAAACACTGACACATGTCATGTGGGTTGAAATAAGAAGATCCATCCACATAGTGAAAAATGATCGTAGCAGAATATGGAAGGAATAATACCAATGTAGAATATGGACGATGGACATTGGTAATAATCATTAGCTCCCGAGTTGTCACATTGATATTCTCTACAGAAGGTGGATTAGAGTCATCAAATAAAATATGAAAGTGGTTTTCATCCTAGAAATGACACCTATCCATACACCAATCATCATAATTGGCCTCAAAATCATACCAAGCATATATTTCTTGATTATATTAATCCCTAATGTACGCCATAAGAAATATTCCCTACATGTTATCCAATGAATCTTGAATACTACTAAAACTATCCTTGAGGTCATCTGCAAGGTCATGCAATGTGTCATTCAATTGGGATTTGAATGCTTCAGTTGTAATACCCCCAAGGACAAGCCCCAGTTGTATTTATGAATTGTAACATGTTTTGTAGGCTGGTGAGCCAAGCAATTATAAGATGATAGGCTTAAGTGTTTATGAGGACGGTGAGCCTAGGTGTTAAAGGCTAGGAGCCTATTTTGTACATTTAAATATTCATATTATTAATATAAAACATCATTGCGTGTAGACCGACCACGAAGAAAGAGAAAGGGGGAACTAAGCTCCACTAGGCTAGGTAAGGGAGAGGGAGCTGAGAGGCTAGAAATAAGTACTAAGATTAAGAGCTTATGTCCAAGAATAATTTATTATTATTCTAAATGTTGATAGAAGGATATGATTATATCCTAAGTTCCTTTGGGAAGAGGGAATGGCTTCCAAATGGAAAGGAACGTGTTTCATGAGAGACATGTGTCAGCTCAGGCACATGCAGTTTTAAGGGGGAATTCTTATTGTTTGAGGGGGGGACACATAGTTGGCTCTCACACTCTCACCATTCTGGCCATTCTCTGACCAGTCAGTCACCTTTATCCTGTCAAATTCACTCACACACCAAGCAAGCACGCAGCCATCCATTTCTTTCATTGTTGAAACCATGACCATCGCGAACCTCGGTAACTTGCGCACACTGGTATTTTGTTGAGTCGTCCTCTGCCTTATCGAAGTTCTATTGTTGCCTTCGCCCTTACCTGTTTGTCTTAGGATATGGATAGAAGAAACAGGTTGCCAGGCATGTGGTTTGCAAAGGCAGGTTGTGAGGCCCGTAGATTGAAGAGGTGGGTTTTCAGGCCTAGGATAAATTCTCTCTAGGTGAGAGAGTGTGCTGAGGGAGTGAATTCTCCTGAAGGGGGTCTATTAATAGCTACAGAGCTCTGAGAGTTCCTATCCGACCTGTTGTTGAATCCTTGGAAGAGAGGTGGAGGAGTCAATGAACTTTGTGACAATGAAAGTGTATACTCCTGGGGTGGAACAAGCATGTGGGGAATGAGAGTCTGTGAGTAGTGGGCGTAGCCTTTCCAAGCCTAGGAATCCCTTGCATGGTGGAGTTTAGTCCCAGCTCGGGGGTGACCCACTAATGAGAGTGATGAGAAGTGTGGTCTAAGTATGGGAGGTTCGTGGAAGGTATACACACAGTCAGTGGTCTTCACAATCCAAAGATAAATATCAATCATGTGTTTAATTATGTCTGTTGTGCATGTCTGTGATTCTTACAATGTTATCATGTGTTCCCATTGCATGTATGATTTACAGTCAATTTCGCATGAGTTAGTATGGTAGTAGTATATTTTATTGCCTTTTATTTCATTAGAAATGCATGTAATAAATAAGTACTCTAGGATGAACAGTTAACTTGTTATCAGAGCTTAGCAGTCTATTGGTGGTGTTACATGGACCTGCTTGGGTGGCCAGTTTTTCCACAAAATGGGATTATAGTGAAATTCATGTGTGACGTTTCCCTTGTTGTGGTGGTTGGGAATGTTACAAATTGGTATCAGAGCTATGGTTTCAACACTAAGGCTAGATGGACCATGTTAGTGGAAGCTTAAGCAAAAGTTTTAGAAAATAATTGTTGTCGAAATGGAAAAAATGGAAGTTCATAGCTCAGTTTTCGACACTGAGCCTAAATTAAGCCATATAAGTGGTTATGGAATCAAAATCTCAGAGCAAATTGTTGTCGTGAAGGTCAAAATTTGAATTCAGGGCATTCTGGAGTGCCCAGAGAACACCTTGGTCGTGTTTGGAAGCTCAGGAGGTATAGTGGTTCAAGAAAGATAACAGATAAAAGAGGTTGCAGTAACTGTAGGTTTGGAACTGACAGGTTTGAAGTTGAACCTTCAGATCAAGCGAAGATTAAATCATGGCCGTCATATCACATTGAGGGGAGATCGATGGTGGGGAACCATTGCAGAAATCGAAAGAGAAATTAAAGTGTGAACAAGTTGAGACTCTGCAATCCCTCGGGATTGTTGATCTTGCTAGATCAACATATCAACAGTGGATATCGATACCACTATGGACGAGCATATTTGCATTGTGGAGATCGAGAAGGAAATTAAACCATGAGCAAGTTGATTTCCCGCAATCACTCCTTGCCATTGATCTTCACGGTTCCTTAAAACATGACTATTGATCTTGCAAAGTGAGATAAGCGCCCAAATGTTAAGCCAAGGTCACAACTCTCGGTCACATGTAGAGAAGACAGAGCAAACGTTGTGTATTTCATGTTCGTCGATCCAAGAAAGGAACATGTGTCGGCAAGTTAGGTTGCTCAAGAATACGATGTTCGGGAGAAATGGAGTGTGCTGATGCGCAAACTCCCGAAGTCTCGAAGTCCGGAGTTAATCTAGACCATTTGTCGCAAGAGATGTGTGTTAGAAAATTGGCTTGCTCCGGAGTTCAGCGTTTGAGAGAAACGGGGTATGCTAAGGTGAAACCTCTCGAAGCCCGAAGTCCCGGAGTGACGTGGCCTACTGATGTCACTAGGGATTACGTGGACACATGGGATGTGTGCCACATGTCAGTGAGTTAATAACCTTAGTAAGATGAAAATACAGTCAAGACGTGTCATATGTCACCCACCTGATTGGACCACGTGTCAGCTTCGTGTGTCCTGCCGAGTGGCGCTCCTAGTGGTGGCACAAGGTAGTTAAGCATGATGAAGAAGTTAGTTGGATCAAGCTGACAATAACTTTGGTCACGATCTATCAATATCGAGGGCCGATAGGAATTACGGAGATCCAAGTTGCACGACATATAATTCTACAAGGTGGTCCCGCAATCCAAACCACAATTTCCCAGAAGGGGTACGTGTCAGCGTGGAGACAATTACGAAACGATCGGCGGGTTACTCCAAAACCACCAACCCATGTGCCCGCAATTTGAAAAGTACTAAAGTTGATGTGACATTTTTGACATTTATTAGTTCGAACACGAAAACTATGGGCCCTAATGGACGTGTGGTGCCAGATCATGAAGTCCAGAGACTTGACACTCCAGAAGAAGTGGTGCATGAAGGAAGGTGGATCATAGATCCATCGTTCTTCATGCATTCTACAATTCATTGTTTTGTGATGTTGGGATGCACAGAAAAAGGGAAAACCTCTGAAGCTCGAAGCCCGAAGTTTCAAAACTCCAAATAAGCACCCAAATCATAAGTGTTGTGTCACAGTCATGGTCATATGCAAACCAAGGGCTGGAGAAAAGGGGCTAGCACCCAAAAAATTGTGGCAGAACAAAACTCGGCTTAGAGATTGAAGTCGATGGGTTCTTGACCGAACAAGACCTGCAGAAAATGGAATCTGATATTGTTTTGTTGAATAAGATTGAATTATTCTAGAAAATTATTAAAGTCTGATAGCCTGACAAAATTTTGGTTGAATGCACATTTTGCAGATTTAATGATTGTCAGAACCAAACCAAATAGTCGCTTAGTGCGGAGAAATGGGGAAGGTATAGGGTGCTTATATCTCATAAAATGAAGTTAGAGGAATGGATGTCCATATAGGAGTTGAAGGATCGAAGTCCAATGGGCATGAAGAAGAGAAAGATAAGGAAGGAAACATGATGAAAATCATTGAAAAGTTGCAGAAAGATGTTCAGACTCACCGAGCAGATAACAAAAAGCTCATGAAAGCCAGGGAACAACAGGGAGAATTCAACATAAAGTTGATGCAAAGCCTAGAAATAATAGAAAATAAATCGAATAAGGAGAGTGACTCCAGCAAATCAAGAAGTCACAGGTTCCCTGATGAGAAGAGAAAATCAAGGAGTGTTGGCAGACACCATCATCACTCCCAAGGACACTCCAAGAGAAGGGCACACAGTAGTTCAAGTCCATCTCCTACCATAAAGCATAGGAGATCTGGAGTGGATGAACTGAAGGGTGAAATGAACAAGATTAAACCTCCTACGTTTGATGGAGAGCGCCAGAAGGACGAATATGTTGAGACATGGATTCTTGGCATGAGGAAATGTTTCCAAATGCAGAATTACTCATCTCATGTAGAAGGAAGAATTGCAATGTATCAACTGAAAGGAAAGACATCCATGTGGTGGGACCAGCTTGTGCAAGTACAACATATCAAAGAGAAGAATGTTACCTAGAGGGAATTCGAGAAACACTTTGAAAATAAATACTTAACTAAGAGATACTATGACAAAAAGATGAAAGAGTTCTTTGAACTCAAATTGGGCAGCATGACTCTAGATGAATATGAAAGAATATTCTTAGAGTTGTTGAAGTATGCCCCTTTGATCAAAGATGAGACTCTCAAAATCCAAAGATATTTGAGTGGACTTTCAGCTTTCCTTAGTGACAAGATCCAATATGATGATCCTAAAACTATGGAAAAAACCATAAGGAAAGAGAAATGCTTATATGATCAGCATAAAGGAAATCCTACTTTCCAAAGAGCTTAGGAAGACAAGAAGAATTTTAAGAGGGAACAGAAGAAGAAGGGGAACAAGCCACCCTTTTTCAGGATTAATCCTTAAAGACTACCAATGTTTAGAGAACTCGGGATGGTTGAAGTAGGTGGACAAAGGCCAAGACAACCATGTATGCAATGTTGGGGTTGTAAAGGGGATCACAAGTATAGATATTTCCCTCACATAAGTGATAAAGTGAGAGCTATCCACATTGTTCAGAAAGCAGAAACAGTGGAGGACATGGGTAGTAGAATACCAAGGATCTATGCAGCTCTGGACAACAAGAAAGTTGAGTTTCAATCACACATAATTGAAGTTAAAGGTATGATCAATAACCATGCCTTTACTATTTTAATTGATTAAAGGGCTATTCATAGTTATATAGATCCCAAGGTAGTGGAAAGGTTGCAATTTCCAAGGAGAAAGCATGTGAAATCTTGGTTGGTGCAACAGGCTACAAGATCCAAGAGAAAGGTTGTTGAGTTGGTTAAATCATGTACGGTATGGATTGGTTGGACCAACACCATGTCATCTTAGATTGTCATAACAAGGAATTCACTTGCCTAGATGAGGAAGGAAATCGGAAAACAGTCCAAGGAATTCTCAGGGCAATTACTGTCACAGAAATTTCAGCAATGCAGTTGAAGAAATGCTACAGGAAAGGCTATCAAATATTGGCAGCTCATATGGAGGAAGCATCTAAGGATAAGGTACCAATTCTGGAGGACCATGCAGTCCTAGAAGATTTTGAATATGTGTTCAAGGAGGTACGAGGACTACCTCCAAAGAGAGATATTGATTTCTCTATAAATTTGACGCCTGGAGCAACCCCAGTGTCAAAGACTCCTTACAGAATGAGTACACCAGAGCTGAAGGAACTGCAAATGCAACTTGAAGAGTTTCTGAAGAAGGGGTATATACGCCCAAGTGTATCACCTTGGGGTGCCCCAGTCTTGTTTTTGAAGAAGAAATATGAGACATTGAGATTGTGCATCGACTTCAGACAGTTGAATAAAGTAACTATAAAGAACAAGTATCATCTGCCAAGGATTGAGGATCTCTTTGACCCATTGAAGGATGCAAAGATATTTTAAAAGGTAGATCTCAGGTTAGGATATCATCAGATAAGGATTAAATAGGAAGATATCAACAAGATCGCCTTCAAGACAAGGTATGGTCATTATGAGTTCACAGTGGTGCCATTTGGGTTGTCAAATGCACCAACTATTTTTATGCGCTTATTGAATGGTGTTTTTCAAGAATATTTAGACAAGTTTGTCATTGTCTTTTTGGATGACATCCTTGTATATTCCAAGTCATAGGAAGAGCATGAGCATCATTTGAGGATGGTGTTGCAAGTGCTAAGGGAGCATCAGTTGTATGCCAAATTGAGCAAGTGCTCATTTTATCAAAATATAATTCACTATTTGGGGCATATCATATCTGAAGAAGGGATAGCAGTGGACCCTGAAAATATTGAGGCCATTAAAGGGTGGAAAACACCAAAGAATGTGACAGAAGTCATATCCTTCATGGTTCTATCTGGTTACTATAGAAGTTTCATTGCAGGGTTCTCGAGAATAGCTCACCCCATCACTTCCTTGCAAAGGAAGGGGAAAAAATTTCAATGGAAAGAAGAATGTGAAAAGAGTTTCTAGCAATTGAAGCAATTGTTAACCAATTCTCCAATTCTGAAGATCACATATCCGAGTGAAGACTTCATTGTATGCACAGATGCATGTAAAGAAGGACTGGGTGGAGTCCTCAGTAAAAATGGGTTTGTTGTATGTTATGAATCAAGGAAGTTGAAAGAGCATGAAAGACTCTATGCCACCCATGATTTGGAATTGGCAGCCATAGTGTATGATTTGGAATTGGCAGCCATAGTGTATGATTTGAAGAAGTAGATGCACTACCTCATGGGAAAGAGATTTGAGCTAAGAACAGACCATAACAGTCTGAAATATTTGTTTGATCATCCTACTTTGAATGCTAGGTAGAGTAGATGGTTTGAATTCCTCTGTGAGTATGAATTTGATATTAAACACATCAAAGGAAAGGAGAACAAAGTGGTTGACGCACTCAACGAGAGAGTGAATGAACTGCATGCTACAACCATTAGCATGTATCAGACAGATCTTAAAGGTAGAATTTTTTAAGCTGTGAATTTGGATTTGCAGTACATGGAATTAGTAAAAAAATTGCAGCAAGGTAAAATGCAGCAGAAGGTTGAGGATTATCAATTGGGAATCGATAGAATCCTTCGATACAGAAACAGAGTCTATGTACCCAATTCTCCATAATTGAGGAGTGTTATTTTAAAAGAGATGCATAATGTGTCTTATGCAGGACACCCAAGATATTAGAAAATAGTTACAACAGTCAAGAGCCAATATTATTGGCTAGGCATGAAGAAGGAAATTGTTGAATCCATAGCTAAATGCTTAGAATGTCAAAGGGTCAAGGCTGAGCATAGGAGTGGAAGTGGGAAGTGATGACAGTGGATTTCATCACAGGATTACCTAGAACAAACAAGCAACATGATTCCATCATGGTGGTGGTGGATAAGCTTACTAAAGCTATCCATTTTATTCCATTGAAAACTACTCACAAGGCAGCTAATGTTGTTGATATCTATATGAGGGAAGTAGCACAATTGCATAGCATACCCAAGACAATTGTGTCTAACAAAGACCCGAAATTTACCTCAAATTTTTGGAGAGGGTTATTCAAGGGGTTCAAAACAAACCTGAACTTCAACACAGCCTATCATCCTGAGTCTGATGGGAAAACAAAAAGGGTGAACCAAGTGATAGAAGACATGCTAAGGATGTATGTGATGGACAAACCATCTAAATGAGAGGATTATCTACACTTAGTAGAATTTGTTTACAACAATGAGTATCAAGCATCACAAAAGATGAGCCCGTTTGAAGCACTTTATGGCAAAAAATGCAACACACCAATAAATTGGGATAACCCAGCTGATAGAGCAATAATTGGACTAGAGTTGCTCAAGGAAATGGAAGAGAAAATGTTGAAGATTAAGCAGAATTTGAAGGATGCCCAAGACAGGAAGAAATGTTATGTTGATAAGAACAGAACCCATAGGGATTTTAAAGTGGGTGACCATATTTTCTTGAAAGTAAAAGCCAACAGAAGTTTCCTAAAGTTGGGAAACTATTCCAAGTTGGCAGCCAGATATTGTGGACCATTTGAAATCCTAGAAAGGATTGGACCAGTTGCTTATATGCTCGCATTTCCTGCATCCATGAATGTTCATAATGTATTTCATGTTTCATTGCTCAAGAAGTATATACCTGATCCTAATCATGTGATTGATTGGAATGTGATTCGAGTGGAGAAAGAAGGTGCCTTACAGATGCATCTGGTGTGCATATTGGACCAGAAGAGCAAGCAGCTCCAAAATCGAACCATAGGGCTTGTAAAGGTCCAGTGGACCTGGTAGGGTCCCGAGGACGTGACATGGGAGCACGAGGATGCTATGCGGGGAGACTACCTGCATATTTTTGAAGATTTTGAAAATCTTATTGATGTTGTGTGAATAAGTTGCACTGAGGACAATGAAAAAGTAAGGGGAGGGGATTGTAATACCCCCAAGGACAAGCCCCAGTTGTATTTGTGAATTGTAACATATTTTGTACGCTGGTGAGCCAAGCAATTATAAGCTGATAGGCTTAAGTGTTTATGAGGTAGGTAAGCCTAGGTGTTAAAGGCCAGGAGCATGTTTTGTACATGTAAATATTCATATTATTAATATAAAAACATTGTTGCATGTAGACCGACCATGAAGAAATAATATGGGGGACTAAGATCCACTAGGTTGGATAAGGGAGAGGGGGATAAGAGGCTGGAAATAAGGACTAAGCTTAAGAGATTTAGTCCAAGAATAATTTATTATTATTCTAAATGTTTATAGAAGGATATGATTATATCCTAAGTTTCTTTGGGAAGAGGGAATGACTTCCAAATGGAAAGTAATGTGCTTCATGAGCGATATGTGTCAACTCAGGCACATGTAGTTTTAAGGGGGAATTCTTGTTGTTTGAGGGGAGGACACAAAGTTGGCTCTTACACTCTCACCATTCTGGCCATTCTCTGACCAGTCAACCACCTTTATCCTGTCAATTTCACTCACTCATCAAGCAAGCACACAGCCAGCCATTTCTGCCATTGTTGGAACCATGACCATCACGAACCTCAGTAACTTGCATGCACCAGTATTTTTGTTGAGATGTCCTCTGCCTTATCAGAGTTCTATTGTTGCCTTCGCCCTTGCCCATTTATCTTAGGAGCTGGATAGAAGAAACAAGTTTCTAGGCCTGTGGTTTGCAAAGGAGGGTTGTCAGGCCCGTATATTGAAGAGGCAGGTTGTCAGGCCAGGGAGAAACTCTCTCCAGGTGAGAGAGTGTGTTGAGGGAGTGAATTCTCCTGGAGGGAGTCCAGTAATAGCTACATAGCTCTGAGAGTTCATGTCTGGGTTGTTGTTGAAGCCCAGGAAAGGAGGTGGAGTAGCCGATGAACTGTGTGACAGTGAAGGTGTATACTCCTGGGGTGGGACAGGCATGTGGGGAATGAGAGTCTGTGAGCAGTGGGCATAAGTGGCTCCTGAGAGAATCATTTATGTTGAACTGTGTGACATTCTTGTTAGCCTTGCCAAGCCTAGGAATCCCTTTCTCGATGGAGTTTAGTCCCAGATCGAGGGTGACCCACTACTGAGAGTGATGACCAGTGTGGTCTAAGGCTGGGAGGTTCGTGGAAGGTATGCACGTAGTCGGTGGTCTTCACAATCCAAAGATAAGTATCAATTCTGTGTTTAATGATGTTTGTTGTGCATGTCTATGATTCTTACAATGTTATCATGTGCTTCCATTGCATGTATGATTTACGGTCAATTTCGCATGTGTTATTATGGTAGTAGTATATTTTATTGCATTTTATTTTATTAGAAATGCATGTAATATATAAGTACTCCGGGATGAACAGTTAACCTACTATCAAAGCTTAGCAGACTATTGGTGGTGTTACATGGACCGACCTAGGTGGTTGGTTCTGCCACAAAATGGTATAACAGTGAAATTCATGTGTGGCGTTGCCCTTGTTGTGGTGGTTGGGGACATTACATTAGTCATCTATAAAATTTGTTTGAGGGTTTGAGGGGAAATAGCTATTGGAAACACCACATAAAATATACCAAACGAAATGTCTTAAAATAATTTATCCAATGGTATTGATCTGGTAGCAATTTGAGCACCCTATGAAAAGTTGTGAACTCTGCAGTCCCACCGCCGTCACGAAAAACCCCAAAAAATAGTTGATTTTAAATTAGTGATATCTTCACTGTCGTCACCAAAAACCCCAAAAAATAGTTGATTTTAAATTAGTGATATCTTCACTTCCACAGCTCTGATTTGGACTATTGTTGTTTTGAACTTGCGTGAAATTGTGAGAGGAACTCAGATATGCAATTTGTTTTAAAAAATTCATCCATGTAAGCTACATAAATCACAAAAAACACACGATCTTCTGTTGAAAAAAAAACCCTGAAAATTGCATATTTTAAAATGCAAATAACTTGACTTCTCGGACTCTATTTTAGATGATTATGTGTCACAAAGAATAAGGCTTCCTAAGACCACTTGTTGGTATTTGAGAGCTTGAACACAATAATAAATGCAAAAAATATGACAATAAAGACAAATAAATAACTCGAATAACACACGAGAGTTACATGGTAAAACCATGACAATGTGTCAAGGAAGAATGGGTATCTCTTATTATTCAAGATAGGCTTACAATCATGCTTATCCACTATCCCCAATACATCTCTAGGACTTCATAGATTCATATCTGATCCGGATTATTTTCGGCACGAAATGAGAGCGGAGATATAATAAAGAAATGCACAGAGATATCGCGTATATCCAGTAATATAACAGAAATATATCAGAGATGCAACCATAAACACAGAGATACAGTAATACACGAT
>ML782604.1:94077-118931 GCA_009831015.1 Picea engelmannii | reverse complement strand
AGAGAGAGAGAGAGAGAGAGAGAGAGATGGGGGAGAGGGAGAGAGAGTGGGGGCTGAGAGGGGTAGAGAGACATAGAGAGGGGTGGGGATGTGGATGGAGAGAGAGGGTGGAGAGGGAGAGAGGGTGGAGAGGGAGAGAGAGTTATTCCTTAGTCATACTCCCTCTACCACTCACCTCTCACCACATGTTCCCTCATTTCTGACACCTTACCTCTCGCCTACACTTATCTCCCACCTCCCAGTACTATCCAATTCTCGACATCTAACCATTCTCTCACTAGATGCCACCTATGAACCTTCTTCCCAGATCACAGATCGTGATCATATCAAGGACCACAATTTATTTCAGCATCGTAACATGCTTGGGGGTTAAATTATTTTAGTGGGCCGAAATCTAAACCATGGTATCGTGTGGAAGCTACGTGACAGCTTAGAAGGGATTTTGGGCCCAAAAGAAGTATGGACCCAAACCACCCTCAGAAAATCCCAAAATCATGTGCTTATATGACGTCAGGTCACCACGTCACCTCCACTCACCTCCACGTAATACAAATCCTCTCATGACATCTCGTATCGATCAATTTCCTCCATCTTCTCCTGCTCGTAACTAGTCACGTCCTCGTGAGAGAGAGAGAGGGGGGGGAGGATTGGGGGACAAAGAGAGGGAGGGAGGGATGGGGAGAGAAAGGGGGGGGAAGGGATGCGTGGGAAAGGGAGAGTGTTACCCATGATTTTTGTCACCATGATGATGTATTGATGATGGTATACTCAGGCTCTTCATAAGAACTTTCTTCTGAGAAAAAGTTATTTTCATCTCTTCCAAAAAACTCATTTTTGAAGATTGTTCGTAGGCTGCTAGTATATTTTCCTACGAGAATGAATGATTCTTGCAGGCTGCCTTAAGCCAGGGTGTGAGAAGTTCGCACTATGTTGAACTGCTAGGGTGCGAACTCTTTCTAAAGCAAGGAAAAAGATGAATTCTCGATGCTTCTAGAAGGGAATCTTCTAGAAGGATGAGATGGCATTCGAATGGTTATCCTAGTACTAGATTCCTTGATATTTTGGGATCATTCTTATCTAAGTAACTAATTCATTCTCTCCTATATATTGAGTGAATTCTCATGGAAAAGGTTAAGAAAGATTCATTGGAGAATTGGTGAAAGAATTGTGTGAAGGACTGAAGCTACAACAACTTGGAGACTCCAACAAGTTTATCCAAAGGGGTTGATCTTCTTCATGCAAGTGAGAAAGTGTGTGTATTGGAGCCAAGGGCCATTGAAAGGAAGTTTACGACATCAAGGCTTAGGTTGTAATCTTTACTTTCCATTAATATGATACAGTAATATGTACCTTTCCCATAAAGCTATTTCCACTTTATTGTATAGTTCCTTGATCATATACATAGATTGACTGTTGAATAGATTGTGCTATCTTCACTTGGGTTGGTTTGTGTTGTCTTGGTCTTGACTACATGAGAGAACTGGAGCGAAGCAGGAGAAAAAATGACCATAGGAAGTGATAATAAGGTATGATACTTGTTCTTGCCTCCTATTTAATTCAATGGTTAGAATCTAGGGAAAGAGTCATGTTCTGTCTTGCTTTGTTCTAGATGCAGGTGGATCTAGAGAGATCACTTTGTGTCCGCACTTACGGATTTATCCAATAACAAAATTGGCGACTCCGCTGGGGACAATCCCATTTTATTTGTGGATTTTGGTGTTTTTCTGTGGCCATTTTCTCTGGTTTCACTTTTCTCCTGTTCTATCAATCTCTGAGTCTTCAGGATATCCTGATAGACCCTCTGGGTCCAGAGGCCTTTTTCAATTTTGCTTCATTTTCCAAAATTTTGACTATGTTCAAACATTCTCACATTGTACTTCATTGCAGCCTATGAGAATAGGTAGAGTTCACAGTCTACCTTTAGGTTTCAGTGTGAGGTTCATGCACCCTTCTCAAGGGTCACCTGCAAGAATCAGTGATTCTCGCACTGTGTAATACTACCAGCCTGTGAACTCATTTTTTCAAAATTTTGGATTTAAGTTTTGGCATATTCAATTGCCTAGATCAGTTTAGGTGCCTCATAAGAGTTTCTTGGACCATTGATTGATGTCTTTCTTGTCTTCGTTTGCGTGCATTGGTGTTCAGTACCTTTTTCTCATTTTCTTGAGAATCTTGATATTGATGAGTTTAATATATTTTCGGACATCGTGCATATGGGAATGATAAATTTTTTCTCCTTCTCGTAGCATAGATTTCATTGAAATGAAAAGATTGCATCTTCATATATTTTCATAATTTTCGAGTCGGTCAAAACACCATATTGTCCATGCCATTTTCATTTTTTGTAACAATAGCCATAAAATAAAGCGCTTATAAAAAACTGATTAGACATTTTTATATTTTCTAGTAGCAAACCTACATTAGATTAGTTGTAGGGATTTGGAATAGGTGTGAAAGATAACTTTCCAAAGTTGCAAAAAAACATAGAATCTTGAGTTAGGGAGCAGTTAAATCCACTTATTACATTTTTTCCTGGGAAGCCTTTCTAACACAAGGGTCAATCACGAGTTCGCATTGAGACTGGCAGAGTTACTCACCCTGCTTTGTTGGTTTTGGTGTAGATATTGCATGTATTACGGGGGTCACTTGAAGGTATATCCACAATGATGAGTGGAAGCCTCTCAAGTTGATTTTGGGCTAGATACCCTGCCCTTGCGTGTGGATCAGACTGTCGACTGTCCCCCCAGGCTTTAGTTTTGTGAGTAGTAACCTTAGTGGCCTATCTCTTTAGGGTCTTTACACAAGGTGACTATGGAGGGACAAGTCTTCACGGTACCTGGAATCGACATTGGCCAAAATCACTCGGGCTCCTTGGGAGGTATACCCATGATTATGTGCGGGAGCTTGCACCAGGGTGTAAGTCCATTAAGCAGGTTGTCAACGTAACTTTTCCACCCGCTCTATCTCATCCCCTTCTTACTTTGTTCCCGCGACGTTGGATTTCATCACCAACTAGTGTGCTCATTGTGAGAAGGTTTTGTTTGTTTGCTTGCTTCCTAGATTTTTAGCGTGTGCTATTTGTTTTCCCTAGCAGACTCTAGGTTGGATTTATTTAATGGCATCAGTTCCTGAAATGACCAATGAAGGAACCTCTACTCCAAGGGAACCTTTTGTTTTTCCTTCTTATGGAAACATTGGTCCTCCTCACATCGCTACTTTGAGCCTTCCAGGTCTCACAATTGGATTACCGGTATGGTTGTTTTCCACTCAGGTAATCCTGAATGCAGTTAGTGCTTCAGTCACAAGCACTTCCCCCCAAGAGCATCAACCTCATGTTGATCCTTCACCTTCTTCACCACTAAGGTATTCTTCACCTTCTTCGCTTGCAATGTCACCTTCTATTTCATCTTCTTCATCGGGTGAAAGTTCTGAAGCTAGTAACCCGGTGAATAATAAGAAGAAGAAAAGAAAGATTAAGAAGAAGAAAGATAAACAAGGGTCAAAACCTCCAACCACTATCAAACATGTTGGAAAAAAACCAGCTACTGTTACTCATGTTGGGAGTGTTGATGATGTCAAGATCAGCCAAACAACCTGTAAGCCCAAGTACCCTTGCAGGCTTTGTAAGGGTAGCCATCTTCTTAAGGAATTCCCTAGTCTATCCAAGGTTATAGAAGCATGGTCTACACATCCTCGCCCACTTATGTCGTTAGCCTCTGAACAACATGCTAATGACTTCTCGTCAACTAGTCAAGATATAGTTGGGAAGAAAAAAAGTAGAGCCAAGTTCTTGTGTATGTTATGCAAAGGGAGTCATCTAAATCATCTTTGTCCTCATATGGAAGAAGACTCGAAATTACTGGAAGACATGATTGTTTCACAGCCTCAACTTCTAGCTGCTTATCGCAAGCTTTCTCTCAACCCACCTGTAGTTGATGGAATGATCAATATGGTTCCCCCGTCGGTCTATCCAGTTGATCAAGTGGTCAATTTGGTCACGTCCTTAATTGAACCAGTTGACAAAGTGGTTGATCCGATACCATCCTCGGTCAATCTCGCTCTCCCCTCAGAGAGTGAAACTAAATAGTTCTATATGATCCCATCCTCAGTCGATCCCACTCTCCCGTTAGAGAGTGTCACCCAAGTGGTTGATCCGTTTACACGTGTCGACCCCATTCTCCCCTTGGAGAATGAAACCCACGTGGTCAATCTGATCTCATCATTGGTCGATCCTACTCTCCCGTTAGAGAGTAAACAAGATACTGCCCATGTTTTTATCATTGATACAGACTCTTTCGTGTCAAGGGGTATTCCTCCTTCTCCTGTGAAACTCCCTCCAGGTAATGAGGCCATCCGTTTTGATTGGGGTGTGCTAACTGGACCTTGTCTTCCCTCTCACATTCATTTCTAGATTACAGTACAAGTTTGTGGTCGGTACGTTCCCCAAACATTGATAGATCAAGGTTCGTCTATTAGTAGTTTGTCCTCTATTGCTTGGCAAGCTTTGGGTTATCCTCCACTTGCGCCGGTTACGCAGAATCTGTTAGCTTTTAAAAGAAGAACTAGTCAACCTTTAGGGACCCTTCCTCAGTTTCCTGTAAATTTGGGAGGGAAAACTGTCTTCATTCATGTCATGGTAATCCAAGACCCCTTGGATTTCTCTTTACTCCTTGGGCGAGATTATGTCTATGCCATGAAAGCTATTGTGTCTACTCTTTTTCGTGTGATATCTTTCCCTCACGATGAACGGGTTGTGATTGTTGATCAATTCTCATTCATTGACACCGCCAGGATTGCCTCCCTGAATGGTTCTTATATGCAGATGGTATCACCCCCACCACAGGTCAATTATGTGGCATTGTCACCCATGGTTTCAACTTCTGATGACTTAGATCCAGTAGTTGACATGGTGATCTCTTCAATAGGGTTGTTAGAGCATGATCTCTTTACTCCTGTCGCATTTTCCTCATTCATTCACACTCGATGGATTGTACTAGGGTACCTTGGGAGTCATTGACATCAATGGTGATTTGCCTCGCACTTGTTAATGGTTTCATCAATGACCGGTAATCAAGTGGTGTCTTCCATGTTCGACTTCCACACATGTAATCACATGGTTAGATTCGTACTTTGGGCGACGATATTGAAGACCCTGGATATCATCTCTTTTGTCCAGGTTATGATGGAGTATGTCTAAACTATGACACATATATCCACTTTGTATGTCTCGTGGCTATGACGTCTCAATTTGAATTTTTCGCATAGATCCACAGTGTATTCCTGGTGGCTATGCTATATTTTGATGACATGGATCCACAGTGTATGATTGGTGTCCATGACCCAGGTCTACAATTTTCATTAGTCTATGATCTGAGTATGGGAATGCATACCTCAGAATTAGTATATATGATATTTTGCAGATGCTTGGTTGTTCACAGGTTTTCGATTAGGTGTTCTCCTGGTTATCGACACACACATGTAGCTTACAAAGTCTTTCGGTTGTCACTAATTCCAACCTCATACTTTGGGGGGCATTCTGTTACCGATGATTTTGGTCATCATGATGATGTATTGATGATGGTATACTCAGGCTCTTCATAAGAACTTTCTTCTGAGAAAAATTTATTTTCATCTCTTCCAAAAAACTCATTTTTGAAGACTGTTCGCAGGCTGCTAGTATATTTTCCTATGAGAATGCATGATTCTCACATGCTTCCTTAAGCCAGGGTGTGAGAAGTTTGCACTTTGTTGAACTGCTAGGGTGCGAACTCTTTCTAAAGAAAGGAAAAAGATGAATTCTCGATGCTTCTAGAAGGATGAGATGGCATTCGAATGGCTATCCTAGTACTGGATTCCCTGATATTTTGGGATCATTCTTATCCAAGTAACTAATTCATTCTCTCGTATATATTGAGTGAATTCTCATGGAAAAGGTTAAGCAAGAAAGCAAGCAAGATTCATTGGATAATTGGTGAAAGAATTGTGTGAAGGACTGAAGCTACAACAGCTTGGAGACTCCAACAAGTTTATCCAAAGAGGTTGATCTTCTTCATGCAAGTGAGTAAGTGTGTGTGTTGGAGCCAAGGGCCATCGAAAGGAAGTTTGCGACATCAAGGCTCGGGCTGTAATCTTTACTTTCCATTAATATGATACAGTAATATGTCCCTTTCCCATAAAGCTATTTCCACTTTATTGTATAGTTCCTTGATCATATACATAGATTGATTGTTGAATAGATTGTGCTATCTTCACTTGGGTTAGTTTGTGTTGTCTTGGTCTTGACTGCACGAGAGAATTGGAGCGAAGCGGGAGAAAAAAAGACCATAGGAAGCGATAATAAGGTATGCTACTTGTTCTTGCCTCCTATTTAATTCAATGGTTAGAATCTAGGGAAAGAGTCATGTTCTGTCTTGCTTTGTTCTAGATCCAGGTGGATCTAGAGAGATCACTTTGTGTTCGCACTTACGGATTTATCCAATAACAAAATTAGCGACTCCGCTGGGGACAATCCCATTTTCTTTGTGGATTTTGGTGTTTTTCTGTGGCCATTTTCTCTGGTTTCACTTTTCTCCTATTCTATCAATCTCTGAGTCTTCAGGATATCCTGATAGACCCTCTGGGTCCAGAGGCCTTTTTCAATTTTTCTTCATTTTCCAAAATTTTGACTATGTTCAGACATTCTCGCACTGTACTTCATTGCAGCCTAGGAGAATAGGTAGAATTCATAGTCTACCTTTAGGCTTCAGTACGAGGTTCTCGCACCCTGCTCAAGGGTCACCTGCGAGAATCAGTGATTCTCGCACTGTGTAATACTACCAGCCTGCGAACTCATTTTTTCAAAATTTTGGATTTAAGTTTTGGCATCTTCAATTGCCCAAATCAGTTTAGGTGCCTCATAAGAGTTTCTTGGACCATTGATTGATGTCTTTCTTGTCTTCGTTTGCGTGCATGAATAGTCTTAGGATTTTAAGGCTCTTCTTGTCACTTTTGTCTTGACTTTCATTTCTTGACCTTTCTTGGCAAAACCATTCTCTCTGATTTCAGAATCTGAGTGTGTTTGATTAGTTAAGAACCAGTGATTGGTTGAAAGTTGAGTTTGCTTGGTCTTTTCTCATTTTCGTATTGTTTGAGAGATCACTTTCCTCGTGCAATTGAAAAGACTAGTTTGGGATTCTTTGTTTTAACAAAGTTCATTATTGCTTTTAGTGAAATTTTTGAAACAAAAAGATTTACTTTCTTTCTTTATATTAGATTGGGGGAATCCTTGCATTGGATATATGGGGGGGCCATGAATCGTGGATTGGTGTTCAGTAACTTTTTCTCATTTTCTTGAGAATCTTGATATTGATGAGTTTAATATATTTTGGGACATCGTGCATATGGGAATGATAAATGTTTTCTCCTTCTCGTACCATAGATTTCATCGAAATGAAAAGATTGCATCTTCATATCTTTGCATAATTTCCGAGTTGGTCAAAACACCATATTTTCCACGCCATTTTCCTTTTGAGTAACAACAACCATAAAATAAAGTGCTTATAAAAATTGATTAGACATTTTTGTCTTTTCTGTTAGAAAACCTACATTAGATTAGTCGTAGGTCTTTGGAATAGGTGTGAAAGATAACTTTCCAAACTTGCAAACAAACATAGAATCTTGAGTTAGGGAGTGTTTAAATCCACTTATCACATTTTGTCATGGGAAGCCCTTCTAACACAAGGGTCAATCACGAGGTCACATTGAGACTAGCAGAGTTACTCACCCTGCTTTGTTGGTCTTGGTGTAGAGATTGCACGTATTACGGGGATCACTCGGAGGTATTCCCACAATGATGAGTGGAAGTATTTTGAGTTGATTTCGGGCTAGATACCCTTCCCTTGCATGTGGATCAGAATGTCGACTATCCCCCCAAGATTTATTGTTGTTGGTGGTAACCTTATTGGACTGTCTTTCTAGGTTCTTTACCCGAGGTGACTGTGGAGGGGTAAGTCTTCACGGTACCTGGAATCGACATTGGCCAAACTCACTTGAGCTCCTTGGAGGGTATACCCACGATTATGTGTGGGAGCTTGCACCAGGGTGAGTTCGTTAAGTAGGTCATCAACGTAAATTTTCCACCCACTATATCTCATCCATTTCTTACTTTGTTCCCGCGACATTGGATTTCATCACCAACTAGTGTGCTCATTGTGAGAAGGTTTTGTTTGTTTGATTGCTTCCTATATTTTTAGCTTGTGCTGTTTGTTTTCCCTAGCAGACTCTAGGTTGGATTTATTTAATGGTGTCAGTTCTTGAAATGACCAATGAAGGAACCTCTACTCCAGGGGAACCTTTTTTTTTTCCTTCTTATGGAAACATTGGTCCTCCTCACATCGCTACTTTGAGCCTTCCAGGTCTCACTATTGGATTACCGGTATGGTTGTTTTCCACTCAGGTAATCCCGAATGCAGTTAGTGATTCAGTCACAAGCACTTACCCCCAAGAGAATCAACCTCATGTTGATCCTTCACCTTCTTCACCAGTAAGGTCTTCTTCACCTTCTTCGCTTGCAATGTCGCCTTCTGTTTCATCTTCTTCTTCGGGTGAAAGTTCTGAAGCTAGTAACCCGGTGAATAAGAAGAAGAAGAAAAGAAAGATTAAGAAGAAGAAAGATAAACAAGGGTCAAAACCTCCAACCACTGTCAAACATGTTGGAAAACAACCAGTTACTGTTACTCGTGATGGGAGTGTTGATGATGTCAAGATCACCCAAACAACCCATAGGCCCAAGTACCCTTGCAGTCTTTGTAAGGGTATCCATCTTCTTAAGGATTTCCCTGGTCTATCCAAGGTTATAGAAGTATGGTCTACACACCCTGACCAACCCATGTCATCAGCCTCTGAACAACATACTGATGACCTCCTGTCAACTAGTCATGATACGGTTGGGAAGAAGAAAAGTAGAGTCAAGTTCCCGTGTATGTTATGCAAAGGGAGTCATCTAACCCATCTTTTCCCTCATATGGAAGAAGCCTCAAAATTACTGGAATACATGTCTATTTCACAGCCTCAACTTCCAGCTGCTTATCGTAAGATTTCTCTCAACCCTCCAATAGTTGATGGAATGATCACTCAGGTCCCTTCACCGATCAATCCGGTTGATCATGTCGTCAATATGGTCACGTCCTTAGTTGAACCAGTTGACACAGTGGTTGATCCAATACCATCCTCGGTCGATCCCACTCTCCCGTTAGAGAGTGTCACCCAAGTGGTCGATCCGTTTACACCTGTCGACCCCATTCTCCCCTTGGAGAATGAAACCCACGTGTTCGATCTGATCTCATCATCAATCGATCCTACTCTCCCGTTAGAGAGTAAACCCGATACTGCCCATGTTTTTCTCATTGATACAGACTCTGCCGTGTCAGGGGGTATTCCTCCTTATCCTGTGAAACTCCCTCCAAGTAATGAGGCCATCCATTTTGATTGGGGTGTGCTAACTGGACCTTGTCTTCCCTCTGACATTCCTTTCCAGATTACAGTACAGGTTTGTGGTCGGGACGTTCCCTAAACATTGATAGATGAAGGTTCGTTTGTTAGTATTTTGTCCCCTATTACTTGGCAAGCTTTGGGTTATCCTCCACTTGCACCGATTACGCAAAATCTGTTAGCTTTTAACAGAAGAACTAGTCAACCTTTAGGGACCCTTCCTTAGTTTCCTGTAACTTTGGGAGGGAAAACTGTCTTCATTGATGTCATGGTAGTCCAAGACCCCTTGGGTTTCTCTTTACTCCTTGGGCGAGATTATGTCTATGCCATGAAATCTATTGTGTCTACTCTTTTTCGTGTGATATATTTCCCTCACAATGAATGGGTTCTGACTGTTGATCAACTCTCATTCATTGACCCCACCTAGATTGCCTCCCTGAATGGTTCTTATATGCAGACAGTATCTCCCCCACCACAGGTCAATTATGTGGCATTGTCACCCATGGTTTCAACTTCTGATGACTTAGATCCAGTAGTTGACATGGTGATCTCTTTGAAAGGGTTGTTAGAGAATGATCTCTTTACTCTTGTCGCAACTCTTGACATGGTGTCCTTCCAGAGTGTGTTTCTTCTTTCCAGTGAAGGCCTCTTGGAAGCCATGACTGAGTTTTGTCCCTTGACATGGTGTCATTCCAGAACATTGTCCTCTTGGAATCCATGATCAAGAAGAGGACTCTGAGGATAGTTTTTGCGTCTCTGAGGCAACCTCGTTAAAAAATGAAACAGAGGTCTTTAAGCATAGTTTTCTAATTTCAAGCTCGTTAAAAAATGAAACCACTCAAGGATATTTTTTGCATCTCTGAGGCAACCTCGTTAAAAAATGAAACTGAGGTTATGAGCATAGTTCTTATTGCTATTTCAAGCTAGTTAAAAAATGAAATAGTTTTTCCCCTCTCTATTTGAGTCAAGTCCTTCGTCTAGTATTTGAAGCTTCATTTCATTCTCCTTTACAGTTGGATGAAACAAAGCTTGGGGGGCATTTTCCTCAGCCTCTGGACTTCATGTTGAAGTTGAGCCGTTAGTTTCTTAAGCTGGGGGCTAAGTACCAACCATGCGTTGGGAAGTCGCAAGCAT
Organism: Picea engelmannii; assembly: GCA_009831015.1. Classification (NCBI taxonomy): domain Eukaryota; kingdom Viridiplantae; phylum Streptophyta; class Pinopsida; order Pinales; family Pinaceae; genus Picea; species Picea engelmannii. Next base: position 108,329 of record ML782604.1, on the reverse strand, counting down.
AGTTTTCTATGGTTCAAGCTTGTGTAAAAATGAAACCACTTACCTCAAGCATAGTTTCCTCTGGTTCAAGCTTGTGTAAAAATGAAACCAGGTCCAAGCATAGTTTTGTTTTGTTTTAAAGCTTGTGTAAAAATGAAAACAATCCCGAGCTTAGTGTTTGTTCTTTCTCATGTTCGTAAATACATGAGAATGTAACCGAGTATACTTTTATCACTTTTTCGAACTCGACAAGGTTATACGAAAAAGGAACCCCCTGGAGTCCTCTTTAAGCTCTTTTCAGACTCTCTAAACATGAAAAGATCGTCGAGCGACATTGCTATTTTCACGCTCGATAAAGTATTTGAAGTAAGCGTCTAGTGAGCGATAATTTATCTCTTTTTCGGTCTCGTCCAGACTATTTTACGAAAAATGAATTTAGAGAGTTCTCTTTTAAGCGTTTTTCCAAACTCTATAATCTTGAAAAACCTTCGAGTTTTCTAGCTCTGGACTCGTTAAACAAACATTGCTAGACCCGTGATGGGACCGAACCACTCCTTCTTAGGGCTTTTTAAACATACTCTGAGGGACTCGTCCGAAGGATGAGCTTACATCAACAAGCATATGTTATCCTCCTCAAGCTTGCGTAAAAATAAAGAGGTACTCGCCAGAAATGGTGGGGGAAAATTTGGGAAAGGGATATGTTTTCATTTTCGTATTAATTGGCAGTAAGTGTCGCTCTTGAACATGAAACCCCCTATAGATCATTTGAAGCCGATTTGGAAAATCCATTTGTCTCTCATTCGATTGATTACAAGGTCATTCCCTGTGTCGTCTTTGAGTCAATGCTGCCAAATCATTGGTCATGTCATTCATATGTTCAAGAGAAGTCCATATGAAACCTATATTGAGTTGGCCATCTGCAGTTATCCATTCTCTCTGTGTCGGCCTTCCCTATGTCCATTCCAATTCACATCATACTCTGTTTCACCTTCAAAATCTGTTACTCATTTCGTGTCATTGATGGGGGATACATCAAGGCCCTCCTGTGATAAGTTTTGTTCCGTAGAATTTAGCTCATTATCTGGAATCAAGACTTAGAAATTATTTGGTACCTTGGAACCCTTATAACACAAGGGTCAATCACGAGGTCACATTGACACTAGCAGAGTTACTCACCCTGTTTTTTTGGTCTTGGTATAGAGATTGCATGTATTACAGGGATCACTCGGAGGTATACCTACAATGATGAGTGGAAGCCTTTTGAGTTGATTTCGGGCTAGATACACTGCCCTTGTGTGTGGATCGGAATGTCAACTGTCCCCCCAGTCTTTATTATTTTTTGTGGTAACCTTAGTGGCCTGTCTTTCTAGGCTCTTTACCCAAGGTGACTGTGGAAGGGTAAGTCTTCACGGTACCTAGAATCGACGTTGGCCAAACTCACTCGGGCTCCTTGGAGGGTATACCCATGATTATGTGTGGGAGATTTCACTAGGGTGTAAGTCTGTTAACTAGGTCATCAACGTAACTTTTCCACCCACTCTATCTCATCCCTTTCTTACTTTGTTCCCGCGACGTTGGATTTCATCACCAACTAGTGTGCTCATCATGAGAAGGTTTTGTTTGTTTGCTTGCTTCCTAGATTTTTAGCTTGTGCTGTTTGTTTTCCCTAGCATACTCTAGGTTGGATTTATTTAATGGCGTCAATTCCTGAAATGACCAATGAAGGAACCTCTGCTCCAAGGGAACCTTTTTTTTTTCCTTCTTATGGAAACATTGGTCCTCCTCACATCGCTACTTTGAGCCTTCCAAGTCTCACTATTGGATTACCGGTATGGTTGTTTTCCACTTAGGTAATCCTGAATGCAATTAGTGATTTAGTCACAAGCACTTCCCCCCAAGAGAATCAACCTCATGTTGATCCTTCACCTTCTTCACCAGTAAGGTCTTCTTCGCCTTCTTCACTTGCAATGTTGCCTTCTGTTTCATCTTCTTCGTCGGGGGAAAGTTCTGAAGCTAGTAACCCGGTGAATAAGAAGAAGAAGAAAAGAAAGATTAAGAAAAAGAAAGATAAACAAGCGTCAAAACCTCCAGCTACTGTCAAACATGTTGGAAAACAACCAGTTACTATTACTCGTGATGGGAGTGTTGATGATGTCAAGATCACCCAAACAACCCGTAAGCCCAAGTACCCTTGCAGGCTTTGTAAGGGTAGCCATCTTCTTAAGGATTGCTATAGTCTATCCAAGGTTATAAAAGTATGGTCTACACACCCTGACCAACCCATGTCATCAGCCTCTGAACAACATACTGATGACCTCCTGTCAACTAGTCATGATACGGTTGGGAAGAAGAAAAGTAGAGTCAAGTTCCCATGTATGTTATGCAAAGGGAGTCATCTAACCCATCTTTTCCCTCGTATGGAAGAAGCCTCAAAATTACTGGAAGACATGTCTATTTCACAGCCTCAACTTCCAGCTGCTTATCGTAAGATTTCTCTCAACCCTCCAATAGTTGATGGAATGATCACTCAGGTCCCTTCACCGGTCAATCCGGTTGATCATGTCGTCAATCTGGTCACGTCCTTAGTTGAACCAGTTGACACAGTGGTTGATCCAATACCATCCTTGGGCGATCCCACTCTCCCGTTAGAGAGTGTCACCCAAGTGGTCGATCTGTTTACACCTGTCGACCCCATTCTCCCCTTGGAGAATGAAACCCACGTGGTCGATCTGATCTCATCATCAATCGATCCTACTCTCCCGTTAGAGAGTAAACCCGATACTTCCCATGTTTTTCTCGTTGATACAGACTCTGCCGTGTCAGGGGGTATTCCTCCTTCTCCTGTGAAACTCCCTCAAAGTAATGAGGCCATCCATTTTGATTAGGGTGTGCTAACTGGACCTTGTCTTCCCTCTGACAGTCCTTTCCAGATTACAGTATAGGTTTATGGTCAAGAAGTTCCCCAAACATTGATAGATCAAGGTTCGTCTGTTAGTATTTTGTCCCCTATTTCTTAGCAAGCTTTGGGTTATCCTCCACTTGCGTCGGTTACGCAGAATCTGTTAGCTTTTAACAGAAGAACTAGTCAACCTTTAGGGACCCTTCCTCAGTTTCCTGTAACTTTGGGAGGGAAAATTGTCTTCATTAATGTCATGGTAGTCTAAGACCCCTTGGATTTCTCTTTACTCCTTGGGCGAGATTATGTCTATGCCATGAAAGCTATTGTGTCTACTCTTTTTCGTGTGATATCTTTCCCTCACGATGAACGGGTTGTGACTGTTGATCAACTCTCATTCATTGACCCTGACTGGATTGCCTCCCTGAATGGTTCTTATATGTAGACGGTATCTCCCCCGCCACAGGTCAATTATGTGGCATTGTCACCCATGGTTTCAACTTTTGATGACTTAGATCCAGTAGTTGACATGTTGATCTCTTCGATAGGGTTGTTAGAGCATGATATCTTTACTCCTGTTGCGACTCTCGACATGATGTCCTTCCAGAGTGTGTTTCTTCCTTCCAGTGAAGACCTCTTGGAAGCCATGACCGAGTTTTGTCCCTTGACATGGTGTCATTCCAGAACATTGTCCTCTTGGAATCCATGATCAAGAACAGGAGTACGAGGATAGTTTTTGCGTCTCTGAGGAAACCTCGTTAAAAAATGAAACATAGGTCTTTGAGCATAGTTTTTTAATTTCAAGCTTGTTAAAAAATGAAACCACTCTGAGGCAACATGATACTTTGTTTCACCTTCAAAATATGTTACTCATTTTGTGTCATTGATGGGGGATACATCAAGGCCCTCCTGTGATAATTTTTGTTCCATCGAATTCAACTCATTATCCGGAATCAAGACTTAGAAATTATTTGGTACCTTGGAGCTTGCATGCCTCAATGGCAAGTTTCCTCACTTTCGACAGTGAGTTTACATCATTGACCCCTGATCGAAAGATTCCATCAGATGTTTGACTTCAACTCATTCATTCACACTCAATGGATTGTACTAGGGTACCTTGGGAGTCATTGACATCAATGGTGATTTCCCTCGCACTTGTTAATGGTTTCATCAATGACCGGTAATCAAGTGGTTTCTGCCATGTTCGACTTCAATACATGTAATCACATGGTTAGATTCGTACTTTGGGCGATGAGATTGAAGACCCTAGATATCATCTCTAGGTTGCGATGGAGTATGTATAAACTACAACACATAGATCCACTGTGTATGTCTCGTGGCTATGACGTCTCAATTTGAATTTTTCGCATAGATCCACAGTGTATTCCTGGTGGCTATGCTATATTTTGACGGCATGGATCCAAAGTGTATGATTGGTGGACATGAACCAGGTCTACAATTGTCATTAGTCTATGATCTGAGTATGGGAATGCCTACCTCAGAATTAGTATATATGATATTCTGCAAATGCTTGGTTGTTTGCAGGTTTCCGATTAGGTGTGCTCCTGGTTCTTGACACACACATGCATCTTACAAAGTCTATCGGTTGTCACTAATTCCAACCTCATACTTTGGGGGGTATTCTGTTACCCATGATTTTGGTCATCATGATGATGTATTGATGATGGTATACTCAGGCTCTTCATAGGAAATTTCTCTTGAGAAAAAGTTATTTTCATCTCTTCCAGAAAACTCATTTTTGAAGACTGTTCGCAGGCTGCTAGTATATTTGCCTGTGAGAATGCATGATTCTCGCAGGCTGCCTTAAGCCAAGGTGCGAGAAGTTTTCACTGTGTTGAACTGCTAGGGTGCGAAATATTTCTAAAGAAAGGAAAAAGATGAATTCTCGATGCTTCTAGAAGGGAATCTTCTAGAACGATGAGATGGCATTCGAATGGTTATCCTAGTACTGGATTCCCTGATATTTTGGGATCATTCTTATCCAAGTAACTAATTCATTCTCTCCTATATATTGAGTGAATTCTCATGGAAAAGGTTAAGCAATAAAGCAGGCAAGATTCATTGGAGAATTGGCGAAAGAATTGTGTGAAGGACTGAAGCTACAATAGCTTGGAGACTCCAACAAGTTTATCCAAAGAGGTTGATCTTCTTCATACAAGTGAGAAAGTGTGTGTGTCGGAGCCAAGGGCCATCAAAAGGAAGTTTGCGACATCAAGGCTCAGGTTGTAATCTTTACTTTCTATTAATATGATACAGTAACATGTCCCTTTACCATAAAGCTAATTCCACTTTATTGTATAATTCCTTGATCATATACATAGATTGACTGTTGAATAGATTGTGCTTTCTTCACTTTGGTTGGTTTGTGTTGTCTTAGTCTTGGCTGCACAAGAGCACTGGAGTGAAGTGGGAGCAACAAAGACCATAGGAAGCGATAATAAGGTATGTTCTTTGTTCTTGCCTCTTATTTAGTTCAATGGTTAGAATCTAGGGAAAGAGTCATGTTCTGTCTTGCTTTGTTCTAGATCCAGGTGGATCTAGGGAGATCGGTTTGTGTCTGCACTTACGGATTTATCCAATAACACATATTCAACAGAAGCATGGCGAGAACTTCCTATGATAGAATAAGTGCTACTTGGATATGTTTTAGTTTGAGCTTTGCCATGATGTCATGGGCTAGTAGGAAATAGAAGTCTATTGCACTCAACACTACAGAAGTAGAGTATATTGTAGCTTGTGATGCTTGCACAGAAACAATGTGGCTCTGTAAGTTTGTTTATGGACTGTCTGATCAGGTGCTAAATTCAACCATGATATATTGTAATAATCATAGCCATGTGAAGATTTCAGAGAAACCGATGTTCCATGACATGCCTAAGTACATTGAGATCAAGCATTATATTCTTCGTGATAAAGTCTAGAAGAGAGAAGTAGTTCTCCAGTATATCTCCAATATATCTCCACAAGGTGGGGAGACGACTTCCTTATTGGAAAAGGAAGTGATTACTCCCAGTTTGGGAGGGAGCATTGATATGTTATTGATTTATGGACAGTCATTTTTCAGTTCGGAAAATGGTCCAGGATGGGCAGTTCCTTTCTAGTTCGGAAAGTGGTTTGAGATTTCTTACGGATAGGCATTTTCCAGTTTGGAAAATGGTCCAGATCAGATAGTCATCTTCATAATGAAAATGGTATGATAGATTGGTCATGTACCATATACATTGATTCCCCTTGTGGCCAGTGTGGAGGAATGGTCTAGTACAATCATTCTTCTTGGCAGTCACTCTAAGTAGTGGTAAAGTAGAATGGTCCACCTCGTCGGGCATTCATCCCTTCGAAGTTCACAGTTGTGAGCAGTTTCGAAGAATGATCCATTTTGGAGGTTGGTATAGGACAGTCATTTCCATAGGAAATGGTTCGGATAGTCATTCCCTAGGGCAGACTCATTCTCTCCAGGTTGCACTGTGATTAGTACCGAAGGAATGGACCGGTTAGTTGAATGGTCTAGGTTCAGTAATCAGGGACAGACATTCCCTAGAGCAAATTCATTCTCTCTAGGTTGCACTATGATTAGTGCTGGAGGAATGGCCCAGTTAGGTGAATGGTCCAGGCTCAGAATCAGGGACAATTGTTCTTCTATGCCGTGGAAGAATAATCTAGATAGACCATGGCTAATGTTTTACTTTCTGAGGGCATATGCTCTTCCAGATCTCACAGATGTGAATGGAAGAATGGCCCAGATGACTTAGTTTGTATCGTGATATTGTTATGCAGGTTGATATTAGACGATAACATTGTTGTGGAGAATGTATGTCTATGGACAATAGTTGTATGCCACTATGGTGGATGTATTCCACTGATTGTGACTATGTGTCATTGGTTAGTAGTTGTGTGCTACTAGGTGTGCTTGTGTACCACTAGATAGTAGTTGTGTACTGCTATGGATAGACACAATTGTGTTCTATTGAATGACATTGTTTTGATTGTCATGGAGACTATCACTAGTGTTGGAGATGATTACCAACTAGACGGATAGTCAGTATGCTAATGGACATACATTCTCCCTGTGGAAAATGGTCCAGGACAATCATTCTTCTAGGACGTATGCCCGAATTAGAAGAATAGTCCTTGTATCCCATATCATGGCTTCTAGCATCTGTTGGAACAATTATTCTTCTAGGACATATGTCCGAATTAAAAGAATGGTTCTTGTATCACTCTGTGAAGTGAGTGACTTATTCAACATCATGCCCGATTACCCAGATGGAGTATGGCTTTGAGAGATGATGCAGTTGATGCTATCAAATGATATTGATAGTGATGATGGTGCTCATGATTTGATCATGAGATATCTTGTATGGCTATGATGATGCTACCGGTTGAATGGTTTGTTTGTGGTCAAAACCATTTCCTTTAATACCTCCCTAGCTAGGAGGGAGTGTTGATATTATGGTAGCTACGAGAGGTATTAACCTCCATGTGTAACCTATGACAAGACTAGAATATTTTGAGAAGCAAGAGAAACCCTAAAACGTTGGACAATAACCCTAGGAGACAAGTGGGCTCAAGAGAATATTTAATATTTAGTTATTAACCTCCAGAAAGAGAAGTCAACCCAGTCAAGTGAGATATAATAGTATAAATAGAGGGTGTTATAGCTCATTTGTTACACACACTCTCACAACTGCATAAGACCAATGGTGCACACATTTGGAGAGGAACTGCAACTGCTACAACTGGCATTTCGGTTTTGGCTTGGAATTTCTCTTGGTTATGGTTTGGACTTTCTACTTGGTCTTTGGTTATTCTTGCTTGGTGTGCTAGCCTTGGAGAAAGGTGTGCTACCTTGGTTGGCTATTGGATTGCTTATAGAATTATTCTGTTTGTTAAGGTTAAGGTGCTCGAGGGTGGCCTTTGTGCCTATGGTTGGGTGACAATATTGCTATATTGTCTATGGTAAAACGAGCACACCTATTTTTCTAACACTTTTATCTATCACATGTTTTGTTATATCAAAAGGTATGAGACACATCGCATAGTGAAGAAAAGATAGAGATATTTACATTATAAATGGATCTCCCAATCATCCAAACTAAACCTAATTGATATTTTGCAAAATAAACATGCCATAGTCATTAATGTTATTTGCAAAATATTCACTTTGTTGATCTATGTTAAATTCCTTACATAAAAGCATTAACTGTTAAAAGACAATGTAAATGAGGATGGTAATCACTGCCCCCATACACATTACACATTTCATAAGTTGATTATATGAATGAAGATATTAAGATAACTTATATACTTAATTAAAAGATACCAAAATCCCCAACACAATAAATGGAATGTTGATAGTTGATACTTAATTTAAAGTTGAACCCTAATGCAAAATTAGTGATAGGTTATAGAAACTAAAAATGATACTTAATTTAAAATTGAAATAAGTTAACTGGAAACAACCTAATACATAATACATAATTAGTTATAGGCAATAGAAACTAAAAATACATGGAGAGTAATTTAAATGTTTTTAGAACACATAAATATTGAAAAATAGTGAAAAAAAGAACCCTAATGCAAAATTAGTGATAGGTTATAGAAACTAAAAATAATACTTAATTTAAAGTTGAAATAATTTTAATGAAAACAGCCTAATACATAATTAGTTATAGTGAAACTAAAAATACTTGGATATTAATTTAAATGTTTAATTAGTTATAAGCAATAGAAACTAAAAATACTTGGAGAGTAATTTAAATGTTTTTAGAACACATAAATATTGACAAATAGGAAAAATAAATATTGACAAATAGGAAAAAAAAATATTAAAAAAAGACATTTATTAAAAAAAAAATCTCAAACAATAGATAATTAGTGATAGGCTATAGAAACTAAAATGGTTGGAGAGTAATTTAAATGTTTTTATAAAGCATAGATATTGAAAATAGAAAAAATAAATAAAAGAGACATTTATTAAAAGAATTCTCCAAACAATCTTGGAAGACTTACTCTAATTTAATTACCACCTACTCATCAAACATTTGTCCAACCAAAAGGCCAACAACCTTGTAAGAATTACTCAAATTTAATTACCACTTACTCATCCAACATTTGTCCAACCAAAAGGCCAACATATATTTGTCAATAAAACTCAGTGGAGCAAAGTGGCATAAGGTCAGAGCACCAACAAAAACAAGACCAACAATTTGTTGATGGTCGAGCCCACTGGTCTCTCCATCTCCAAAGCATACAAAACCACTTGTAAGAGTTTTCTCTGAATGTGGAACCAATTGGCCTCTTTGCACTGCTTAATAACAGATTATAGATTAATGCCTACTTGGTTTAATAACAGATTATAGATTAATGCCTACCTGGTTTATAGGTGAGAGCAAGGACTACAGGTGCAAAAGATGAAAAAACTAGATTAAAAGTTGTGGATCAGGTTTTGAACACTAGGTTTCTGTTTGGAGATGAACTTTGGCGGGCAAGTTGGGTTTGAATTTCACGCCTATGTCTTTGTTTGTCAACAGGAATTGACGTCTGAGACATTGATCTACAATCTGGAGTTTAGGGGGATTGAGGTACCTTAGATGCTGTGATTACTGTATGGGCTTATTTGCTTGCAGAGGTGCAGAGTTAGACGTGAAAAGATTGCTGAAAAGACTGGGCCCTCCTCGATTTAGAGTTTCTGGTAGGTTGTTGAAGGAATCATTATGAGAGGTGCAGAGGTAGATGTGAAAATATTGCTGAAAAGACTGTCCCCTAGTCGATTTAGAGTTTCTGGCAGCATCTAGTACCAGTCGTTGAAGGAATCATTATTGGAGTTGATTAAAATAAGCAGGTCCAAGTCTTAGAATCAATTTAACAGTAAACAACTTTCAATTAACCCGAGTTGTCTTATTCTTCATTCGTAGAGTTCCTCTAAGAAGTGCTCTTTTGAAAATACGGGAAACATTGGACAATGAGAGAAACAACCGGGCAACTCGTTATGAAACTCGAGAAACCGAATCCAGTGGTGAAACAAATGGCTGTTGCTTGTGTTGTTGGTGGTTCCGGATCAACGGGCCAATCATGTCGCTCCACTTGTGGTGGTGAAATGGTTAACACATCTTCCATTCATTCAAATGGGAATGGAAGAACGAGTGCAACCATCAGGGTATCAATATGGGAGATGCATGTAAAGTCATTGTGATTCAAGATATGAAAATAAATATGAATAGTTCAATGCACTACATGAACACGAGTCAAAGGAGAGGAAAATATAGATAAAAAAATAGAGATGGAGAGGAGAATCCAAGTAAACATGCATAGTTCAATGCACTATCCCCGCTCGAGAGAATATAGTAGAGGTCCGCTCCCCGTGAATTTCTGCTGGATTGATGTTACAGGGAATTAGGCATAAATAATCTGTCAGATAAGCTTACCGGGTCAGAAAGAAAGAGCACTAGACAGTTAACAAAGAGGATAGCAGGTGGAAGGACAGAAAGCAGGGAGCAGGTCGAATGGAGTTGGTGAAGTTTTCCGCACACTAAAATATGCTTACAGGACATGCATACAGACTTGCAGTTGGTTCGGAGTTAGTGGAAGCTTCCGGGCACTATAACACACTTACACGATATATTTAGAGCACTATAACACACTTACACGATATATTTAGAGTTAGTTTGGAAAACCAACTGAATTTGAACAACGATTATTGAAAAGCAATTCAGATAATTGATTTGGAAAACCAACCAAATTTATAATCCACCTGCCACAGTATTCAATTTTATATTGGACACGATAGTCAAGTGTCATAGTATTCAATACCGTTTCATAAAGTGCCACAGCATTCAATATTCAATGTTACATAGTGAACAAGTCTCCAATAATACCCCTTAGTAAAAGACACAGCATTCAATACTGCATAGCCCCCAGGTCTCCAATAATAATACCCCAGTAAAGGACACAGCATTCAATGCTGCATGGCGCGTAGGTCTCCAATGATGCCACTCAGTAAAGAACCTACAGTCATAATTATCATTTTCAACAAATTTTCCAAGAAAACCCAGCCAAAAACTCTTGCACCTCAAGCGTAAGGTTGGCGTCCTATTTTGCAATTTGATAGCCTGCTCGGATTCTGCACCTGAAATTACCAGGACGCCCCTCTAGTCAGTGCATTTTGATGGACTGCGCAGATCCTGCACTTGAAATTACCAGCACGCCCCTCTAACCAGTGCATTTGGCAACTGGCATCCCCTATTGGAAGTGCTAGATTAAATTTTTTATCATTTTGATGTACTGTTTGTGGACAAGATTTTATAAAAAAATATAATATTCTTCTTGGTTGTCATAAATGTTGTCATAAATGAAAGGATGCTAGCTTTCTTGGTTGTCATAAATGAAAGGATGCTAGCTTTCTTGCAATTTGTAGTTAGTCATTAATGCCTGATTGCTTGTGATTATTAGTGATTAGAGTGAGTAAAATGCTGAATTTATTTATATATTTAGAAATGTAATTTAAATATCAGAAAATTGTGATTTAGTGTAAATTTGTGTGATCTGATTCCAGAAAAAGGGTCAAAACTTAAAACAGTTAGACAATGCCCTTAAAAAATCTGGTAAGAAATTGTTGAATATGTAGATTTGAGTGGTTAATTCTGTATAATCCTAATACCCCGGGGTTTGCAGCATGATTAATTTATTTATACATTCAGAAATGCACTTTCCAAAACTTAGAACAAAGATTTGAGTGGTTAATTTTGTATATTCTAAGTATTTCAGGGGTTTTTCAGCCTGCTGAATCCTAGAGTTGTCTAATTAGTACAAATTTATGTGGTCTAATTCCAACTAAAAAAATACCTGAACATTCTAAGTTTTGACCTTTTTACGACAATATTTATCTTAAATCGACAAGAAATTGTTAAATATACAGATTTGAGTGATTAATTATATATAATGATTAAATTTAAACAAAAAATTAAATAAATAAAATAATGATTTCTTACATACAATCCAAAAAAACCCAAAACGACAAAGCTTTCCATATCTCCAATACTATATTTTCGTATGTCTCCACTTCCATATCCCCAATTCTACAGTGGGGTCAAATTCCATTTTCTTATGTTTCCACTTCCACACCATTTCCTGTTTCAGTTTTCAACCATGAACGACCAATTGCCCCCCGGGAGTTATTGCCATGTCTCGGCCTTGAAATATAAGTAAACAAACCATCGCCAATTCTTTTCGTTTTCATTTTATTCTTTTCGTTTTCATTTTTCTTCATGCATTGCTGATAAACAAGAGCGACTACTGTGATTCCACCAACAGCCAATATCCCTGCGTAACCGGAAAGCAATATTATGGTGGTGACCCCTTGCAACTCACGCGGTATTTATTTTTATATGATGGTCTAGCAATTATAATTAATTGAATTTAATTATAATTTTTTTGAAACGTGTCGTATTGAAGTAAGCTAACTAGGGAGCAATCTTTTTTCTTTTACAAAAAAGATGGGTCGGAATTTGGTCAGATTTTTAGGGGTAGCTTGAGTTTGGCATGGATCAAAATTCATGCATTTCAAAATATTATTCCAAAGGTTTTGTCCAATTTTAAATCAACGCAGATGCTCAAAAAATTAATCAAACTTCTAGATTAACAGAAAATTCAAAATTGTATCGTCAGAAAACATGTAGGAAAAGTAACTCTGGAGGGAAGATTTCTCTCGAGTTAGCTCACTCAGTGTGATATTTAGTGAATTTGCATCTGTATTGAATGTTTGATGACTGATCATTTGTTGTGGGCGATCAATAACCAGCCTGCTGCATAGGCTTTATTGTTGTTGCAGCCATCAAATTGTCTTGATATATATTTCTGAATATATCCGATACCACCGCAGCATTAAAGCCTAAACAACAGACTGATTATTGATAGCCATTTGTTGTGAATATTTTTGCAGGGTTGTAAATACTTTTGCAGAAAATTACCTGAGTTTAAATGGTGCCGTTACTAACCGTGTGAATTATAGTTACTAATAATTCACACAGTCAGAGTTGAGTTTTGCGTAGATCCAAGAAGCAAACATTAACCAGTGCCTGTTGATCTCAATCAAATAAACGTCTCTAAAATAGTTCAAAGAGCATATATTCTATCGTTTTCAAGAAACAGATAGAGGCTAACTATCGTAGCTAGTATTAGCGGACTGAGGCTCCTCTTATATCTACTTCTCATAAACAGTCACATCAAATCAAACCGAACACACTTTAATGAGCCATTTTTCTCCATGTTTTAATAAAACTATTGTATCAAATTCAACCCATTTCAATTTTATTTATATACTAGCATAGTCACAAATTTGTGGATGGTGAATAGCCACAAATTAAGCATTAAAAACCTATTAAATGTGTTCATAATCAATAGGTGTAGGTTTTTTGATGTAAATATTATTTTATTAATTAACATATACATTTAATTAAATAATAATAATAATTTGAATCTTAAACTTTTCAAAAATGAAATATATCTTCTTAATCATTAGGTCAACTTAAATTCTACTTATTTTATGGAACAAAACTTTTGTGGAAGACCTTTCTATTAAATTGTGACAACAAATTTAAAAAAATTGTAAATACTAAAATTTACTCATGTAAATATTTAGTGGTGTTAGTTTAAGAAACCCATGGAAGTTTATATAAATGGCGGTAGTTCTAGTAACTATGTAAATGGTTCCATGATAGATATTGATCCAGGTGGATATCGGGGGCCACCCACCTTTTCCAAATGGCTCAAAACAGTTTTCTGGTCATTTTGGCAATTTACTATTTTTAGCAGGTTTTCACTTCTGGGGCCATTTTGAGGGCCTAAATGAAGTTTTTTCGAGATTGAGGTTCTCAATGATAGCCGAAGGCATGATTGAGCCCCCAAAATGAATCTCCTCGACGATACCTTTCCAACGAGCTATCACACGCCTAAAACGGAGACCGTATGCAAAAGTTACGACCCCGGGTAGTTGATGCACCAACTTACCCAAACGGGGCCCACATGACTTTTGGCGCTTCATCTCCTAGGGTTAGGTTTTTGGATGTCTAGGAATTTTGGCATTCCCGATTATTGTAAAAAAGGCCTCTAGAGCCTCATTGTAACCATCTTCTTGCGAATGCGAGTAGCCGTCACATCTCTTCTCAGAGATAAGCTGCCACCATTCTAGCGAGTCTTTCACTCTGTATTTTTACAGCCTTTGTACATTTCTTTCATTAATAGAAATCATGTATTACTGTATCTCTGTGTTTATGGTTGCATCTCTGATATATTTCTGTTATATTACTGGATATACGCGATATCTCTGTGCATTTCTTTATTATATCTCCGCTCTCATTTC
>ML782604.1:83555-94027 GCA_009831015.1 Picea engelmannii | reverse complement strand
GAGATACATAGATATAGAGGAAAAGGGGAGAAAGAGAGAGTGGGGGCGTGAGAGAGAGGGGGGGGATGGGGAAGGGTACATATAAAGATTGAGTGGGGGTGAGGAGGATTGAGAAAGAGGGAGTGTTGGCATAGGGGTAGACCCAGGGTTTAGCTCTAAGAGCACACCAACAATCCCTAACTACTGGCCCTTTCGGCAACACCTGTGAAGAAGATGCAGTCTCACCCAAAGTAGCTATGGGGGGGTTGCAGGACAAAGATATCTACAACCAAGGGGATATCAAGTGGATCCAATCCAAAATCAATACAACAATTATATATCATCTACCAGTTCATATCTACTCCGTAGAACTATCTATCAGATCTAACACATTAATGCAATAATGGTATACTAAATGACAAAGAATAGAGCATCAATCACACACAACAAAAAATATATGTGGTTCACCCTCTCTCTAGGGCTACATCCACAGAACTATTATTTATAATATATTAAGATGAATCATACAGTTCTTGTCTATGCTCTCAGCTAGCAGATATTCTTTCTTCTTCTCTCTATCTCTCCCCTTCCTATGCACCTAGCTGCAGGACTGATATTCACACCCAGCTGAAGATATTACAATATACCAAGGCTCTTTCACTTATAACTTCTCTCTCCCATACAATAATCGCTCATACCAATTAAAAAACTAGAACAAACCCTCTTCCCTCATCTAGGTTCTTCTTTATACATTACAATCACTCACTGATAGCCTTAGGCTGAAACCTAGGTGTCAAAACCCTAGATACCAAAACCCTAGGTGTCCAAAACCCGAGGTCAACTTGTCACACATTTTCAGGGCTTTGCCAGCCTGTCTTTCTTTCTTTCTCGCACGGTACTCCAAAGCATCCAACGATGGATTTTTCCTCTTGTCGAGCTATCCATGATATTTCTTTCTTACTAATCTATCATCCTTGATCTCCTTGTCCAACGACTTTCTTCCTTTTACTTCTCTCTGTCTTTTCTTCTATTTTTCTCACTTCGATCCAGTAACAGTCATTGTGTCTTCTGTGCAATTGGTGTTTTGACTTTTCTTCCTTGATATTCATTTGCTTCCATAACCAAGGGCCAACAAGCCGCCAACACTCCCCTGTGACTCATCCCGAGGCACTCCATATCTGATCTTTCTATTTTACTTCGACTTCAGATTGCGCAGTGTAGCCTTTTCTTTCTTCTTTATGCCTCCTCTCCTTCCTTGTGCAGACTATCTTTTCTATGTCTGGTACCCAGTTTCAACTACACCTAGTACCTAGATCCTTAGCCTCATTCTTTTACTAAGAGCTGCGAGGAAGCTGGTTGTCATAATACAACGTCAGTCAGCTCCCATTCACCAAACCTTCCTTCCATTCTCCATTCAAAGTCTTCAACTATGCAGCTCCTCCTTCTGTAATGTAGGCAACCTCATAAGGCCCAAGCCAATGCATTCTAAACTTTCCTGGATGCTTCATGAATTTACTGTCATATACCAATACCATATAACCTTGTTTAAATGCGTTCTTCTTAATGTGTCTTTCATGGTAGGCCTTCTCTCTTTCTTTCTGTACCTCCTGATGAAATCCTACAACAAATTTGTCTTCCTCCAGTTCGACCAACTGTGCAAGCCTCTCTCGAATAGCACCAGTGTCATCCATACCTGTAAAGGTAACAATTCTTAAGCTTGGTACCAATTATTCCATGGGGACAACGGCTTCAAGGCCATACACCAATTTAAAGGGGGTCTACATTGTTAACTTCTTCCAAGTGGTTCTATAGGCCCATAATACTGCTGGTACTCTTAAATCCTAGTCATCTCTATTAGCACTACAAATCTTTGTTAGTGTTGCCTCCAAGATTTTGTTGAATGATTCAACTGTCCCATTTTCTTATGGATGGTAAGGTGTTCTCTTCTGATGATGAACTATAAATTCCTCTCTCAAGGCTTCAATGGTTTTATTTATGAAATGTGTGCCTTGATCACTCATAAGGATCTTTGGGCATCCAAACCTGGTTATGATGGCATCGAATATGAAGAACGCAGCTATAATTTCACTACAGCCCTTAAATGCTCTTGCTTCAGCCCATCTGGTCAAGTATTTTGTCGCAGTAATGATCTACCTTTCTCCTGTGTACTTCCCTGGTGGGTTTATAGGTCCTATGAAGTCAATGGCCCATTTCTCAAATGCTTGTAGGGTCATTTGTGGTGTTAACGACATTTCATCTCTTCTAGAAGGTTTCCCAACTCTTTGGCATACATCACAGGCTCTATAATAGTCTTTAGCATCTTTGTGTAAGGTAGGCCACCAAAGTCTAGCTCTAAGAACCTTCTGCACAGTGGGTTTCCCTGCGTAGTGTCCTCCTATGATACCTTCATGAGCTTCTGTGAAGATCAATGGTCGCTCTGCTTCCATAACACATCTTCTCAATATCTCATCAGGTCCCATTTTGTATATTTGTCCAACTATAATAAAAAAGTATGCAATGCGCACTACTAGTTTTTTCTTATAGGGAATTGTATACTTGCTAGGTGTCATTCCTATTGATAGGAACTAGACTATCTCTACGAAGTGGTCATCAATATTTCTAATGGTTAGCATATGTGCATCTAGTAGTGTATCCTCCAAACTAGTGATTTCTTCTCCATGTTCCAACCTCGACAAGTGGTCGAGACCTTTGTTCATTCTCCCTGGCTTAACTATGATCTCAAAGTCATATTCCTGAAATAGCAGAAGCCATATGCATATTCTCCCCCCCAACACTGGCTTGTTGACTAGGTATTTCAGCGCAGAGTGATCAGTAAACATTTTAAAGTGTCCTCCCAACAAGTAGTGGCGAAATTTCTACAATGCATACACCGTGGCTAACCCTTCCCTTTCAGTGGTGGTGTAGTTGATCTTTGTTGTTGATAGCTTCCTACTAGAAAAGTCTAATAGGTGGTTGATGTCTCTTGTTCCTGGTTGTGATGCAATAGAATATGCATCGACATGCACATGAAACTCTTTACTCCAATCTGGGAAAACCAGAATAGGTACAGTAACCATTTTCTATTTCAGTGTGTCGAAGCTCTGTTGGCATTCTTATGTCCAGTGAAATTGACATTCTTTCTTCAAAATATTCTCCATAGGTGTTGTAATCTGGGCATATCCTTTAATGAACTTCTTGTAATATCTTGTATATCCCAGTGCAGTGCACAACTGTTTGACTGATGTAGGGGGTGGCAGATCAACTATAATGGCAATTTTGGATGGGCCTACCAGCAAGCACTGCTTTCATACAATATGACCTAACAACACTCCAAATGGTGAAAATAAAATGCACTTCTTTAGGTTTAAGTAAATTTGACACTTACTGCACTTGTCCAACATTAGCCTTAGACATTCAATATGATTTTTCAATAAACTAAAAATTGTCCAATCATAAAAATATGCTTCTAGAAATTTATGTAGGAACTCTTTGAATGCTTTGAATACTACCCTAGAAAATATGGATGGGGAATTCTTCAATCCAAATGACATTACTGTATATTGGTAGGATCCCCATTCTCTGGAAAAGGTATTCTTATGGATATCTTCCTTGGCAATCCGGATCTGATGGTATCCTGAAAATCCCTTTGTAAAAGAATATACTTCCTGACCTCCTACATTATCTAACACTTCATCAGTGAATGGCGTAGGGAAGGGGTCATGCAAACATGAATCATTTAGCTTCCTGAGATCTACACAGATCTTTATCTCTCATGTCTTCTTTTCTTGTACCACCATAAGTCTAATCCACTCTGACTCTTCAACACGTTCTATAATCCCTGCTTCCAGCATTCTATCAAGCTCAATCTTCACTTTCTCCTTATATTTAGGGTTCAATATGTAGGATCTCTGCTTGACTGGCCTTGCATCTGGTTTCAAAGGGATCCTCATTTCTCCCATATTCCCTTTAATTCCCTTCATATCAGTGAACTTGGTCAGAAACAACTCCTGATATTCATGTAGTAACTTGGTGATCTTGTCAATAGTGGCAGCATCCCAATAATCTCCAACACTTGCAAGATTTGGTGTTTTCTCTGTTCCAATATTGACTTTCTTGATCTTGATCGATTGCCCAATAAATGGTATCTCAACTCATGTTCCTTCTGTTACACATCAAAATTACTCAACTGGATAAGTGTCGCATTTTCCTCTCAATTGTCGTAAGTGTCGCATCTTCCTTACAACTTTCGCAAGTGTCACAAGTTGTTCACAAGTGTCGCAAACGTTGTTCAAATCATACTACCATAATGATGACACTAAGGAGGAACTTAAGACATCTCATATACTTGATTTGGAGAAAGGAACTGGTTAACTGAAGTGAAGGAACTCTTAACACTTAAGAAGAGCTCTTAAACAAGGGTTTTGAGGGTGAGCGCTCCCCTACATCAACCTTAGGAGCGCTGGCGCTCCTCTATAAGGCCTCAAGGAGAGTTATAACGCTTTCCTGCCCCTTTGAAGGAGCGTTATCCACCTTTGGAATGCTGGCGCTTCCCTTAAGCTTCCTAGGGAGCGCTACAGTGCTCTGATGCCCATTTTGAGGGAGCACTGCCTAATCTCAGGCAATAGTTGGCCCGCTGAGGAGAATAAGGGGAGGATCTTTCAAGTTTAGAAGGTAGTTGCATTCGAATTCTTATTTCCATCAAGAGATCCCTGATCTAAGAAGGAAGTTCTTCAACTTGTTCTAAAGATAACTTAAGAGGTTAAGCTCCTCTTAACCTATATAAGCAAGCTCTATGATGGTGAAAGGGGGGAAGAATTGCTAGCATGAAACCTACGATCTCATAGGAAATACACAGTCAACCAAAGGAGAGTGATCAATGAAGCTACTGTCATCCAGGTTGTGGATCTTTCAAGCAAGGGTTAGATGAAGGGGACTTGACGAAGCTGTTGCATTCGCATCTACGATTGTAAGTACTACTATCGTTATTATCATCAATATGACACGCTTGGCCTGTTTCTTTCTAGTTTGTGTCTGATGTTACATGAACTTATCATTGATAGATAGATCTATTTTCAGACTAATATCAATAGAGTAGGAAGTGGTCGTATCTTGTTTGTCTACAGGACTCAGCGAGTTGCGAGAGTTTGGAGCTCGATTTGGAGCGTGCAGGGACAAACGTCGATAAAGAGGTACTTCTATTCTCCTTCCTTATCATGTGTTAGTTTGTGTATATTTTAAAGGAATTTAGTGTCCATGTTAAGCATTTTCTATCTTAGAGTTAAGAGTCTATCTCTTTGAGGCAATCTACCTGTCTGCAGGGAGATTTTCCTACAACAGAAACTGGCGACTCCACTGGGGATCGAATCATAACTTTCTTAGTTTTGTATTTCCTCATAGAACTTATCTTACCTAATTGTTTTCAGACCTTTTTCACCCCATTTATCTAATTGCACTTGCTGATTGACTCTTCACTCCATCACACTCAGCTTGTTTGTCAAAATTTGACTGAATTTTAAGGTTTTTTGGACATTTTTGTGAGTTTTTTGGCACCAGCGCTCCCCTGCCTTGTTATCATGGTGCCAACGCTCCCTTAGAGTGTTGGAAAGAGCTTTATAACGCTCTGGTGACCCTTATACCAGAGCGCCATCCTTTTTTTCCCAAAATCCCTTCAAAAATTGCAATTTTTGGAGGTCTAAACCCTGTTTTTTCACTTGCTGAGTTGCTTTGTGATTCAATTATGCTTCTTTTGACCTTTGAAATCCTTCATCTTGAGAATAAAACACCTTATTGTTTATATTTTATTCCCTTCTTCATTATTTTTGAGTTTTTTCTGTTGAGAGCTTGAAATCAATTCCCCGCTTTCTTCTCTCCTATCCAACTGGGCGGGAACTCTAGTGAAGGACATTTGGAGTTTTTGACTCTTCTCATTTGGTTCTTTGAGGTCATATGATCCAATCTCTTTCTCTTTCCTTTTGCATTTTTGGTTTTCTTTCTCTTGTTTGATTGCAAAAAGGGTGTGTTGTTTGTGTGAAAGCTGCATTTTCTTGTCTGAATCTACTTGATCTGAAAGGGTAGTTGGCAAGAGAAATTTTTCATTGAATTGATTATCATTCGCATGAAAAACAATAAAAGTACATTTTAGTGATTAGTTTTCATTTCTGAAATGTTGTAGCATCATATTGGATTTGATTGAGAACAAAATTGATTGAGGGCATTCCTTATCAAGTGTTTGATAATGAAAACGACTCTTCCTCTTTCCCTTAAATAGGTATTCATTGAAAAGAAATGATTGCTTATCATATTTCATGCATATTTTTGGGAATTGAGTCATCATTCCATTAGTTTCACTTTCGTACACCCTCTGAGTAAACAACAACCATTAAAATCAATGCTTAACTAAAATCTATCAGACTTTTTTACATCTTTGTTAGCAAACCTACATTAGTTTAAGGTGTAGGGCTTTGGAATAGGTTGAAAGGATAAATTTCCAAAGCTATCAAACAAACTTAGTATCTTGTGGTAGGGAGAGTCAAATCCAATTGTCATATTAGTCTTCCTGGAATCCCCCTCTCACACAGGGGTTATGCATGAGGTCGCATTCGGGTGAGCTATGGAGATTATCCCTCCATGGTTTAACTGATTGTGGTGGTCGGATCATATTATGGGGATCACTTTGAGGTAAATCCACAATTACTGCGTGGAAGCCTTTTAGTTGATTTCGGGCTCGATACCCTCCCCGTACGTTCAGATCAGACTGCCGACTGTTCCCGCCTAGGGGCTGACTACGAGTTGGTGACCTTAGTAGCCATAATCTTTAGGGTCTTACACAAGGTGACGGTGAAGGGAAGTATCACTGTACCTGGAACAGACGTTGGTCAAACTCACTCGGGCTCCTTGGAGGGTAAATCCACAATTACTGCATGGAAGCTTGCACCAAGGTGTAAGTCCGTTAAGTAGGTCGCCAACGTAACTGATCCACCTGCTCTATCCCCGCCCCTTCCTATTTTGATCTCGTGATGTTTGATTTCATCACCAACTAGTGGTTTCATCATAGGAAGGTTTATTTGATTGATTGCTTCTTAGATTCATAGCGTGTGTTGTTTGTTTTACTTAGTGGACCTTAGGTCGAGTCAGTGTTAATGGCATCGAATCCTGGGAGTACCAATGGAGGAACCCTTGCTCCTGGGGAACCTTATACTTTTCCTTCATTTGGAAACTTTGGTCCTCCATATGTTGCTAGACTGAGTCTTCCCGGACTCACTATCGGATTACCAGTTTGGTTGTTCCCCACTCCAGTGATCCCAAATCCTCCCAATGTTTCAGTTGCACCTAATACCTTGGATGTCAATACACCACCCACAAATCAACCTCATGTCGACTATTCTCCTTCTTCGCCCATCAAGTCTGTTGGAAATACTAAAACAACTAAGAGGGGGGGGGGGTGAATCAGTTGTATGTGAGCTTAAATAGTTTTATACCTTTTAACCATTATTAATATTTCTTCATGTGTCATCAACAATATAAAGCATATGGACAGTAAAAGTAAAGATCATCAGTCACACATAAAATACACACAGAGACAGATTTTCAGGAGGAAACCCATAAAGGGAGAAAACCTCTTCTTCTTCGAAATGATAGGCAGCCTTTTTCTGTTTTGTACATCATTTACACTTGAGCACCAACTCAATGTGAGGTTTCTACCTCTGTTTTACAAGCTGCAACTTGTTTGAGAGCTCCAATTCTCTAGTTTCTCTAGCACCCACTAGACGGAAGCACCAACTCCCTGAATATTCCAGCACCAACTGGATGGAAGCACCAACTTCCTGAATGTTCCAGCACCAACTGGATGGAAGCACCAACTTCCAGTTACACAGGCTCCAACCTGTATAACAGAGAACACTTGTTCTCCCTAGCACCACCCTGCCTCCATGGTTTCTCTGGCTACAACCAGATGGAAGCTACAACTTCCTGTGTTCAAGCTCCCACTTGAACCTCTGAGGACAATAGTCCTCCTGAGCACCTCCCAACCTCCCTAAAATATCAATGGTTAATAAAGCATTCAACTTTACAGATAAAACAGTTCTTACCCATCTTTCTTTGTTCTGTACCTCTGGTCTTCTGCACTCTGTTCTGATGCTCTTCTCTTCCTCTACCTGTTCAGCAGGTATGTTTTGCATCAACACGTGCTCTCATTCTTCTCTTCTTCCACTCGTTCTATTCTTCTGCTCTGTATTTCATCTCATACTTCACATATCCTCAATCTCCTACTGCGCATGCTCTTCTTATCTATTCTCCCAGTTTCATCCTTTTTCACTTGCAGAACCACCAACCCCACACAGTCTGATTCATCTTCCTTTATACACTCGAACATGATGGTTTAACTTCCCAATTCCTTAGGCAAAAAGACGACAACTGTGTAAGTAACTGAATCATCAACTGAAATGCTAACTGATTCGTCATCATGATTCCATTTCACTAACAGAATCCAAACTCAGTAGTTAACTGTGAGAGAGAACAGTGACCCTCCGATCAATACTTGATCCAACGGTTCAGATCCAATCGGGATTTCCCACATCACGATCTCCGAAACTCCGAAATGGATCTTATCTGGACCAACTTCTTCTCTTCCCGTGACCAAGGGCTGTGGCCAAGGCTTTATGAAAGAAGGTGCTTTCGCGATTTTGCATATCGCGAATTCGTAATTCATGTTGCAATCCTTACCATATCTTGATTCGCGAAATTCTGATATGATATAAGATCAACGGTCCAGATTTGAGCTTGACTTGACGACTACGATTGAAACGCAATATCGCATATCGTGATTTCGGCATTTCTAACGTTCAAAGTTCTTGTCACTTCCAAATCGTGATTTGCGAAACTCCGACACAGGATGTGATCAATGGTCCAGGTACGACCTTGGCTCAACGGCTACGATTGAGTCACGATATCGCATATCGCGATATCGCATATCCCCGATTCTCCGATGAAGGGAATCAACGGTCCAGATCTCATTCTTTCTTTAACAGCTGTGATCAAATCGTGAAATCACATATCGCGATTTTCGTTGTCATTGTTCATGGGACTCATGAAACTCCGATTCCTGATGGCTTATCTCCCTCTCAGCTTCTACAGATCTGATGACTGACGGGTATTAGCTTCTGATCTGACGGCTCAGATCCTCTCTCCGACAAGGACTGTAAACTACGATCCAGATTCGTTTTGGATTCAATGGTTACGATTGAACCGTGGTTTTATTGCAATCTATCTGATACAAACTCATCAATCTCAACAACCATTCGCTGTCTGCAAACTTTCCATCAATGACAACAACCATCAGCACGCATTCGTTGCTTGTTCAATATTTGCCAACAATCTCCCCCTTTGGCATTGATGGCAATACATGCATTCAGACTCAACTCTCCTCTGCATTTGACCATTCAGACTCTCCTCTGCATTCAGCCAATCAGGCTCGACTCTGTTCCCGAAACATTTCGAACTCGACTCCTTTCTCCCCCTTTGACATCAATGTCAAAGAAGAAACATTCTTCCACTGATATTGTTGCAGAACATACTCCCCCTGTCATCTATAAGCATTTAGGAAATTTACCAGATATTCAATAAGCACTCCCCCTGACCAGGTGCACATATTAGACACAAGAGTTTATAACACCCAACTTTTGACGAAGGTATCCAAAAGGGGTCGCTACTAATGGTTTAGTAAAGATATCAACAATCTATTCTGTAGAAGGTATATAGTTCAGTTGAACAACTCTATTTGTAACTTGTTCTCTGAGAAAATGGTACTTGATTGGAATATGCTTAGTCTTGGAATGAAGAACAGGATTCTTAGAGACACTAATGGCACTTGTGTTATCACAATCAATTGAAATAGGATCAGAGTAAGTTACCTTCAAATCTGCAAGAGTTTGTATCATCCATAAGATTTGTGTGCAGCAAGTAGCAGCAGTAATGTATTCTGCCTCTGTAGTGGATAATGAAATAGATCCTTGCTTCTTACTAAGCCATGCAACTAATGAGTCACCCAGAAAGAATGCTCCTCCACTGGTGCTTTTTCTCTCATCAACACAGTTTGCCCAGTCTGCATCTGAATAAGTAGTTAACTGGAAATTATGATTTCTAGGATACCACAATCCATAAGTCATTGTTCCCTTCAAGTATTTAAATATTCTTTTGATAGCTACCAAGTGACTTTTTTTAGGAGCAGATTGAAACCGACCTACCATTCCAACAACTTGCATTATATCAGGACGAGATGCTATGATGTACAGAAGACTGCCTATCATTGAACGATATGTCCTTTGGTCAACATCAGGTGAGATATCATCTTTTCTCAGCTTGCAACCAACCACCATAGGTGTACTGACTGTAGAGGAATCTTCCATCTGAAATTTCTTCAATATCTCTTTTAAATATTTTTCTTGAGAAATAAAAATTCCTGCAGAGCTTTGTTTTACTTGTAAACCAAGAAAATA
>ML782604.1:67665-79380 GCA_009831015.1 Picea engelmannii | reverse complement strand
ATATTCCAGCACCAACTGGATGGAAGCACCAACTTCCTGAATGTTCCAGCACCAACTGGATGGAAGCACCAACTTCCAGTTACACAGGCTCCAACCTGTATAACAGAGAACACTTGTTCTCCCTAGCACCACCCTGCCTCCCTAGTTTCTCTGGCTACAACCAGATGGAAGCTACAACTTCATGTGTTCAAGATCCCACTTAAACCTCTGAGGACAACAGTCCTCCCGAGCACCTCCCAACCTCCCTAAAATATCAATGGTTAATAAATCATTCAACTTTACATATAAAACAGTTCTTACCCATCTTTCTTTGTTCTGTACCTCTGGTATTCTGCACTCTGTTCTGCTTCTCTTCTCTTCCTCTACCTGTTCAGCAGGTATGTTTTGCATCAACACGTGCTCTCATTCTTCTCTTCTTCCACTCGTTCTATTCTTATGCTCTGTATTTCATCTCATACTTCACATATCCTCAATCTCCTACTGCGCATTCTCTTCTTATCTATTCTCCCAGTTTCATCCTTTTTCACTTGCAGAACCACCAACCCCACACAGTCTGATTCATCTTCCTTTATACACTCGAACATGACGGTTTAACTTCCCAATTACTTAGGCAAAAAGACGACAGCTATCTAAGTAACTGAATCATCAACTGAAACGCTAACTAATTCGTCATCATGAGTCCATTTCACTAATAGAATCCAAACTCAGTAGTTAACTGTGAGAGAGAACAGTGACCCTCCGATCAATACTTGATCCAACGGTTCAAATCCAATCGGGATTTCCCACATCACGATCTCCGAAACTCTGAAATGGAGCTTATCTGGACCAACTTCTTCTCTTCCCGTGACCAAGGGCTGTGACCAAGGCTTTATGAAAGAAGGTGCTTTCGCAATTTCACATATCATGAATTTGTAATTCATGTTGCAATCCTTACCATATCCCGATTCGCGAAATTCCGATATGATATAAGATCAACGGTCCAGATTTGAGCTTGATTTGATGGCTACGATTGAAGCGCAATATCGCATATTGCGATTTCGACATTTCTAATGTTCAAAGTTATTGTCACTTCCAAATCGCGATTTTCGAAACTCTGACACAGGCTGTGATCAACGGTCTAGGTATGACCTTGGCTCAACGGCTACGATTGAGTCACGATATCGCATATCGCGAAATCGGGGTTTTCGTTGCATTGTGTTCTTTGCATTTTGAAATCGCGATCCCCGATTCTCCGATGAAGGGAATCAATGGTCTAGATATCATTCTTTCTTTAACAGCTGTGATCAAATCGCGAAATCGCATATCGCAATTTTCGTTGTCGTTGTTCACGGGACCCATGAAACTCCGATTCCTGATGGCTTATCTCCCTCGCAGCTTCTACAGATCTGATGGCTGACGGGTATTAGGTTCTGATCTGACGACTCAGATCCTCTCTCCGACAAGGACTGTAAACTACGATCCAGATTCATTTTGGATTCAATGGTTACGATTGAACCGTGGTCTTGTTGCAATATATCTGATACAAACTCATCAATGTCAACAACCATTTGTTGTCTGCAAACTTGCCATCAATGACAACAACCATCAACACGCATTCGTTGCTTGTTCAATATTTGCCAACAAAGTCTCCTTCCTTTTCTCCTTCTTCGCCTAGTGAAATCTCTAAAGTAAGTAGCCAGGTTGATCAAAAGAAGAAGAAACGGAAAGAGAAGAAGAAGAAGAGCCCGAAAAGGACCAAGGCCCCAACAACATCAGATGTTGGCTCTAAGAAACTAGTTACTATTAATAGTACTGGGAGTGTTGATGAGTTCAACAAGATTAAAATGAAGAATCCAAAACCCAAATTCCCTTGCAGCCTTTGTAAGGGTGACCACTTTCTGAGGGATTGCCCCAGTCTTACCCAGGTCTTAGAAATCTGGTCCTCCACGTCATCGGCTTCTGTCGGTCATGTCGATGATACCCCGTCAACTAGTGATGTTCAGGTTGGTAAGAAGAAGCAAATTGTCAAGTTCCCTTGCATGTTATGTAAAGGTAATCATTACTCTCACATTTTTCCTCGCATGGACGAGGCTTCTTCTCTTTTGGAAAAACTTCATCTTCCAAAAGGTTATCGTAAGCTTTCCTCCGACCCATCGTTGGTTGATGGACTGGTCAATCCGGTTCCATCCCTGGTCAGTCCGGTTGATCAGGTGGTCAATCTAGTTTCCTCCTCGATTGAACCACAAACTGAAGTAGTTGATCCAGTTCCATCATTGATCAACCCCACTCTTCATCAAGAGAGTGACACCAAAGTGGTCGATCTGTTTCCACCCATTGACCCCATTCTTCCCTTGGAGAATGAAACTCAAGTGGTCGATCCAGTTTCGCCATCAGTTGATCAAGTTCCTACCTTGAGGAATGTCAAAGTGACTGATCCAGTCCCTTCCTCAGTCAGTCCCACTCTCCCTATGAAGAGTGCAAAAGTGGTCGATCCAGTTTTTCCATCGGTCGATCCCATTCCTCCATTGAGGAATGTCAAAGTGACTGATCCAGTCCCTTCCTCAGTCAGTCCCACCCTTCTTATGAAGAGTGCCAAAGTGTTCTATCCAAGTCCACCATTGGTTGTTCCGATCCAATCATCAGTCGATACTACTCTCCTTCTAGAGAGTAAACCTGATACTGCCCATGTGTTTCTCGTTAATACAGACTCTACCGTAACATGGCGCATTCCCCCTTCTCTTGCGAAACCCCCTCCAAGTACTGAAGCCATCCTTTTTGATTGGGGTGTGCTAATTGGACCTCATCTTCCCTCCCACATTCCTTTCTAGATTACAGTACAGGTTTGTGGTCGGGACATTCCTCAAACATTGATAGATGAAGGTGCGTCCGTTAGTATTTTGTCTTCTGTCGCTTGGTATGCTTTGGGTTGTCCGCAGCTTGCACCGGTTACACAGAATCTGTTATCTTTTAACAAAAGAACTTGTCAACCTTTAAGGATCCTTCCTCAGTTCCCTGTAACTTTGGGAGGGAAAACTGTCTTTATCGATGTCATGGTAGTCCGAGACCCCCTGGATTTTGCTTTACTAATTGGGCGGGATTATGTCTATGCTATGAAAGCTCTTGTATCCACTCTTTTTTGTGTGATATCTTTCCCTCAGGATGGACAAATTGTGACTATTGATCAACTTTCATTCATTGGCCCCGACTGGGTTACCTCCCTAAGTGGTTCCTATATGCAGACAGTATCACCCCGCCGCATGTCAATTATGTGGCATTGTCTCCCATGACCTCAACTTCCGATGATTTGGATCTGGTAGTTGACATGATGATCTCTTCGGTAGGATTATTGGAGCCTGATCTCCTTACTCCTATCATGACCCTCGACATGTGTCCTTTCTTGAGTGATTATCTTCCATCCAGTGAAGATCTCCTGGAGGCCATGATCGAGTTTTGTCCCTTGACATGGTATCCTTCCAAAGCATTATCCTCTTGGAAGCCATGATCCAGACGAAACCATGAGCATAGTTTCCCTTCTCTGTGGCAAGCTCATTAAAAAATGAAACAAAGGTCACGAGCATAGTTTCCCTTCTCTGTGGCAAGCTCGTTAAAAAATGAAATAGAGGTCATGAGCATAGTTTCTCTTCTCTGTGGCAAGCTCATTAAAAAATGAAATAGAGGATTTGAGCATAGTTTTCCTTTCTGTAGCAAGCTCGTTAAAAAATGAAACAACAATATGTGGATCAAACCTAGAACCTTGAGCATAGTTCTTTTCCTGTGTCAAGCTCGTTAAAAAATGAAACAATCACCTCTCCCTTCAAGTTGAGTCTTTCGCCAGATCTTGTAGATGTCGAGTCGATTCTTTTGTTAGGTCTCATTTTTGAACCTTCATTTCATCCACCTGTATCTTTTTTCTCCATCTAGCACAAAAATTGGTGACAACCTCAAAGTCGGTGAATGAATTGAAGCTTGGGGGGCATGTCTCTAGTCTTTGATGATCATTCTGGAGCTAAGCCACCAACTTTCAAGCTAGGGGCATACTGATCTTAGTCTTTGTTCTTTCTCATGCTCGTAAATACATGAGAATGCAACCGATCTTAGTCTTTGTTTTATCTCTTTTTCGGACCCGTACGGATACACGAACACATGAAAAAGGAACCCCCCTAGAGTCTCCTTTAAACCCTTTTCAGACTCTCTAAATATGAAAAGATGGTCGAGTGAACTTGCTTCCTTTCACACTCGTTAAAAGGTCAGAAAGGGCGTCTTTCGAGCAATAGTTTATCTCTTTTTCGGTCTCGTTGGACTACTGTATGAAAAAGGAACTGAGAGAGTCCTCTTTTAAGTGTTTTTCCAAACTCTATAATCCCGAAAAACCGTCGAGTTTTCTTTCTTTGGACTCATTAAAGCACACATCGACAGGCCCACATGGGACCGAACCCTTACTTCTTCTGGTTCGTTAAACAAAGGAAGAGGAACTTACCGAAGGTGAGTTATATCAGGCATGTGTTATCCTCCTCGAGCTCATTAAACCAAAAAGAGGTACTCATCCATCTGGATGGGGGGAAAATTGAAAGAAGCAAGCCAAGCAATTTCTTGAGAACATTATCAAGCAATTCTTAGAGTCACCCTTGAACATGACACTTTGTCATTTGCACGCATTATAACCCGCTGAACCTCTACACTGAGCCAATCCTTTGAGTTTATTTCACTCCTTTGGGTCACCCGACGCAAGTCACAGTATCCACTGCATAGTTTTGGTCCATGTCCTGTTTTGTTGTTGTGCCTCAGTGTTCAAGGGAAGTATCTGCCTCTAGAGTCAACCATCCCAAATATCTTGCCTCAAAACCTGTGTCAGTCCATGCCCATTTGATCTACCAATTACATCTCCATGTCTGTTTCATGTCGTTGATGGGGGATACATCAAGGCCCTCCTTCGACGAGCCTATTCCTGTCGACTTCAACACACTATCCAGGAACAAGACCTAGAAACCAGTTGGTACCTTGGGACCTGCATGCCTCAATGGCAGGCCTCCTCATATTCTACAGTAGGTTTACATCATTGACCTCTGATCGAATGATTCCATGGATGTTTGACCTTAGCTCATCTATTCACATTCGCTGGAATGTACTAAGGTACCTTGGGAATCATTGACATTAATGGTGATCTCCCTCACGCTTGTTAACGGTTTACATCATTAACCAGTAATAAAGTGGTTTCTGCCATGTTCGACATCAGGACATCTATTCACATGGTTAGAATTGTACCACATTGAGATTGGTAAGAAGACCCTGGGTTGAGTAACCACTTTGATATATGCTTTGCCCAGGCTGCGAAGGAGTTTCTATTGGACAAACAACACATACACTCTTACATAGATCCACTTTGTATTGGTTGTGGCTATGTCTTGTCATCTCGTAGATCCACTGTGTATTCTTCATGGCTACGATTAGTCCGAGTCATCAGAGTATATATCCACATTGTATCTTCGGTGGCTATACCTTCTTATCAATACAATTATGGATCCACAGTGTATTTTATGGCGGCCATATCTTGCAAGTCTTGATCACCCAAGCATAGGTATGCATGCCTTGGATTTTGAAACATGTCATGATATTTGTTGGATGTTTGTGTGCAGCTTCTGTCAGGTTCTCCGATTCTATACCCTTGCTTGAATGTCTACAAAACATTTCAATTATCGGTTTGCATCTTTTAACTTCATGCTTTGGGGGGCAATCTGTTACACGTCAAAATTACTCAACTGGATAAGTGTCACATTTTCCTCTCAATTGTCGTAAGTGTCGCATCTTCCTTACAACTTTCGCAAGTGTTGCAAGTTGTTCACAAGTGTTGAAAAAGTTGTTCAAAGCATACTGCCATAATGATGACACTAAGGAGGCACTTAAGACATCTCATATACTTGATTTGGAGAAAGGAATTGGTTAACTGAAGTCAAGGAACTCTTAACACCTGAGAAGAGCTCTTAAACAAGAGTTTTGAGAGTGAGTGCTCTCCTACATCAGCCTTAGGAGAGCTGGCGCTCCCCTATAAGGCCTCAGGAAGCGTTATAACGCTTGCCTGCCCCTTTGAAGGATTTTTATCCACCTTTGGAGCGCTGGCGCTTCCCTTAAGCTTCCTAGGGAGCGCTACAGCGCTCTGATGCCCATTTTGAGGGAGCGTTGCCTAATATGAGGCAGTAGTTGGCCCGTTGAGGAGAATAAGGGGAGGATATTTCAATTTTAGAAGGCAGTTGCATTCGAATTCTTGGTTCCATCAGGAGATACCTGATCTAAGGAGGAAGTTCTTCAACTTGTTCTAAAGATAACTCAAGAGGTTAATCTCCTCTTAACCTATATAAGAAAGCTCTATGATGGTGAAAAGGGGGAAGAATTGCTAGCATGAAACCTGTGATCTCATAGGAAACACACAGTCAGCCAAAGGAGAGTGATCAATGAAGCTGTTGTCATCCAGGTTGTGGATCTTTTGAGAAAGGGTTAGACGAAGGGGACTTGACGAAGCTGTCGCATTCACATCTACGATTGTAAGTACTGCTATCGTTATTCTCATCAATATGACACGCTTGGCCTGTTTCTTTCTAGTTTGTGTCTGATGTTAAATGAACTTATCATTGATAGATAGATCTATTTTCGGACTAATATCAATAGAGTAGGAAGTGGTCGTATCTTGTTTGTCTATAGGACTCAGCGAGGAGTGAGAGTTTGGAGCTCGATTTGGAGCGTGCAGGGACAAACGTCGATAAAGAGGTACTTCTATTCTCCTTCCTTCTCATCTGTTAGTTTGTGTAGATTTGAAAGGATTCAGTGTCCACATTAAGCATTTTTTGTCTTAGAGTTAAGAGTCTAGCTCTTTGAGGAAATCTACCTGTCCGCAGGGAGATTTTCCTACAACACCTTCCACATCTCTTTGGAATTTTGTTTCTGTGATGTTCACCTTCCTAGGATCATCGTCTTCATCATATTGTTCCAAAGGGAGGTTGGGTGCCTCCTCAAATACTTTATGTCTTACAATATATAATGCTTGATCTACTGTAGGATATTGGCCTTCAAATAAAAAGGTGGTGACAAAATTTTGAGTCATACCTTCCCACTCTGCAGTGATGAGGCGCAACTCTGCTTGAAGTCACCAGTTGATATGGATAGTGTCCAATGTGTTTATGAATTTTTTCACCCATTGATCTTGAGGAATGTCTCTCCAGGCTTCCTCGCAACTTCACAAATGGTCCTTTGGGCAGCTTCGACCTATGTACCTAACTTTGCAGCCTTCTACTTGTGCTGAGAACCGCGCGGTCATGAGGGTACGACATTGTACCCATTTTTTAATGTTGTTTTTATGTGTCCCCCACCACCTTGTTGGTGTGTATTTCAAGGCCTCGTCCATTTCCAACAAACATTATTGCGTTGGTACACTTTATTCAAAGTTTGATAAGAAGGTTTCTAATGGATTCAGACCATCAAAGGTGGGTAATTTACTTACTGTTGTGTCTATCCAGTGTACTTGCTTGGTTAATATAGCACATATCCTTGTAGATACTTCATACATTTTGTTCCACCAGTTCTTTAGTGATTCTTCTGATTCTAATGAACATGCGTTGTCACTTCGCCAACTCAAATTTCCATCCACCGTAGGATTAAAGTAATCCTATTGTCTGGTTGTTAATTTGTATATGTTTTCCAGTTTGTATGCACGATATTCTTCTCAGATGGGCTCAGTGTATCATGGACCTTAATTTGTATCTAACAATGCGATGACCCTAAGTCCATTTCATTCAAATTTCATTCGTCTTTTCTTTAAATCGACCACAATGGAATTATTGAAAGCCCAATGAATTCCTAACAACGCAGGATAAGGACAACTATCATCAACTATCTCAATTACATCAAAGTATTCAAACGTACTTACTCCGTCGATGTCCACAGGGACATGTTCCAATATCCCAAAGGGGCTTACTACCTGCTTATTATCCATCCTAATCCTGATAGGGGAATAGATCAACTTAGGTTTTCCCATCAGTGCCCAGGTTTGCTTCATCATGGCATTGACCTCTGACCCTAAGTCGAGGACCACATAGTCTATATCATATTCTCCAATCTGAGCATTCATGTGTAGTTCCTTGTTTTTCCTTCTCTTCTTGGATAGTTGATGTACTATTTTATTCCCTAAAGGATCTACCCTTCCTATCTCATACTTTCTAACAAAATTTTGTAGTTCTTGTATAGATTTCTCATATTTAATCATCTCTATAAATGTATACAAGAAGATGACAAGTTTACTTGCCTATTTTCCATCTTTGGGAGAAGAAAACTGATCAAATTCTAGAGGCATTCCAAATTCTCTGACTTCTGGTCATGTCTTTGATGAATACCCTTGGTATCCCTTGAATTCTCTTCTTGCCTCCTCGAACATTTGTTTTTCTTTTTTTGCATAAAAAGTTTGTGTCTTCTCTGCAGCTTTCCTGATCTCTGATTCTTCTGTAGTCTTTCCTTGGGTCATTTTGTCTTCTCCTGAAACAACACCTCCTCGATTGATAACAACAACTCTAGGGTCTTCTCCACAAGGTTCAACTTTGATCAATTGTATCTACGGTTTCTACTAAGGTCCCCGTTTCTCTTGAAGTTTAGCCAACAATGCTGGACATTCCTCGATGACATGCTTAAAATACTTGAAATAGATGCAAGTGGTACAAGGGTTATGAAATTCCCTTGCCAAGTGTCCAATATTTGTGCATTTATAACAGATTATCTATCCTCAACCTCCACCCATACATCCTCCTCTTCCTCTTCCTCGGAATCCACCACGAGGGTTGAATTTTCCTCTCCCAGGGGAGTTATACTTCATAGTGTTTCCTTCTTGCTGTACTTCACCTTGAATCTTGTATATATCCCTTGACCTTTCATACATGAGATTGTAAGCCATACAATCCCTATCATCATGTCCCACATACTTACAAAACGTGAAATACATATTTGTGGGTGTCTAAACATATTTTTTCATGTAGTAGAACTCACGAGGGCGATGTCTGTTTCTGCATACCTCACAACAGGGTAGGATAACTTGTTTCAAGGGGCTCAGAGCTCCAGAGACCAAGTATTCATGGAATAGGGGACAATGTTCCTTGTCATGGCCTTCTGACCTACATCTGACACACCATATATATTCTCTTTTATCCTTTCCCTTGTCTTTCTTCATATCTTTGACCTGTAGAGACAAACTAGTTAGCTGACTCAAGATTTGACTCATACCTGAGATGGATTCTCCCATAGGGGCTGATTCGAGCTTCATGGCGATCTCCAGTGCCTCAGCCTGAAAAGAAATCTTCTTTTTCATAAGAGGAACTTTGATGTGTGGTAAGAGGGCAGCAATGAACCATTCCTTGTTCTGCTCATCTAGGATTTGAAAACTCAGATGGCCTGTCAAGGTCTTGAATCTCTAATCGAACCCCCATATCGGTTCAACTATTCTCTGCTTGATTTCTTTCAGTTATGTAATGCACTGCGATTCTGACTTAGGTTTATTGAATTTAGAAATTAGCGAAGTCTTAATGGCATTCAGCGGTTTAGGCATAACTCCTTGGACAAATTTCATATACCAACTCAGTGCCTAATCTCTTAGGGTAGTACTAAACTGAGCTTGTTTGACATCTTCAATGGTGATATTCTTAATTCTCCACACAGCTTCCAAGAGAAACCAGTGTTGTTTAGGGTATTTAGATCCATCTCCTCTAAAGGTGGGTAACCTCATCTTGTCTTCCATAGATATCCCTAGGTTTCTGGACTTAGTATGTGGAAGAACACTAGTGATAGTGCTTTGAGAGCTCTGGTGACTCTGATTACTCTGATTGCTTAATGTTGTTGAAACAACAATAGGATTAATAGTACTTACTTCGAAATTCAGTGAAGTTCCTGAAGCTTATGGTTCTTCTTGGCGAGGCTCTGCAAATTTCCCTTCCTATGAATTATCCTTGTTTATCAGATCTACCTTTTCTCCACTATAGAAACCCTCATGCCCATAGTTTTTCTTAAATAGGTTCACAAGAGGAACTTCTCTGAACACTCTCCCACTACGCATATGTCTAACCTCTATGTCACTATTATTGTTTGAATTCTTGAACATTAGCCTTTTAGGATCTATATAGCTACTATATCCTCATGATGTTCTTCTCAAGCAATAACATCTTGATCCTCAGCTTCAAAAAATGTAAAAAGTTTCCTCTCGGTCCCTTGAAGAAATATATCTCAGCTTGATTATATGACTCTACTCTATCAACAACAAACTCGGTGATATATTGTCCAATGGTACTATCAAACCAGTGATATACTTCTCTTGACATGATGTTATCAACTCTCTTGACCTTCTTTATAAACACCGACGTCCAAACCACAGGTGACCTAGATATGATCTCGAATTGGTTATCTGCTAACCTAGTTAGCCACTCATATAGCTCCCGATGGATTCCTCCAAATAAAATTTCATGTATATCAGTAAATATATATTTCTCAAACCAATCCTTTGTACTAAGATTAGGGTTCTTGTTTTGGGATTCAACAAAGTCCTTTTCTTGGTCTTCTATCCACTTCTGAATATCTGTCTTCGATGGAAACCACCTTGACATTCCCTCAAGAATATTTTGGTCCCGGCAATGGAACCATTTGTTGGCACAGTGGCAGACCCAGGTTTCATCTCCAAGAGCACACCAACAAGCCCTAAGTACTACCCCTTTTGGCAACACCTACAAAGTAGATGTTGTATCACCCAAGGTAGCTATGGGGGGGTTGCAGGACAAAGATGTCTACAACCAAGGGGATATCAAGTGGATACAATACAAAATCAATACAACAGTTATATATCATCTACCAATTCAGATCTACTCCATAGAACTATCTATTAGATATAACACAGTAATGAAATAATGGTATACCAAATGATAAAGAACAGAGCATCAATCACACACAACACAAAACATACGTGGTTCACCCTCTCTCTAGGGCTACGTCCACAAAACTGTGCTTTATAATATATTAAGATGAAGCATACAGTTCTTTTCTGTGCTTTCAGCTAGCAGATTTTCTTTCTTCTTCTCTCTATCTCTCCCCTTCCTGTGCACCTAGCTACAGGACTGATCTTCGCACCCAGCTGAAGATATTACAATATCAGAAGGCTCTTGCACTTAACACTTCTCTCTCTCATACAATAATTTCTCATACCAATAACAAAACTAGAATGAACCCTCTTCCCTCATATAGGTTCTTATTTATACATTACAATCACTCACCAACAACCTTAGGGTGAAACCTAGGTGTCAAAACCTGTCCAAAACCCTAGGTCAACTTGTCCCACACTTTCAGGGATTCGTCGACATGTCTTTCATTTCTTCTCGCGTGGTGCTCCAAAGAATCCAATGATGGCTTTTTCCTCTTGTTGAGTTTTCCATGATCCATCTTTCTTGTTGATATTCCATCCTTGATATCCTCGTCCAACAACTTTCTTCCTTTTACTTCACTCTGTCATTTATGCTCTTTTGCTCACTTCGACCCAGTAACAATCACTGTGTCTTCCACACAGTTTGCGTTTTTCCTTTTCTTCCTTGATATTCACTTTCTTCCATAACCAAGGGAAAAAAAGGATAGGAAGAGGGGGAGTGAGAGAGAGAGAAGGGGGTGCTGGGGATGGGGAAAAGGAGAGGAAGGGAGAGGGAGAGGAATATGGGGCTGGGTTTGAGGGAG
>ML782604.1:55328-66852 GCA_009831015.1 Picea engelmannii | reverse complement strand
GAGAGAGTAGGGGAATGGGGGAGGGAAGCACGAGAGAGAGGCAAATAGAGAGAGAGAGAGAAAGAGAAAGAGAGGGGGAAAGGGGGGAGAGAGAGGGTGGAGAGGGGAAGAGAGTGGGGAGTTGAGAGAGAGAGAGAGTGGGGGAGAGAGAAAGAGAGCGAGGGGGGAGAGAGAGGTAGAGGGAGAAGGAGTGAGAGAGAGAGGGATGGGGGGAGAGAGAGAGATAAATATAGAGAGAGGAAAAGGGGGTAGAAAGAGTGGAGGGGTTTAGAGAGAGAGAGAGAGATGGGTAGGTAGGGGTAACACTAATTTTCACCAGACATGATTACCTGGCATCATGCCATCTCAGATTCCTTCTTTGCCAAAACACTGCTAAACAACTCTTCTTAAAAACTCCTTTTATAAAGGCCAACATGCCCTACTACATTATTGCATGCATGTACATGCTAGCTGACCCAAGATAACCCGCATGTACCTACAAAAGAATGAAAAAAGGAAATTTGTTGATGGAACACAGAACTTTGGGTAAGTTAACTAAACCTTTCGGCCATGCATGGCTGGACATTCAACCAAATACCTAGATTTTTCTAGCCTATAAAAGAAGGGTTAGGGGCCCATTTGGAAGAGGAGAATCATAGTAAAGAAACTATACCTGATTGAGCATTCCCTTTTTCCCAACCTTTAGACATCCTTATGCAAAAAGAAGTATAGAGAAAAGGAGTTGGAAGACAGTGGAAGAAGAGCCCAGGACCAGAATCGAGGAGCAGTAGCCAAATTTATCATTGTAAGGTATCATTGTGAAGTTAATAAAAGAATTGCTTTTCTCGTCCCGCCATATGAGATTGTCATTATTGGAATATTGATTGTATGATTGATTAAATCTCTAACCCATTAGTTCATAGATCAAATGCATGTGGAGTTCTTTGTTTGTCTTTAGTGAATGAAGGTTAGCATTGGGAGGAGAGTTGCAGTCAAAGAATGACCAAGCGCGAAAAGGGATCGACATCAAACATGAAGAATAAGGTATGCCAACTTAATCTCTTGAGCCTTGTATTTACATATGAGTAATGGGGGTCTGGGCATGGGTTGATGGTAAAACATAAGAATCTTTAGGTCATTTATGTATGCATGATAAAACCCTTAGTGCTAGTACGTAGGAGGGATTTCCCACCCACAACAAAAATGGTGACCATACTAGGGATCTCTAGGGTTTTTGGGAATATATTTTGGATATTTTTAAAAACTGGTTTCATTCCTTGTTTTTAAATTTTCTGCAAAAGTCTGAGCTAACAGAGATTCTGGTATTCCATACCAGTTATCTCTATTTCTTTGCTTGACTGCATTTTTTTTTCTTTTCTGATACCCACAGAGGTACACGCGACCTATATAAGGTCTGAACGTGTGTACCCACACCCTTCCTTCTCACATCCTGCATGTACACGCTAGCTGAGGAAGTGTCAGTTGCATGTATGATTCTAGAAAATTTCTTTTAGAGAGGTAGTCATCCTCTCCCCTGTCAGAAATAGTCCTTCTTAGGGTGTTATCACTGAAATTTTGTCCGCAAATGATTACAAGAATTCAGCATCGTCAAATAGTTATGAGGTAACCCATGGACCAAAATTACCACAAAATCATTTCCAAAGGGTCAAAAACTATATAACCAGGGACAAAATTAAAAGGCATTATGAATACACAGGCACGCACACACATGCACAAAACAAAAATGCAAGAATCACGCACATGCACCCAATGTGCGACTGTTGTCGCAAAAAGCCACGCACCTGAGAAACGACGCATTTATGAGAGTGGTCGGCCTCCCACCCACTTCTGGTTAAGCTTCCAAGTTTATTTGACACTCAAATATGGACTGAATTCGACTGGGTGGCTGGTCAAAGACCTAGAAATGTCCTAATTATCCTCTTTACATACTACAAACTGGTTGGAAAATACCTCAAAGGAATGCTATAAAAAGGCCATGGATGCACTTCATTTTTCAAGGAATTCAATAGCAAAGTTATGCTACCACTATTCTCTTGAGGAATCTTCTATTCTCATCAAGAGTATACTAGCATCATTGCATTGGGCAATCCATCTCACCCCTTGAGTGGATTAGCAAAGAATTCTTTCACCATTTTCATTTTCAAAGTTGTAAGAAGAGCTTATTTATGGGGGTCCAAGAGCCCGCCCTTGGAGGAAGAAGGGACTCATAGTCCTCTTTCTTATCAGTGTTTTCTTTCACTAATATCATCCTTACCATTGGTGACATGGGTCTCATTGTTTCTTTTGTCCTTATGTCCCTATGCTCATTAATTTAGTTGTTGTTTTATTTCTTAGTTTAATTCTTAGTTGTTCTTTTATATTTCTTTCTCTAACCCTTTTCCTTACAGTTGTCCTTATTAGAAAACCCAACGAATCTTGCAAGGACCTCTATTTTTCTCACTAAGGTGACGAAAGAGGTGCAACACAGGGGTTTTCTGAAACTCTTTCTAGTCTTTGTTTTTTGCATTATATAGCTTAGGTTTCACCTCAGATTGGTTTGTTCTATGAATTTTTTCTTGAATTGTTTTCTTTTTTCTATTAAAGTAAGTGTCTAAGTCTTCAAGAGATCCTGGTTCTCAGTACCAGTAGTCTCTGCCTAGGATGGATTTCTTGGCCTTTCATTTGTCTCAGAGTTTCAGAGATACATGTGGCATGTATAAGGACAGCACGCGTTCACATGCACTCTGACTTTACACAGCTCGCGTGCACATGCTTTCTGTTGAACTGTCAGTAGTGTGCTTGTGGAGAAATTTTTTGTTGAAGGTGAGGCAGTCATGCTTTCCTTTGACAAGATTTATACCTCTCAGGTTTTTGGGTCTCTGTCATATCGGTCAGTAACTTAGGTTTGATCACAACAATAGCTTTATTTTTCATTAAGTTTTCCTCAAAATTTTCTTTTATAGGGTTTTTAGACAAGTGTGAGAGTCCAATTTTAATTTTCTTGTCTGTGATTTTTAAAGTGATTCTTTGCAATTTGTGCTTATGCCATAAGTTTTCTTGGTTTTTACTTGTTGATATTTTTCCTTCTTTATTTATGAGCATTCAAATAAAAAAAATCTTTTATTTGTTTGGTTAAATAGTGTTGTTTTACATTAGTAACCAGGGAAAAGTCTTTGCTTTCATAAGTTCTTGATGGTTTACTTAGATCATAAGTAGCTCGTAGTCGAGTGAAATCCTTCTTTGAGTTTGTTGTTCAAAGATCTTATAAAAATTTTAAGTTTGAAAAGTTGTTTAAGATTTGAGTTAAGTGAAGGTATTTTGTTTCCATCTTTCTGTTTATTTTGATTTCGTCTTTCAAACATCACTAGTTTCACTTTCATAACCTTTGACTTAAGACAACCCATAAAAATTAACGCGAAATCTAAAATTCATTAGACTTTTTATGTTTGTAGGGTCAACCAACTAGTTTAGGGTTAGGGCCTTGAATTAGGTTGGAGAGGAAACTCTTCAAGGCCATTAAATCAAACATTGGAGTCTGAGTTATGGAGTGTCAAAGTCCAGTATAGTGAAAGTTATCTGGGAACCCCCTCTAACACAGGGGATAAACACGAGGTCACGTGCGGAAAGGTAGTGGAGATAACCCCTCCAAAGTTGGACCAATCATAGTGGAGAACACATATAGAGGGCTTGTCTTGGGATTTCATCGATTGCATTTTCCACGGAGCTTCATGGGTCTCAAATCCATTCGAGGTCCTCAGTTTTCTTTCGGACCACTTTCCTTCGATACCCTTGATAGGTTTTGGGCTCGATACCCTACTCATTGTGGTCTACCCGACTTTCGACTGTACCCGCTTGGTGACTATTCACATGCTGGCAACTTAGTTTCCTATATTTTTAGAGACATACATAGGTGACTGCGGGGGTATACCGCGGTACCTAGGACAAAAATCAGACCATGCTTTGCAGAGTATACCCGGAGGGTGCTTCTGTGTTCGAGTTGCACTTGCACCGGTAAGTTGCTCTCGTGTTGGTTGTTGTAACTGTTCTTCCAACTAGTTTAGTGTTTGCTTGTTTTATCTTGGAGGGGATTTTTTTAGTGTGTGTTGTTTTTTGAACGAATAGAAATCCCTAGGGTTTCTTTGATATTCTCACACAGTGGAGGATCACAAGCTCGACCGGTCATGAAGGCTTCTAGGCCTATCACCAGTTACACTAGAGCCACCTCCGCCACCACTAAGGCGAAATCTAGACCAACAAGGGTATTTTGAAGAGACCGGGTCACAAGAAATTGTACCCGACCAACATCCGAAGGAAACAACCGTTTTAGAATTTGAAGTGAAATCTCTTGGTCCATCCAAAACTCCAACCATTGATATTTCAGCACCCATCATCGTACCAATTCAGCCTTACAAGTGCCAGACAGTGTCACATGCAGCAATGGAAACAAATGTTGTCACTTCTTCTGTGAATTCTTCAATTCCCACTACAGTTGTCACCAGAGGAGAGTTTCCACCTCCTAACCCACCGTCACCAGTCCGAGCCACCATGGTCTTGACCAAATCTACCTCAAACAATGGTCCAATCTCGTCTATGGTGGCGGCCATAGCCACTTTCACAGTGAGTGTGACATACCCTTCATTCTCATATGGGATGCCTAGCTCACGTACAAGTCCTATACTTTCCTACTCCACTTCATAGACTTTAGGTCTGGGGGTAGGGATCTCTAACACTCCTCTGCAAGGCCACACGGGGGGCACTTCATCTCCTTTAAAAACTTTCCCTTATGGGGGAGGTCATATACCTCCTTCTTCCCCTTTGCTCGGTGGCACCCACCAGCAATCCACCGGGCCACCTACACACCATAGTTTATTTGGAGAAGGGAGTCAAGGACCACCTTCTCATAATATGTTGGTAGGTTTGACACCATTTTCTTTTTTCAGTTCATTTGGTAACAATGCTTTCTCATCAACTACTTTCCCAACTGGGGGCAATCCTAGTTACGAACAACCTATTCCTATGCAGGGTACTATTCCTGCACAGGGGGAAAACCCAAGAACTTCTTCCGCATTAGGGCCATGGAATTCTTGGCAGGGATCAGTTCCCTCGTTAGGAATGCTAATCTAGGGAAATTATTTTCACAACCAATGGAACCCCAGACAAGGTACTATGCCTATCCCCATGGGATCGACATGGGGATACCTTTCCCAAAGTCCTCTGAATGTAATGCACACCCAACCATATACGTCCTATTTTGGGAATCAATCGATGATGTCTCCTCACACACAGAATCCGTACACTGGTCATGACCATGGTTTTTACCAGAACCCAAGCCAATAGCCAAACTTTTCTTAGCAACTTGGTGCTAGTCAAACTCCAGGTCCCTTTTTCCATGGTTATCACCAACAACCCAAACTACCTTTCCTAGCAACATTGCATTTTCCAGACTTGACAAGGTTGTTGAATGAACCTATCTGTCACGATCCACATTGTCCCCCTATGCCGATGAAGCTTCCTTCGGACATACCAAAGTTTGAGGCCAAGCCTAATGAAGATCCAGGGAGATCATGTGACCACCTTCCATCTTTGGTGCTCGTCTAACTCGTTGAAAGACGACTCCGTACAGTTGTGATTGTTTCAACGTACTCTCATAGGGAGTGCCACAAAATGGTACATTGAGCTCAACCGCTCAAGATACTCTTCCTTTGGTGAATTGGCAATGGATTTCCTAAACCATTTCCAATTACCTGTGAGATACGACGCTGGCACATAATTCCTGGCCAATTTCGCACAAACAAAAGTGGACCATATCTTTGATTACATCTGAGAATGGAGACACCGAAAGAGTTTAATTAAGGTGCCAATACCACCAGCATTCCTACTCGAGTGGTACCTTAAGTCTTTGGTCCCACAGTTATCCAAAGACGTCACGATGTCGGGAGTGTTTTCCAAAGAAGACACCATCATGAGAGCTCAACAGCTTGAGCTAATTTATTCTCAGTCCAGTTTATTATACGATATCTTTTCAGATGCACCACGCTCAATACTTGATAAAACTAGATAGAGATTTGGACCACATGTCTATGGTATTGTTGGTTCAGAACAAACAAAGCCCGCTGATCAACTAACGAATAAATTGCAACATTTTTTTATACAACACACATTGGCCAGCCAAACTACTTTTTGGCTGCTCCCCCTGCTAAAATGTCAGATGTACACACAATGCAATCGACAAATCCAAAGGCCACCTAGCAGCCTGAAGGAAAGAAAAAAAAATGAAAGAAGGGTAAGGGGGATAAGAAACCCACTAAT
This sequence comes from Picea engelmannii, assembly GCA_009831015.1. NCBI lineage: Eukaryota > Viridiplantae > Streptophyta > Pinopsida > Pinales > Pinaceae > Picea > Picea engelmannii. The sequence goes on along the minus strand of ML782604.1, from coordinate 60,564 downwards.
AATGCTGGAAGGGGAAACATTGAGAAATGGAAGGCGAGGTATCCATGAAACCTATGCACAAAAGACCACCCAACCCACCAATGTCCTCGGCTTGCAGAGGCCCAAAAGTTTGTAACACAACAACAACCTGTTGTGTTAACCAATCCATTTCAACATGGGAAAAACCTAACCCAAGCCTCTACAAGCACGAAAGGGGGTAGTCAAGGACCCTCTCCGTCTTCAAACAATCCCGCATCTGCGAATGTGTATATGATGAAGGGTGATGCTTTTATATCTACTAGAGTGCATGACTACAGTAAACCAAGAACTTCTGAGAAGGGAAAAGAAGTCGAACTCCCATCTCTTCCTCTCCAGATCGAGAAGACTTTGGGAGAAACAATGACACACATCCCAAAAGGCGCGTTCAAAAAATATTCTCACAACCCAAATGCAAGGGCCACCCAGAACTATTTTTTGGTGGAGGATTTGTCTCAAACCCCTTGTGCAATGTTCGCTTTGGAGGTCCTCCAAGGATGCCCTTCCCAGAGGAAAGATTTGTTAGTTGCTTTAGGATATATCGAGACTTGTAATCTGGGTACAATCATGCTAGATACAACTGAATTAAAACCTCATCTGCCTTACCACATAGTGTTTCAGATAGTACTGGCTCACCCCACAAAAAAGTTTACTCGAAATATTTTTTGCACGGTGGTTGATGAGGGCGCCTCGACATGCATTATGTCATTGGCATGTTGGAAGGTCGTTGGCCAGCCCATTTTGTCTCCGTCACCTACTCTTCTCACTATTTTCGACAGTCATTCATTCTGACCACATGGTATCATTCCTTCTTTCCCCATGCAGTTAGGAGGGAAGACCATGTATGTCGAGGTAGAAGTAGTCGATGCGTCCCTCGACTACAATCTCTTGTTAGGAAGGAGTTGGACTTACGCCATGCAAGTAGTGGTTGCTACATTTTTCTGGGTCTTGTTGTTTCCACACAAGGACCGGATTGTGACCATTTATCAATTGTCTTTCTCCAGACCTGACCCTTCATTGGGGGATCCGCGGTCCCGATGATTGATAATTCCCAACCAGGCGTAGTCAACGTAGGGGTTGGTTTGTGCCCATATTTGATGGGTACATTTGATTACCCACCCCCTCAAGGTGATGTCAAGTTCATATCCGACCACCATAAGGTTGATATTTTCCAAGTTTCATCATTTTGCATGATTTACTTCAACAATCCATGGATACTTCCTTTTCCATTAGCCACGATGGAAGGGAAAGGGAACTTGAGCATGTCCATGCCCTTGTTCACAGCTGAAGTAGCATACTCTTTAGTCCAACAAGCTTCGACCGACACATATCCAACTCCTGCACAAGAGTTAGATCCAACTCTGGAGCCTATTTGGGCTCAAGGTTCTCTCACTGGCACTGATTCGTTAGACTTAGTATTGTCCTCCAACGAAGAAGTAATTCAAGCAATGACTAGTCCAGAAAAACCCTGGGATGATCTCCCTCACAGATCATACTTCCTCCCAGAGTTAAGAAGAATTGAAGCCAGAGAATTCACCTTGACTATGACTGGAGATAGGTCTTGTCCTATTAATTCCTTAGCTACACATGATTTTTATGCCGAGGGTAATGTGGAAACTATCACTGAAACCATACCGATCAATATCTCTAGAACCCCTAGCGTCGTGGATAATGTTTTCGTCGGAGATGATTGTTCCCTCGGAGAGATTCAAATCTACATAGATCTATTTAAATAATTCCATGACCTTTTTTCCTGGTCTTATGAGGAAATGCTAGGCATCAATCCAAAAGTAGTCAAACATGAAATCACAACTTATCCATATGCCAAGCCTGTTTGACAGAAGCTTCATCCAGTTAATCCCAGGAAAGCAATAGCCATTAAGGTTGAAGTGAAGAAACTGCTAAAAGTCGGTTTTATCTATCCTATCCATTTGACCCAGTGGGTGCCAAATCCTGTGCCGGTCAATAAGAAACATGGCATGATTCATGTATGTACGGATTTCCATGATTTGAACAAGGCCTATCCAAAAGATAATTTTCCCACACCATTCATTGACCAGATAATTGATGAATGTGTAGGTTGCGAGGCCTTCTCTTTCATGGATGGTTTGTCAGGATATAATCAAATACAAATCAAACCCAAAGACCAACACAAAATGACATTCATTTGTCCATGGGGTACATTTGTGTATCGTAAGATGCCCTTTGGTCTCAAAAATGCTGGAGCGACCTTTGAGTGGGCCATGTATTTTTATTTCCATTATCTCAAGCAGATAGTCAAGGCCTATTTAGATGATTTAACATATCGATCTCTCAAGATAATGGATCATCCCACACACCTCCGACTTATCTTTAAGATATGTCGCTACTTCCAGATACACTTGAATCCAAACAAGTGTATCTTTTGCGTAAGATCAGTACATTTTTTAGGTTTCATAGTGTCAACAATAGGGATCATGGTCGATCCTCTCAAGGTTGAGGCAATAATTCAGTTGCCTCCCCTGCGCACAATCCTCCAACTTCAGAGTCTACAGGGAAAGGAAAATTTTTGAAGGTATTTCATCGCTAACTATGTCGAGATCACAAAGGGTTTTATGTGCTTACTGAAGAAAGACATTCCTTTTTATTGGGATGATGTCGCTTAATTCTCTTTCGAAGCGTTGAAACATGCCCTCACAACTGCCCCTCTACTTTGGCCACCTAACTATAAAAAATATTTATTATTATACCTGGTTGTAGTAGAGTTAACCATTGGCATGGTATTAGTTCAAGAATATGATTTTTTCTTAGAATATGTGATCTATTACTTGATTCGAGGCCTGGTCAAACTGTAACTCAATTATTATCATATCAAAAAAATTACATTGGCAGCAGTCCATGCTATTCAATGGTTTTTTCATTATGTTATGTTTCGCAATACCACCGTCATCGCCATTGTGAATCCATTTTAATACATGTTGACATGATGGGTAATAGGAAGAAATATCAGTAGATGGATAGTCATCCTCCAGGAATTTGACTTAGATTCTATTTCATCAAAATCCAAAAAGTCACTGGTCTTCACAGAACTTATTTCATAACTTCCGGTTGATTCAAGTGATGTTGTGCCCGAAGAGTCACCTATCATAGGAGATATGTTTTTTATTACATATTCAGATCCCTGGTACGAAGATATACTTATCTATCTTCAGACTTTGAAGTGCCCCAGCTCTGATTCTCGTGATGAGCATCGCCGTATATGCCATCAGGCCAAGAATTATCTCATACTCGATGATACATTGTATCAAAGAGGTGTAGACTGCATCTTGTGTCGATGTCTCACTCATGAAGAAACAATTATCGTGCTTAGTGATTTCCATATCGGAGCATGTGGCGGTCATTTTTTTGCGTTGGAAACAACCCAAAATAATTTACGAGCAGTTTACTTCTAGTCGACACTAATCAAAGATTGTATCGAATTGGTCAAGAAGTGCCACCCATGTCAAATCTTATCTTGAAAGATGAGGGCACATCCTTCTCCCATGTTTCCTATCATCACAGTTTGTCCCTTCACCAAGTGGGGGATTGATTACACTACATGCAACCCTCCTTCAGCAAGGGGGCACAATTATATCATTGTAGCCATAGACTACTTCACGAAGTGGGTCGAAGCTATGCCAACGTTTAAATATGATGGAGAGACTGCGGCTCTCTTTTTATTCAACCAGATAATAGAAAGGTTTGGCATCCCGAAAGAGATTGTCACTGACCATGGCAATCACTTTGATAACCAAATGATGATTGATTTAACATCAAATCTTGGATTGCGGCAAGAACATTCATCACCCTACTATCCCCAAGCAAATGGTCAGGTGGAAGATGTAAATAAATCTCTTAAGACCATCCTACAACAAACGATCAACTCAACCAAGTCAAATTGGCATTTGATGTTATACTTGGCATTATGGGCCTATCGAACATCTGTTAAGACTGAAACTAGTTTCTCACCTTTTCATCTCATTTACAGGATGGAAGCAGTCTTATCTATCGAATGTTAGATCCCATCCCTAAAGTTGGTAGTATAGTTATTTTCAGACACTTCTCCACTTGAAGAATGATTATTATACCTTGAGCGGCTCAATGAGAAACATCGTGATGCAGCCCTGGACAACAAGGCTCACAAACATAAAGTCAAGTGTCAGTATGATCGGTCCGTTCATCCTCAGATTTTCTCTGAAGGTGACCTTGTCTTGGTCTATGACCAAGATAAGGACCCCCTGGGGGTAGGAAAATTCAAACCCATGTGGTTCGGACCTTTCATCATAAAAGAGGTTCTAAAAAAGGGTGCTTATCATCTGGATGACTTTGATGGAAATGCTTTAGCGGAGCCTAGAAATGTGCTCTACCTCAACAAGTATTACTCATAGGTAAGTCACCTTGGGTAACTTTTTGTAACATATGTATAGTGTTTGTACTATTACTTTCTAGTTTCTTTTAGTATTATGGACATGTCATTTTTGATGTTATCTTTTGTCACTGTGGAAGATGTTAAGTGAATTGGAGGTGTTCATTGGGTACGCAAATGGTGCTAGCTGGCACACTTGGAGGCTTGCCTCTGCAGCTTGGGTAATTTTTACACCTCAAGGCCAGTTATTATCTTCCGGAGGTATATTCTGTTAAGAACCAAATATCAATATAGCATAGAAAAACCTCAAAAAAAGTACTCAACGCCTTGAAAAAGAGATAATTTCAGATAATAAGCCTCTTCAAGGGGGCAACCTCATTTTACCCCACTTAAATGTTCAAGTACAAGATGATTCAAAATGAAAATGTCTCCTTGGTATATATAAGAGACTAGGAGGTATAATTAAAACTAATGGCCTAAAGACAACATAAATAAAATAACAGTACTAATATAATATGCCCCAATTAAGGGGTAATGAGCCAATATTAGGGCTTAACATGCCCCTCCCCTTGAGACAAGTGTTGTCTGCAACGCTTGAGTAAATCTGGATGCTTCTGTATAAAAGATTCATCTTCCCAAGTGGAATCTTTAGCCGGTAGTTTCCTCCATTTAATGAGATACTCTAAAATGGATCTATTCCTCAGTTGGCGAATTCTCGTGTCAGTGATGGCTTCAGGCTCCAATATGATTTTTCCTTCCTCATCAAGTTTTGGCAATATAGTTTGAACTGGTATCTTGTCGCCTATAACCTTCTTTAAGCATGAAACATGGAAAACT
>ML782604.1:4596-21780 GCA_009831015.1 Picea engelmannii | reverse complement strand
GAGAGAAGGGGGGGGGATATTAGTTATAAAGAAAGGTGGGTTGCATAGATATTAGCAACCAAATTTCATACAGAGCTCGCAACTAAATCATAGTCGGGGGTCAGATTAAACCATGTTATGAGGGACCTAGTCATCAATGAAAACACGGTTGAAATCTGCAAGCAGGCAGTGAAGAAGAAGTGAAGCAAATGACAGAGAACAAAAATCGGAGCTGAGACGTTGGAGAGCGTCGGAGAAAATCAACTCATTTGGTTGAGCACTCTAAAAGAGGAAATCACCAAGCTTAAATGAATTCTTAGGTAGGATCAAGTACATTCCAATAAATTTTGGACATATGGTGGCCCTAGACATGACATACCTATTTCTAACTGTCCCTTTAAATAGGATAAATGTTATTATAAATCATTCATTTTTGTAACTTATCTCTATTTTAGAATTATGGGGAAGTCTAAACATTTTGAATTCCATAAGTGATTCCTCTCTATATATATTATCTCGAGGATATAGAAAGGATGGAAGAAAAGAGGAGCCTTCCTTCTCTCCAGGAAGACTTTTGTAAATTTTGGGGCTAGAATGAATATATAAATGCAGAAGCAGATTTTGGACTGTTTATGAAAAGATTCTAACTAGCTGTGATATGAGTCTTGTTTTCTTTCATAGTATGTGTTTCCTGTAATCTTATATTTCATTTACACTTCCATCTATCTAAATTGGAGAAACAAAAACCCATAATTCATCATTGCGATGTTCTTGGCTTAGCAATTTAGACTATGTTTATTTCTTCTTAACCAATTCAGAATTCATTTTAAATATGCTCTGATGCAGTTATATGTTTTTTTTCCTCTGATGCCTTGCAAATTTCAGATATAAAATTAGACTCATCACCTCATTTAGCCTTTCCCTCTTGATAGTTTCATGTTTTGACCATTCATTTTTCATTCCTGACTCCATAGCCCAAATTCCACCTTCATTACTTCAGTTATTTGATTAAAACCCCCCAAAACAAACCAAATATAGTCGCTAATTTCCATAGATATATCAAGTGACACGAGAGATCCCTCTCTGAGTTGAGCAGGCTAGTGCCTCAGCTCTAAAGATGGTTGAAAAAATTACCTCTATCATTTGTCTATTCAGATGGATGGATTTACAGAGTGATAACATTCTGGCGTCATTGTCAGGGATGAATTCTAAAAATTTTCCCTTGGGAAGAACGACATGGTTGAGTTCTAAAGTCTGAGAGAAGCAAACACTTACGCTCATATTGGTTGTATTCCTACTTTTGTGACTCCACACATCAAAAAATCAGTTTGAAGGTGATTCCACTGTTAGAAGAATCCATAAAATTTCAATTTTCACTGGCGATTCCACTCTCAATGAAGAATCCAACTTCCAAAACATCAATGGTGACTCCGTTGGGGATACAGAATCCAGATCCTCAGACGTCATTGGTGAATCCACTCAAATTTCGAATACAAAATGCATTTCAGGGGATTCACTGAAATATGATACCCCTTGGCTGAGGTATGAGAATGAATTATGAAAGAAAACAAATGCTCAAAATGGGATTTTTTTTTCAGATTATTTTGCTATTTGTTATAAGTTGTCTCTGGTCCTTTCTCGAAAATGATAGACAAGTTCTTCTTTTCTTACTGCATGAAAATAACGACCATGACAATCCATAATATATATATCCCCCTCTTAAAATTACATGAACGTCCCCCCAGTTTATAACTCATTTTGATAAAAAAAAATCATCTGGGCTACGTGATGATCATAACCAAGTTGATGAGCCTCATGAAACTAGGGTTGATATTTCATCTCCTTCACTTGATCCAACACCCTCCAAGACTCAGAATAGATATAGACCTTTAAAGTTACCCCACATCCTTCATAATTTTCCTCCAAAACACTATGAGTACCTACCTATGTTTGATGGGGAACCTGATAGCATCTCAGCTGAAAAACACATCCAAGGGTTTGAGAATTTTATAGATTTGTTTGAGATTGAACATGAGGATGTTTGTATGAGGGCCTTCTCTCAATATTTTAAAGGAGACACCAAAGACTAGTTTAAACATTTGCAGCTAGAGGAAATTAGCTCATGGGAGGAATTCAAGGATGTATTTTTAAAGTTTTGGGGCAAGAATAAATATTTAGACCTACAACTTAGAGACTTCTATTCTTTGGAAAAGAAGGACAACGAAACTATTTCTATATTTAGTAGAAGGTTTTCCAATATCTATCACAATTTGCCTGAAGAAATTCAACCCACTGAAGAAGCTGCCATGCTCCATTATGCAACTACTCTCCATCTAGATTTGTCTCTCCTCCTTATGGAAAGAATATCCAAGTCCTTACAAATTATTTTTTATGACGCTCAAGACATTCAGCACAACATCCAAGCATGTGAACAGATTCAAAATGAGGGACCAAATGCTCAATAATGTGAAAGTAAATATGAGAGAAAAAAGGTTGATTGGGACCCTGAACATAGAATCGAAAACATCAAAGGTCCTCTTGCAGTTTCTTATGCCAATGATTCTGCAAAAAATTATATTCCACCTGTTGAAAGAGGGGGTGTTGATCCATCTCATTATGAGAAAAGGGATGATTGTTTTTTATATTCATTTATAGATGATCAAGAGAATGAGATTACAAATCTGTTTATTGAAGAATAGGTCGATGTCCCTAATTTGTTCTTGTTAGATGGCATCTCACAGACAATTTATTTGCATGTATATGACAAATATGAGGAGGATTGTGATGTTGAAGACTTTCTTTTTCAACAGTATAATGAGATAAGTCAACGTACATATTGCAGTTGCAAAGGGAAAAGTATTGGATTAGCTGAAGAAAATTCTCTACCCTTGTGCTTTGCTGCATTCAAATTTTTGAGAGATAATTCTAAAATCATTGTTGAAGAAAGCGATTTTGTGCTAATGCAAAGTCACACCAAACCAACGAAACATATTGACAAGATATTGGAGCACTCTTCTCGGGTGCTCAATGATCCTATTCCTTGCTTCATAGAAGACCTTGTCAATTCAGAGGTGCAATCATTGATCGAAGACAAAGCTGAAAGTGAGCATGTCCAACAATCCAAAGAGATGGAGAAATGTACCTATGACGACACTAGATAAAATGAATAAGGTTTTGAGTCAGGTAACAAAACCCTACCATTGTTTTTTTCCTCATTCGAACTGTTGAAACAAAGTATCATTTCAAATCAGAAAATATCTAAGCATGAAGTTGAAAGTGAAGAAAGCAGTGGACTTACAGATAAAAATTATCTCCCCTTATGTCCTTTTTCCTCCTTTGAGTGGTTAAAAGAAAATCATGAGGCTTCAGAGAAAACAGGGAGTTCTGATTGTATTCACAGTAGTACAGTTTTACATGAAAAGGATGTTATCATTGAGGAACACCAACTTCACTCACATGCATTGAAGGATCATTGCTTGAAAAATTCGGAGAGGGAACTTGCGCTTAATCATCAGATTAAATAAGAATCTGATCAAGAAATTGTTGTTGAAGGTCATTTCCCTTCTCCTAAAACTAATGTAGATGTTCAACAACATTCCCAGCAAGGCAAAGTATTTCAAGGTTTCCTTTCTTCCCTTGTAAATGACATAGTGATCCTATTTCTAAACAACCTAAACATGGATGGAGATTTTGAAACTTCACCTATGGAGACTCCATGCAGCGAGGGAACACTTCTAGAGGAAGCTTACTTTTCTGTCATGACTCCTAAAAATAAAACATTCTTCTATATGATTCATGATCCCAAGACACATTATATGGAAAAAGTTTATAATTAGAATTCACCAATGATAGAGGGACGTGACAAATCAATGTCTACATCAAATGCGAGTCCTTTTACGTCAGATGAGTTTCTCCAACCATGGTTACCTTATGACGCAAGAAATATTTACTACCAAACTTCTCAAAAACTTTACCAGCTTTTCAATAGAAATCAACAAGTTGAATCACCTGAAAACAAAAATGCAGTAGAAGGAGTGAAATGCGATGATTGTTTTATGCATATCTTAGAAGATCCACTTGTGATTCTGTTGGGAGAAGTGAACAATTTAATCCCTTCAAAAATTTTTAGAACTGGACTTATAGATAAAATTTTGAATGAATCATCAACAGAAGGGTTTTTGAACAAGAAAGTACAAAAGAAACGAACGATGGATAGAATGTTGTCATGGCTACATTGGGATTATGATTTAACTTGATTGATGGTACTTTTTCAATAGTTAGGTTAGGTATGAGTGTGTGAATAATCTTGTTGATCAATCATTGTTTTCCAGTAGTATGTATAGTTAGATCCTAACAGTTATTTTTTAGCATCTAATGGAAAGCAGTTTGAAAAAAATGGTTTTAAGATTTGAGGATTCAGTCTCCAATATGAAACAGGATGCCCACACACATTCAGAGGAAGCCCAATGAAGAAGGCACCAAGTCAATGGTTCTTTACTACCTCACAGGGAGGATAACATCCCCAGTTGGAGCCTATGTTATCACCATGACGATCATGCTTCAAATCTGAGTTTAAATTTAGAAGGTGACTAAATTAGTGTAGATACATGGCGTTATTTAGAGGCTCAGGTCATATATGGTGGCGATATGGAAAAATATAGTGGGAGCACGAAGGAGGGAGTCATACAGACCATTGATCTTCAAGAAGCCTGGATCAACGGTTGGGACCCATATCGAGCGATGAAGCAACACAGGACTTAACTGATCAAGGGAGGGCTGAGGAAAACCACCATGGTGTTAGTCGTAGATGTGTGGCACCCTCAGAGATACATCGGGGCGAAATGTGGTTTTCCTAAAACCATTTTCACAAAAGCCTAGATGTCATGTGTTCTAATATGTCAAATCAACGATTCGTGTAGGGGAAAGTGACGACTGGTCAAATCACTGTACACCACTCATTTGGGTACTTCACAACCATGCAATGTCAGGGGAATGCCACTGGATAATGAACTCAAAGGATAATCATTTGAAATGGATTATTTGAGCATGGTATATCAACATGCTTTCAAGTAATGTTGTCAGTGATTAATGATTGGAACTTGATAACTATCGATATTCAAGTATGGGTGGCATTATTCTTCTCCTGGAAATCATTGTCCCATGCATAAGTGGAGTAATCTCGAGCTGGATCGATTTATTGAGTTCTATAGAATTAAGGGAGACAAAATCATGGCCTATTCAAGGTCAAAAGATATGGATAATGTCAATCAAAAAGTGTCTAATGCAACTAGGTTCTCAACTAATGTGTCGATCTTACCAATAAGTGAGAAAGAAAGGTGGGTTGCACAGATATTAGCAACCAAATTTCGTACAAAGCCCGCAACTGTGTTATAACCCTAAATTGCACCAGACATGCATATCTGGCATCATACCATCTAACTTGCTATCTTTACCAAACCATTATTGAACAACTCTTCTAAAAACATAATTTTGAAGGTGTACACACCCTGCACCATTATTGCCCGTGTACACATGCTCACTGAGCCACTACAACACGCACACACTCACAAAATATAGCGAAATGTGGAAATTTGCATAGGATACTAGTTTTTGGGCTGTTACTTAACTATTTTACAACCCATAGCCATTCAACCCAACTATTACTATCCCTTTTGGCCTATAAAAGAAGGGGTTGGGGTCCCATTGCAAAAAAGAAGCACGAGAGCAAAGAAACTCTGGCCATTTTGTCAATCCCCCTTTGCCCCAATTGTAAATCCATTACCATTTCAATAAGAGAGAACTAAAAAGGATAAGAATATGTGGAAGCTATTGGTGCATGGTGAAGAGGAGCCCAAAACCAATTTCGAGGAGCAGTGTCAGTCTCATGTTGTAAGTGACTTTTGTGAGATTAATATAAAGAAGTACTTTTTACGTCCCGCCAAATGGCATCTTAAACTTATATGATTTGTTTACATTTATTGTTTATGATGTCTAACCCAGTAATACATATGTAGAATACATGCTTGTAGTTTCTTGTTTGTATTTTTATGAATGCAGGTCAGCCTTGGGAGGATATTTGCAGTCAAGAAACAACCAAGCGCAAAGGGATCGACATCGAACATGGAGTTTAAGGTAGGCCTACCGGATCCCTCTCTCTTGTATTTTATGTATGATTGTGGGGTAATGTTGGGACAGTGATAGAAAGTAAGAGACTTTAGATGGTTATCTCTGCCTACACTTTAGGCCCTTTGTGTAGTCCGTAGAGGGGTTTTCCCGTTATAACAGAACTGGCGACCATACTGGGGATGCCTCTAGGGTCTTTGGGGATATTTCTTTTTGGGTGCTTTGAATCAGTTCATTCACTATTTTTTGAGTTTCTATGAGCTTTTGTGTCATCAAGGGATGTTGGTCTTCCATACCAGTACTCCCTGCCTGTGCTATACTATTGTTTTTTCATTTTTTTGAGGAGTTACAAAGGTGTACGCGTCCTGTAGTGGGCCCAAATGCATGCATACACACCCTACCTTTGGACAACCCATGTACATATGTTGGCTACTGAAGTGATAGCAGTGTGCCCATGTTGAGAAGATATTTTACAAAGAAGTGGCAGTCATCCCCTTCCTTGTCAAAATTCATACTTCTTAGGGGTCTTCTTGATCTAGCCCTAGTCTCTGTTTTAGTAGTCTGTAGCCTAGGTATGACCTTAGCATAGATTTATTTTCATAAAAAGATTTCATGTTTTTTCTTTATTAGGGTTTTTAGACAAGTTGGTGAGTTTGCTTGGATATGCCTGTTTGGTATTGTCAGTGACTTCCTGCAATTTGCGATTGGGCCAGAATTTACTTCTTGGTCCTTTCTTGTCGGTATTTTTCCATTTTTTTCTTTAGAAGAAAATAAATTCATTTTCAAATTTCTTGTTTTGAAGCATAAAACAATAAAAACAAAATCTTTCATTACTTTGTTTGGTAAAGTAGTTTAGGTTAGTTTCTTTGTTTACCAAGGAAAAATATTTTTTTCTTAAGTTATTTACTTGAATGCTTAGGACATTAAGTAGCTCGTAGTCGAGAGAAATCTTGTTTTGAGTTTTTCTTTTCAAAGATATGAGAAAATTAGTTATGAAAAGTTTGGTGAAAGAGTTTCAATTGGCAAATATTTATTTGTGAAGAAAGAAGTACTTTTGTTTCCAATATCCATCTTATGCTCTTCTCTTTTGTCTCTTAAATAACATCACTAGTTTCACTTTCATTCCTTTTGACTTAAGACAAAAACTAAATTAATGCCTAATTAAAAGTTATTAGACTTTGTGTTTGAAGGGTTCATCAATTTAGTCTAAGCTAGAGCCTTGATTTAGGATTGGAGAGGAAACTCTTCAAGGCTACAAAAACAAACATAAGAATCTCAGCTAGGGAGTGCTTGAAATTCCAATAACCGTGAAAGTTATCCGGGACCCCCCTCTAACACAGGGGCTAAACACGAGGTCACGTGCAAAAAGGAAGCGGAGATAACCCCTCCAAAGTTGGACCAAGCGTAGTGGGGAACACATATAAAGGGCTTATCTTGTGATTTCATTGATCGCATTTTCCACAGAGATTCATGGGTCTCAAATTCGTTCGAAGTCCTCAGTCATCTTCCAGAACACTTTCTTTCGATACCCTTAATAGGTTTCAGGCTTGATACCCTGCTCATTGTGGTCCATCCGACTATCGACTGTACACACCTGGTGATTCTTCGTGCACTGGAAACCTAGTTTCCCTTATCTTAGTGACTTACATAGGTGACTATGGGGGTATACCACGGTACCTAGGGAAGACATCGAGCCATGCTTTGAAGAGTATACCCAGAGGGTTGATGTGGGTGGGGAATCCCCCTATGGACTAGCACTAAGGGTTTAGTAATGCATGCAGAAATAACCTTTGAAAGTCTCATATATGAATTAGTGGGTTAGAGGTTCTAATAAAATATAAACGGAAACTGGATATTGAACACCTCATATGGAAGGATGGGAAAAGTAATTCTTTCTATTAACCTCACAAAAGTCACTTACAATGGTGATATAGGCTACTACTCCTCAAATCTAGTCCTGGGCTCCTCTTCAACTTTGCACCAACCGCTTCCACATATCCTTCTCCTCTTCAGTTCTCACAAAATGGTTGCAAAACATTGGGGCAAGGGGAGTACAAAAAAGGGTAGAGTTTCTTTGCTCTTATTTTTTCCTTCTTCAAATGGGACCCCTACCCCTTCTTTTATAGGCTAAAAAGGGCTAGGTATTTGGTTTAGTGACCAAATATGGGTAGTCAAATGGTTTAGGAAACTTACCCAGAAATTTTTATTCCATCTGCAACTTTCTATTTTTTGTGTTTTTTTCAATATACATGGGCTGTAATGGGTTAGATAGCATATACACATGAGAAGAAGTGGTGAAGGGTGTGTATGTCTCCAAAAGGATGGTTTTTGGAAGAGATTTTCAATGGTGTCTTGGAAAAAATGGCAAGGGAGATGGCTTGATGGCAGGTATGCATGTTTGGTGAAAATTAGAGTTATAACAGATGCCCCCTAATGTGTGAGTTCAGAATAGAATATGATGGCTGAAATACATTACCAGTATTCACCAACATACAAAGGAAATGAGCCTAGGGACCAGAGTTCAGGAGGTGCCATCTGAAAAATAACAATTGTCTCACCGAGGTGGGCATACCCATGCTCGGGATGAAAATAAAATCATGTCTGCCAATAAAATACACTGCAGATCGATTCCATATAACTATATAAAGTGTAGCTGGGAACAATACACAATGGATCTACATATTGAAATAAATAAATAAAAGAAGATATACATGTATAGTATCCATCTTCATGAAGCTAATAATTCCTGATGACTAGAGATGAGGTTGTCCGAGCTCAAGCAACAACTTCAAAATCTTCATAACTTGGGTAGGAGTGTAATAGGAGTGTACGACTTCACTACCCAGAGGTCTTCGACAGCTTGCCCGGAACAGAATAGAGGATCTTACTAATCAGGTTGAGTGCTTCATTGATTTCGAACAAAGACTTGATTGGGATTTCAGGATGGTCGGGCATGAGGTCAAGACACAAACTGTAGAGGGGCCAAATCAGGCTTGGTAAAACTTCCCTTGGAAAATAGCACGACAAATGATGAGACTCAGGAAACATGATATTGACATAAGTTCACGATGCAGGAGGCAACACAAACTCTCCATGTGATTGGAAGAATAACCAAACAAAGGAGGATATGGCTCTATGTAGTGAGAAAAACTTCCTAAGGTCATAAAAAATCCCAGAGCTTGACGAAAAAATAGAAGGATGTGATTTATCCAAGGGTGACTGATTGTGCTGCCAAAAAAGAAAATACTTTTCCCTTCCTCTTTTTGGGGTATATTTGATCTTTTTTGTCTTTTTCAATAATTTTGGAAATCTTGGAAAAGAATAAAAGAATGCTATGTTACAAATGAGAGACGAGTGTTGAAAACATACTAGCTCCAGGTGTAAGGAACATACTAGTGTTCAGATCAAGGAGACATATACAGGAAAAGGACACTCGGGAAAATCCCTCCATGGGTCAAGGTGTCAAGATGCAAATGCAAAGTGCTATGAGGCTTGTGTATAAGGCATGCTTCATGTGGTTCAGTTGAGAGAAACATGGAGCCAAAATTATGCCAAATATGTGGGAATGAAAATATGATTGATAAGACACAATGATAATGTCCTTCGATGTGATTTTAATGAGCCCAGAGAAGGTAAGCTCAACAGTTTTTCATTTTTAGAGAGTCTGAAAAAGAGTAAAAGGAGACTCCACTGGGATACCTTTTTTGAAGGTAGTCTAGTCGGTTCGAAAAAGGGGTAAACTAGCACCGAAAATATGTCTATTTAAAATCATTTTAACAAGTGTGACAAAGACAAGATCACTCGACAATATTTTCATTTTTAAAGAGTTTGAAAAGAGCTTAAATATGGACTCCATAAGGGATGTTCTTCTGGACCATTTTAACGAGTGTGAAGAAACAAGGTCACTTGACCAACTTTTCACTTTTAGGGAGTCTGAAAAGAGCTTAACTATGAACTCTGAGGGGGTTCCTTTTTCATAAATTTAGTTCCTCGAGCCCGAAAAAGGGTTAAAATTATACCTGAGAATACTCTTCTAAAGAACCGAGGTTCCTAGAGTATACCCTTGTTCGTACATTTGACCATATGGACCGAAAAAGGGGTAAACTACCGCTGGACATATGTGCCTTCAAATTTTCATTTAGCGAGCATGAAGGGAAACAAGATCGCTCGGCAATATTTTCATGTTTAAAGGGTCTGAAAATGGCTTAAAAGAAGACCCGTTGTGTTTTGGGAGTCCCAAGGGTGAGGTCAAGAGTGATAATGAAACATGCAAATGAGGCTCAAACTCGTAATCAAAATGAGACTAACTAGGACTCCCGATCTTATAACCATTAACGATAGCATGGATGCCAAAATGCAATCAGGATCTACCTAGGTAATCCATGAAGGGTTAGGCTCTACCACTAAATTACAACAATTCTAAAGCAACAATGATGGTTTCATGTCGCAATTCTGTGGGGTCGATCCTATGGCAAAGTGAAAAAGACAACGAGATACAAAAAGTGGAGGTGGAATCCTAACTTGGATGCAATATGATGGAAGAATGACTTTTTACCAAAGGACCATTAAAATGACCCAAATATCCAAAAAAATTATCAATACCCAAAGTAACACTTATCGTAACATGCCCTAAGAAACTCTTGAATCATATTACATGATTTTTAGGCTAGAAAGAAATGACAAAGGGGTCCAAAAAATGACAAAAAGGGGCCAAAAAAGTCTATAAATAGAAGCTGACAGCTCATTATTACCATTGCTAATTGAGAAATTGACTAAAAAGACAAAAACACCCCTTTGTGAAAAGAGTTGATTCTGGGAGCTTCAGTGGATGAAATGAACTTCCGCTTGGACCAAGTAAGTACATACTAGCCCCTCCTGCATTTCAATTCTTCCTGTGTGCATTACATTTTTTTCTTTTGGGGGCAGCGTCGACCTTTAAAAGGGTCTTCCCTACATATACGTGGGTTTTCCTATAATAGCTTGCGTATGCATGCATGTAGAATAAATTATGCATGCAGGCATACGTGACTGTGTACACTACAACACGCGTATACCCTCCATCTTGTGGACAAAATTTAAAAAATGCAAGAGCTAACCCCTCCCGAACTTGTCAATTGTAGGATGTATGTTCATTGGAGGGAGAGGGAGCACGAGGAAATTGATAATTTGGTCAGAGAGGACCCTGATGCTACCGCTGCATTGGTGCAATGTGGTTTGCTGAAATTCTTCCAGTGTCCATTTATGTGGGCACAACCTAGGCTGTTGAATGCCTTCATAGATTATTGGCACCCAGATGCAAAGGCATTCATGCTTGAGGGACAATCATTGACTCCAACGAATGAATATATCTACTTTCTGACTGGCCTCTCAAGGAGAGCGGAACCAATCAACTTTCGCAAGTTTCCCTCTGGGCTTCACAACATAGAGGAGTTGATTGAACTCCATTGCAAAGTTGGTACAGACAAAGTGGGTATGCAAGTGTTGATAAACAAGATTTATAACCTATCACTGAAAGAGATAGCTCTACTCATTGGGTGGATCACTAGATCCACATCTTTACATCAGGCTTCTCAAGAACACATGAATTGTGCGGTTCAGTGCTTAAATGCACAAATTTTCGACTGGAGCACCACCTTACTATATTGTATGAAGAGGCAGATGACAGAGTGTCATATGTGGAGACACAGAAACTTTCGGTTTGGGACTATTTTATGTTCCTTTTTTTTTGAGAGGGTACCAAGTATCAGCCCTAGAGAGATGATACGAGGGCATGAGCCCTCTCTCCCAGTGTTATGAAGATGGGCGATGTTGTTTCCATGACAGGGTGGGGGGAGGACTATTGAGGCCTTCAATGACAAGTTTTTTGCTTGGTCCACATGAAAGATTATGGACATAGAGGGCTACCCCTATGCCGGGATCAAATATTATAGAGATCCTGACATGCCTGTACCTCCCGGAGAGGAGCAAGGATAGATGGGTAATTTTTTTTTTTTTTTTTAAGTTATTTAATTTTTATGTCTATTTATATATATCACCTTTTTTTGTGCACCAGAGTAATTGACAACTATGTATATTTTATGTGTAGACGTGGGGCTAGTGCATATAGAAAAATTCATGAGGACTAGGCGGTGTCCTCGACCAAAGGTGGGGCCAGCCGTAATCAGTGGACCAGTAGCAGTAGCGGGACCTCCAACCGGAGAGGCTGAGAGAGTTTTGAGACAGGTAGAGAGGAACCTCACTGCGCTTACTCAGACAGTCCCTGTGGCGGATATCAAGGATCTCCCACCGTCCAGGAAGACTCATATTGTTGGGGTACCATGGACCTGGGTCCATCTTTTTCAGTGTCTAGCTAACACCGTTGTTCACTATGGTAGGGCCAATGGGCCCCACCCTTAGCTAGACAAGACTTCTTATGTTCCGAGGCCACCTTTTGTATATTTTTGAGGGTATAAGCCCTGTGACTCTTTACTGAACACATATTTTTTGAGGCGCTCACACCCACTTATGTACTCTTATACTTTATGATATATATATGGATATGTTTTCATTTTTTTGTGTGTTTTATGGATTACACTTATTTACAAATGTATTTACATGTGTGTGTGTGCATTTTCTTACATGTGTGCAATATGCCAATCTAATATATGATTAGCTAGAGTATCTATAACTTGACTCAATCTCCTAAGAACATGAATATACGTAATGTAATAAAAGCTTCATTCTAAGAGATGTACCCTAAGGAACCGTTGGTTTAGAGTAGGATCATAAACACGATAAACTCCATTTAACCGAGACACAACTAGATAAGCATCTAAATAGACCTGGAAATGAGAGATACTAAGCGACAAAGCATCGCAAAGCAACTCAAGAACTGCAATGTATTCAAAAACATTGTTTGTGGTGTCACCTAAATAGATACCTCCTGAAGATAGCAACTGGCCCTAAGGTGCGAAAATCACCCAAGTTGTGGAAGCAAGCCTCCGAGTATGCCGGCTAGCGTTGTCCGCAAACCCAACAAACACCTCTGATTCACTTGACATCTGCCATAGTGAAAAAGATAACATAGAAAATGACATGTCCATAAAACCAAAAGACAAAACTAAAAAGTAATAGTACAAGGACTATACATATGTTACAAAAAGTCACCCGAGGCGACCGACCTATGAGTAATACTTCTTGAGATGGAGCCCATTTCTAGACTTCGCCAAAAAGTTTCCCTCAAAGTCCACCAGACAATAAGCACCCTTCTTTAGAACCTATTTCATGATGAAAGGTATGAACCACATGGGTTTGAACTTTCCTACCCCCAGGGGGTCCTTATCTTGGTCATAGACCAGGACAAGGTCTCCTTTAGAGAAAATATGAGGATGAACTTATCGATCATACTGACACTTGAATTTTTGTTTGTGAGCCTCGTTAGCTAAGGCTGCATCACGATGCTTCTCATTGATATGATTGAGATATAATAAACTCTCTTCAAGCGGTGAAGTGTCTGGAAATAACTATACTGCCAACTTTAAACATAGAATCTGGCACTCTATGGGCAAGTCTGCTTCTAGCCCGTAAACGATTAGAAAAGGTGAGAAATCGGTTGCAGTATTAACAGACGTTCGGTAGGCCCATAATGCTGAGTATAACATCAAATGGCAATTTAACCTGGCCGAATTGATCATTCACTGTAGAATGGTCTTAAGAGATTTATTTACAGCTTCCACCTGACCATTCACTTGTGGGTAGTAGGGTGATGAATGTTCTTGCCTCAACCCAAGATTTGATGTTAACTTGGTCATCATTGTGTTCTAAAAGTGACTGCCATGGTTAGTGACAATATCTTTCGGGACGTCGAACCTTTCTATTATCTTATTAAACAAAAAGAGAGTTGCGGTCTCCCCTTCATCTTTGAACATTGGCATAGCTTCAATCCACTTGGTGAAGTAGTCTACTGCTATGATGATATAACGGTTCCCCCTTGCTGAAGGGGGGTTGCATGTAGTGTAATCAATCCCCCACTTGGTGAAGGGAACAATAGTAATAATGAGAAACATGGGAGAGGGGTGTGCCCTCATCTTCTAAGAGAATATATGACACAGGTGGCACTTCTTGATCGATTCAACACAATATTTAATTAACATCGACCAGAAGTAACCGGCTCATAGAATATTTTGGGTTGTTGCCAACCCAAAAAAATGACCTCCACATGCTCCAGTGTGGCAATCATTAAGCATGATTTATGGTTATTCATGTGTGAGACATCAGCGAAGGATGCAATCTATACCTCGACGATATAAAGTGTCCTCGAGTATGAGATATTTCTTGGCATGATGGCCTATACTACGACGCTCATCATGAGAAGTAGAGGCGGGGCACTTAAAAGTCTGTAGATAGATAAGTATATCTCCATACCAGGGATCTAAACATGTGATCAAAAACATATCTCCTTTAATAGGCGACTCTTCAGGCATAAAATCACCTGACTTGACTAGAAGTTCCAAGATGAGTTCCACAAATACCAGGGACTTTTTGGATTTTTCCGAAACAAAATCTAAGTCAAGTTACTGTAGGAAAACTATCCATCTACTTATCATTCCACTAATTACATGTCATGTCAACACATATTGAAATGGATTCACAACGGCAATGACAGTAGTCTTTCGAAACAAGATATAATGACAGAACCATTGGATAGCATGAACTGCTGCCAACACAAGTTTTTCAACATGGGAATAATTGAGTTCCAGTCCAACCAGGCCTCGGCTAAGGTAATAGAGAACATATTTTGTGAGAAAATTATCCTCTTGAACTAAGACCATACCGATGGTCGACTCTTCCGCAACCAAGTATAATAAGAAATATTTATTATAATTGGGTGGCCGAAGCAGAGGGGAAAACATGAGGGAGTGTTTCAACATGTCGAAGAGAAATGAGCAGCTTCATCCCAATGAAAGGAACGTCCTTTTTCAGTAAACACATAAAGCCCTTTGTGATCTCGGCATAGTTTGCAATGAAACATCGTAAAAGGTTTGCTTTTCCCTGTAAACTCTGAAGCTGAAGGATTGTGCGTGGTGGAGGCAACTGAACTATTGCCTCAAATTTTAGAGGATCAACCATGATCCCTATTGTCGAAATGATGAAACCTAGTAGGCGACCTGATGTTAGGCAAAAACTGCACTTGTTTGGATTCAAATGAATCTGGTAGTAGTGACATCACTGAAAGATAAGTTGGAGGTGTGTGGGATGATCAAATCTCTTACGATATCGTGATGCTAAATCATCAAGATATGCCTCGACTATATGTTTGAGATCGTGGAAAGAAAAATACATGGTTCATTGAAAGGTAGCTCCAACATTTTTCAGACCAAAAGGCATCTTCTGATAACCAAATGTACCCAATGGACAAATGAAAGAGATTTTTTGTTGATGTTTGGGTTTGATTTGTATCTAATTTTATCCCAAAAAACCATCCGTGAAAGAAAAGGCCTCGCAACTTGTGCATTCATCGACTATCTGGTCAATAAATGGTGCAGGGAAATTATCCTTTGGGCATGTCTTTTTTAAATCACAAAAGTTCGTACATACGCAGAACGTACCCTGTTTTTTGTCGAATGGAATGAGATTTGACACCCATTAAGTCAAGTGAACAAGGTAGATAAAACCTTCTTTGAGCAGTTTCTCTACTTTGACTTTAATAGTTGTTGTTTTCTCAGGATTGACTAGACGAAGCTTCTGTCGGACCAACTTAGCATCAGGATAAGTCATGATTTCATGTTCGACGATTCTTGGATCAATGCCTGGCATTTCCTCATATTACCGAAAAAATATGTCATAGAATTATTTAAATAAATCCATGTAGATTTGAATCTCCTCAGGGGAACAGTGAGATCCAACGAGAACATTCTCCATGATTCCAGGGGTTCTGGAGATATCAATAGATATTGTTTCAGTGATGGTTTCTATATTACCTTCGGCATAAACAATGTGTGTAGCTAAGGGATTGATAGGGAAATACCTATCTCCAGTCATAGTCAACGTGAATTCACCTGCTTCAATTCATCTTAACTCTAGGAGGAGGTAAGATCTGTGATGTAGATCATCCCAGGTTCTTTTTGGACTAGTCATTGCTTCAATGATCGTTTCGTCTAAAGGCAAGACTAAGTCTAAAGAGTCAGTATCGGCAAGGGAACCTTGAGCCCAAGTAGGCTCGAGAATTGAATATAACTCCTGTGTGGGAATCAGATCGAGGTTGGTGAAAGTTTGTTGAATTATAGAGTACACAAATTCTGTCACAGACAAGGGCATGGCCATACCATGGTTCCCTATCCCTTCCATCATGGACGATGGGGAAGGAAGAGTCCACAGATTGTTGAAGTAAGTCATACGAAATGATGAGACTTGAAAAATCTCAACCTTAGGCTGTTTTGATACGAACTTGACATCGTCAGAAGGAGGCGGGTAATCGAAAGAGCCCATCAAAGGTGGGCACATACCAACTTCTATGTTGACGATGCCAGGTTGAGGGTTATCAATCATCGGGACTGTGGATGCCCCTGATGAAGGGTCAGGATGGGAGAAAGACAATTGATCAATGGTCACGATCCAACCTTCGTGTGGAAACAATAAGACCCAGAAAACTGTAGTGACCACTGCTTGCATAGCATAGGTCCAAATCCTTCCTAACAATAGATTGTAGTTGAGAGGGGCACACTACTACATATTGTAAAAATTCCGACGTTTTATTTGCGGCGTTATGGACAAAATTGTCCATATTGTCGCAAAATAGAGGAAATTTATTAAAAAAAAAATTCATGTTGCCCGATAACGTCTCTCTTGCGACGTTAACGTCGGTCTTGCGACGTTAACGTCGCTATTGCCACGTTTTCCACTGGAACGTCGCTCTTGCCACGTTTTCCACTGGAACGTCGCTCTTGCGACGTTAACGTCACTCTTGCCACGTTTGTGAAGATGTATGTCGCAATTGCGACGTTAACATCGCTCTTGCAACGTTTTCCACTGGAACGTCGCTCTTGCCACGTTTTCCACTAGAACGTCGCTCTTGCCACGTTTGTGAAGATGTATGTCGCAATT
>ML782603.1:1182246-1203448 GCA_009831015.1 Picea engelmannii | reverse complement strand
TTAATCTCAGGCTCCAATCTCTCCCTCATAACCTACAATCCAAACAAATCCATTAAATCAAGTAAAATCTTGTTAAAATTTAATTATATAAAAGTTAACTAAAACTAAACTTAAGTAATTTAAGAAATAACTAGATTAAAACTAAATTAAACTAAAGTTGAAACCAATTATCTTTTAAAATAAATGGCTACAAAATCTACCCTTTACAACTATTCTTAATAAACTAAATTACAACTAAAATAAAAGTTTTAAATCTAAAAAAAATAATAAAACTAAACAACTAAATTAAACCAATCTAAAAACTAAAGTGAAGATAATATTAAAATTAACCAAAACTAAAATAATTAACTATATAATAATCAAATCAAACTAAAACAAAAGTAAAACCCAAAAAACTAAATTAAAATGATTAAAATTAGAGAAGTAAAATCAAAACTAAAATTAACCAAAACTAAAATAATTTATATAGTAATCAAATCAATACTTCAAAACTATTGTAGCCATACGATTAAGTGCTTCTTGTCAAATAGAACAAATTATCTATGCGTTATCCTCGTGTCATTCTTCTCATTAAATCTTGATAGACCATGATACAGTTACAATATTTGCAATATGATGTTATCTCGTATATCGTTCTTAAGTCATCATCATGAAAGATCAACCAAGCATTCAAAACCAAAATGACTGAGAAAACACTCATATCATGAAAGATCAACCAAGCAATCAAAACCAAAATGATTGAGAAAACACTCATATCTTAAGAGAAAACAAAATTCAAAATTCAAAGCATTAAAAACAATGTTTTCCGAAATTTAATGAGGGGGCTTTTAATTTTATAAAAATTTAATGGGGGTTGTTGTTTTCCACAATAATTGGTGACATGTTCGAGAACCAATTATCTTTGTTTATGAAAAATAAGAGAAAGAAGGTTATATCATATAAAGAAGAAAATCCATTAATTTGAAATATCAATGATATCATATATACACTTCCCCGCTACCAATGAGAATCCATAGCCTCTACGAGTTTGTATACACTTCCCACACCTTCCTATGTATTGAAATTTATTAACCATCTTTTGATAAATATATTTGAGATTGCATTTTGCAATGGTGAATAAAAAGTGGGGTGATATTTGAAAATTTCTATGATATATTGCACTTCATGGGGTAAAACTAAGTTTTTCGTCTTAATATTAGCTATTCCCATTGTATAAATTTTATTTATATAAAAGGGATATTAACTCTGAAAAGACCTTGTTTCAAAGTACTTTTCTATGTAAATCTTCTTGGAAAGATGAATTAATCATAAAGGAAATTGTTATCATGATAGCATAATATTAGTGATGGTTCTTTAGACTAAATTGTATTACTCTCAAATCCTTGAACGATCGTGAGGGGAAACCCTAGCACTGTGCCCATGCGAGCCTCTGCTTGATCGACCCAGTACACATCGCGACCACGAAACCCCGAAGCTCCAGCGCGAGCCCTTACTGGCTCTGATCCGTGACCATGGGCGCCGAAGAGGGGGGAAACCCCCCTCATATAGAAACATAACAGCTAATGACAGATCTGGTACGAGGGAAAAACGACCAACATTCGAGCCGCCACAACAAATCCGGGAACAACTCTTCGCCAAGGAACATGGCTTTCGATAGGAAATGGAAACGGAAGCCAACACGTCTCATCCCAGAGCACCCTGTGGTTGGGAGCCTGGGAAATGCATCCCGCAAATGGAAAAGGCGCCCAGGTACCTCATAAGATCAACCAGGGTGGGGGAGCACACCCAGTTCATGCAAGAACATGCCCTCATTGGAAAATTTTTGGGACTCTAGCCATTAGAAAGGGATCTGAATAAATGGATCAAACACTGGTGGAATCCCAAAGGAGAATATGAGGTCCAGCTCAGCTCAAAAGGCTTCTTCACCATCATATTATACAACCTAGAAGACATAGATCACATCTTTGAGAATGACCCTTACTTCTTCAAATCAGCAGGGTTATTCCTAAGGTACTGGACAAAGTGCTTCAGCCCAGATAAGGAGGACTTTACAATGGCTCCCATCTGGATACACCTCTACTCCCTCCCACAAGAGTTTTGGCTGGAGGAGATTCTTATGGAAATAGGAAATACAATCGGTCAATACGTGAAGGCGTCTGAAGCCACAAAGCAACGCAAATACACTTCATATGCCCGAATATGTGTCTACATGAACATAGCTAAAGCCTTACTAGGTGTGGTAATACTGGAGTATCAGGACGAGGATTGGTCACAAACCCTTGACTACGAACACATCCTATTCAGATGCATAAAATGTCACGAACACGACCATCTGTTCCAGGACTTCCCTCTAAATCAGCAAGCTCCCAAGGCCAGCCAGAATCTGCAGAAAGACGGTTTCACAACGATCCAGACGAGGAAGAAAAACCCCACCTAAAAGAAAACAGCTGACCCTAGACCTAGGATCCAGACCAGGAATGCCTATGATATACTGAGCCAACTACCTAAGGACGAGGAAATCCAAGATCCACATGACGGATTACATAAAGGCAAAGGCCAGAACCCCATACCCTCCCCCTCTAATCCAAATAAAGAGATCAATGCAATGGAAAAATTGGATGCAGATGGAGACACTCTGATGCAAATGGGTGCCCAAGACCTGGCAGGCATCGACCTTGAGAAACTGGAGGAAGCCCTCAATCAGAAAGACCTGCAAGGCCTTCCAGAAGAACAACTTAGAAAGGTGCATAAGGTCTTCCTCGATTCAACAGCGGGATCCACAGCTCGCCTTGGCATCGCCACAGAATCAAGCTCCGACTCTAAAAAAATACCATGGGAGAATAAAAGAAGGGGAAGGAAACCAGTACATCATCTAATCAAAGAAGCTAGAAATCTAATGATCAACTCAGGTCAAATACAGAAGCTCTCGGAGGGATACCTCCACCCACACCCCTCCTCATAATGATGAAGATTATCACATGGAACATTAGAGGACTCAACGACAGATCCAAGCAAAGAATCCTCGGGGATTGCGTCAAGGAGGAAATCCCAGACATTCTAATGTTACAGGAAACTAAATGTGCAGGAATGGAAGCTGAAACCATCTTCCAACGTATATGGAAAATTTGCAACTACGTCCACACGGACTCTGTGGGGGCCTCGGGAGGTCTAGCAATATTGTGGAACCCTAACCACACTATCCTTAGTGGACCCTTCTCCACTGTAGGACCCCTGTCAGCCCACTTTGAAGTTAGAGGCTCAAATCAGGAGGGGACCATCACCAATGTCTACGGCCCACAAGGACAGCAGGATAAAATCAAATTTATGGAAAAGATGACCCAAGTTAAAGCATTGGAAAACACGCCCAACTGGATCCTAGGAGGAGACTTTAATATGATCATGTCACTGGAGGAAAAAATAGGAGGAAGAAAACGATTGGAGCAAGACAATGGTAAGTTCAAAACCCTCCCTGAACAATTAAAGTTAGTAGACATAGAAAACAATAATGGCACTTTCACTTGGTCTAATCGCAGATCAGGTAGCCATCATGTAGCATGTCGACTCAATCGATTTCTCGTAATAGAGGATTTGATTGAAAGAGACCTCTGTATAGAAAGCTTGATCCTCCCCAAAGCGGGTTCTGATCACTGGCCAATTGCCCTTCAGATAGCAATAGAGACAACACTGAAATTTAAACCATTCAGATTTGAGAAATTCTGGCTCACACACCCAGATTTCCAACAGCTAGAACAAACTTGGTGGAATCAGTCTGAGACAGATCAGGGCACCAAGATGTACAAATTTCAACAAAGGCTCAAAAACTTCAAGCAAAGGCTCAAACACTGGAACAAAAATACCTTCGGCAATATTTTCCAAAGCATCAAGGACGCAGAGAATACACTAGCCGAGATACAAAGAATCTTTATATCGGGAGATCGAACTGCTGAGCTCATGGAGGAAGAGGAGCATCTACAAATGCAACTGGAGCAAAGAAGAAAGCAAGAAGAAATACTATGGAGGAAGAAATCCAAGGTGCAGTGGCTCAAAGAAGGGGAAAAGAATACAAAATTCTTCCACCGAACGATGATACATCGGAGACACATCAACAGAATAACACATCTGGAAGATGAGCAGGGCCAACTAATCAGAGAACATGCACATATTGAAGAGGATCTCAACAGATACTACCAGAACCTTCTCATGGAAAGCAAGGAGGACAGAAGTGAAGACATCACCCGAATTACCAGGTATATTCCCTCGCTAATCACCCCTGAACATAACGTTGCTCTTAATAGGCCAATCACCCAGGAAGAGGTGGACCAGGCTGTAAAATATATGCCCCCAGGAAAATCCCCAGGCCCCGATGGCTTCACTACAGACTTCTTCCATCACTGCTGGGACATCATAAGTAAGGACGTATGGGAGGTCGTTGAGGAATCAAGAACATCAAGTCAAGTTCTCCAAGCCTTCAACGCAACCTTCCTCACCCTCATCCCAAAGGAAGAAAGAGTCACGAACCCCAAACAGTTCAGACCCATTGCCTTATGCAATGTCATTTACAAGATCATAACCAAGGTGATCGCAAACCGACTCAAGCCAATTCTTCCATTTGTCATTTCCAAAGAACAAGCTGGATATGTTGAAGGAAGACAGATTATGGATAGCGTCATACTGGCACACGAGGTGATCATCTCTCTCAAATCAACGAAAATCCCAGGTATGTTAATCAAACTTGATCTCTCAAAATCTTTTGATAAAGCCAGCTGGCAGTACCTCAAAGCTACCCTAAATTCCTTTGTCTTTGATCAAGATTGGGTAAACTGGATTTTGAACCTCACCTCTTTGGCTTTCTTCTCAATCCTAGTCAATGGAGTCCCCTCGCGTCCCTTCTCGGCCTCCAGAGGCATAAGGCAAGGGGATCCACTTTCACCCTTTCTTTTTGTTCTAATGGCGGAAGGCCTGGGTTGCTACATTAAATCAGCGGTGCTGGAAGGCGCCCTCAAAGGCCTACCCCTAAATAACATTAGGCCAGCCCCCTCACATAACCAATTCGTCGATGACACCCTACTCATGAACACTCCCATGGCACACGAAGCCCTTAAGCTCAACTCCATCCTTTCTAACTTCACTGAAGCCTCGAGCATGACTTTGAACCTAGATAAATCCAATCTTTTCTTTTCTAACACACCCGTTGTAGTTCAACTACACATTTCCAAAATCCTGAGCATCCCCAGGAGCTCCCTTCCGTCCAACTACCTAGGCATTCCTCTCACCGGAGTGCCAGCCAAATCCATTTCATGGGACAGCCTCCTCCTATCTATCTCTAACAGATTGGCCAACTGGACCTTTAGACCTTTAAACATTGCAGCCAGATTAGTCCTGCAAAAATCAGTTCTTCAAACCCTACCCACCTATCTCTTCACTACCTTAGCCGCTCCCAAGCATATAATTAGAGCGATTAGAAACATCCAGAGGAACTTCCTCTAGCAAGGTTTGCAACCCAATAAGAAATGGGCACTGGTGTGCTAGAATAAGGTTTGTACACCAAAAAGCAGGGGAGGCCTTGGGCTTCAGGACCCAGGAAAGCTCAACCAGATAATGGGGGCCAAGATATGGTGGAGATGGATGAAAAAACCAAACGCATTATGGGCACAGATTTGGAAGAATAAATACGCTCCCTCCATGCAGCCAGATCAGCTGATCAGACACAACGTTCGAATCCAGGGTTCGAACATTTGGAACACAGCTTAACAAAACAAAGACATAATACAGAAACACGCTTTCTGGGAAATACGCAATGGAGACAGTGCAGAGTTATGGAAAGACTCGTGAAAAAAACTCAAACCTCTAAAGGATCTAGCAGAGCTCACACCCCTCCAACAAGCTTTTAATCAAGCCCCTTCACTAAAGGTAAAGGATCTTTGGAAACCTATAGGCACGAGTCAGACTTGGCGGCAATGGAAGACCTCCAGTAATGATCTAGGAACCCCTCCCAACTTAAACCTGTCCACCTGGAATCATGAAGCAGGACGTAGGAAAATCCCCATGAAGGAGGGGCCAGACATCCTCAGATGGGGGCACTCAGCTTCAGGAAACTTCTCGGTAAAGGAAGCCTACCACATACAAGGCAACTACCACAATCAGGAAGTGGACAACATCTGGAGCAAGATTTGGAATAAGGAACTTTGGCCTAAGGTCTCTACCTTCCTCTGGTTAATCATCCATAACAAAATTCTAACATGGGACAATCTCAGAAAAAGGGGATTCATTGGGCCCTCAATATGTGTCTTATGTCAATCTCAAGAAGAAACCAAGGAGCATATTTTCAATGGTTGTCTCTACAATCAATTTGTTTGGGAC
Source organism: Picea engelmannii (assembly GCA_009831015.1). Classification (NCBI taxonomy): domain Eukaryota; kingdom Viridiplantae; phylum Streptophyta; class Pinopsida; order Pinales; family Pinaceae; genus Picea; species Picea engelmannii. The sequence continues at coordinate 1,197,088 of ML782603.1, read as the reverse complement.
CAGGGGGCGCAAATCATGCGCAGATCCAATTAAAACAGAGGCAGCATCAGAGACACTATTGAAAATTGGGACTCAATCGCTTATAACAATCCCATTCTGAACTACATTTGGCAACTCCTCCCAAGATTTATTTTATGGCAGATTCAGAAGGAGCGAAACAAACACATCTTCCATTCCAAGGACTCCTCTGCAGAGTCAACCTGGGACAAAGCTTCCACACTCACCAAAGAAACAATCAGAAGTAAGTATTGGCAACCTAGGGACAAGGATTGTAACCAGGAGGAGTCACTCACCCTCCAAAGTTGGCAACTTAATTTAAATGACTCAGTGGCAATCGGAGCTCCTAAGAATCGATTCCCCAGCACAACCACCTGGACCGCCCCCCCAAATGGATTCATAAAAATTAACTTTGATGGATCTTCAAAACGCAATCCTGGACCCGTAGGCTATGGAGCTATGATTAGGAGCTCCAAAGGGGAAATTTTAACTTTGACAGCAGGGTATTTGGGAGAGACCACAAACAATGTAGCAGAATTAGCGGGCCTACTACAGGGCCTTCAACATGCAGTAACCCTGACCAGCCACAAAATCATTCTGGAGGGGGTCTCACAAATCGCCATCCAGCTAATCACCAAGATATTGCATGGGGGAAATCCACAAAAAATCTCTCCCAGCTGGCGCCTTGCAGGATTTCTCGAAGACTTCAAAGGCCTACTTGGGAACAACATCAGCATCATCCCTTCCCATGTTAAAAGGGAGGCGAATGGAGTGGTTGATTACCTTTCAAATGAAGGAGTCGAAAGGGAAACGGAACAAATAATCTAGGACGCTAGAAGCACTGAAGCCTCATATCTATCCAAACATTGCCAACTCTTGGCCAGCAAGGATTTTCCACCCCCGGAAGGGGTGCCACACGGAAAGGGAGAGGCACGTGGAGGCACACAGGGAGAGGCCATTTATGATGGCCTCACCTCACACCCTAGTTATTTATGAAGGTCCCTACCTCCGTCGGCCTCTGTTTATCGATGGGGCCTCTCACGAGCGAGCACAGGCCAGTCAGCCAGAGCATTAAGCTCTCGGCTTTAATCGTTTCCGCCATAATTTATGCTATCACCCGCCTTACCGGAAGTCTTAGTGTGCATTCGAAGCTTGCTAAGAAGAGAAGTAGCAGCAGTTCTTCCAACACTCTGGCATTGATCCTCATTCTTTCTATGCCGCGAGCGCGGGGGAGGCCCCACAGGGGAGCCAGCTGGTATGCGGCTGGTATGCGGCTGATATTGATGATACTATTAAATGTTCCTATAGGAAATGTTCTAGGTTGATATTTGATATGACACCAGAAAATGTTCCTTTAGTCCCACCAACTTTTGATAAGACTCCCATGGGATTAGATGAGCCATTTTATTTTTCAATGAAATTTCATCCATCTTCTTATAAATGTGGTGAATATCCAACAGAAACTATCCTTGATGGGAAAGAAACAACTTTGTTTATTGGAGAATATCGCAACGTGGAGAGAATAGAAAAATGATAAATAATGGATAGGTCAAAAGTGTGGTAAATGAGGGTGTATTGGATAATCATAGTTATTATTGGTCATAGTTCCTCAGTTAGAGTTACTTCATCAAAATTCTTGTTAGTCATAGTTCTTTTCAATCATTGTTTTGATTGGCCATAGTTCTGGTTAGTCATAGTTCCAAGGAACTTTGACCAAGGAGTTAGGATTGATAGGAACTATAATTGAGGAATTGGGATATTTGATCGATAGGAAGTATGACTGATAAGAACTTTGATGGAGGAATTAGGATCTTTGATCCACAAGAACTATGACCAATAAGAACTAAAACCAATAAAAACTATGATCGTAGTTCCTGTTGGTCATATTTCTTGTTGGTCATAGTTCCTATTAGTCAAATATCATACTTCCTCAATCAAAGCTCCTATTGATCATAGTTCTTGTTCGTCATAGTTCATGTTGGTCATAGTTCCTATTATTATGGATCATAGTTCTTGTTGATCATAGTTCCTATTGGTCATAGTTCTTATCGATCAAAGATCCTAGTTCCTTGGTTAGAGTTCCTATTGGTAACAATCATAGTTCTTGCTGATCATAGTTCCTTGGTTAGAGTTTGTTCATAAAATTTCTTATTAGTCATAGTTCCTAGGATCTTTGACTAAGAAAATAATATCAATGGGAGCTATGACCAATAGGAAATTTGTTTGAGTAACTCTAAAAGATAGGAAGTATGACCGAGGAACTAGGATCATTGAACGATAGGAATTATGATCATAACTCTTTTTGGTCATAGTTTTTTATAGTCAAAGATCCTAGTTCCTTGGTCATATTTCATGTTGGTATCAATCATAGTTACTGTTGGTCACAATTCTTCAGCCATAGTTCCTTAATCAAATTTCTTGTTCATCAAATTTCATCAATCAAAGTTTCTATCGGTCATATTCCCTATCAGTATCGATCATAGTTCTTGTCTGTCATAGTTATTGTAATTCAAAGATCCTAGTCCCTTAGTCATAGTTCCAATTGGTCCTAGTTCCTATCAGCCAGAGTTACTTGGTCATAGTTCTTATCAGTCATAGTTCTTGTCGATCAAATATCCTATTTTCTCAATCATATTTCCTATCGGTCCTATTTCCTCGGTAAGATTTCCTAGGAACTATGACCGATATGAATTGTGACCAACAAGAAATGTGATTAAGGAACTCTAATCGAGGAACTAAGATTGATACCAATAATAAATATGACCAAGAAACTAAGACATTTGACCGAAAAAAACTATTACTATGAGGAACTATGATCGACAAGAACTATGAATGACTTGAACTATGATCCATACCAATAGGAACTATGACCAAGTAAACTATGTCTGATAGGAAATTTGATCTATGAAATTTGACTAACAAGGAATTTGTTGAAGGAACTCTGATCGAAGCACTGTGACCAACATGAACTATGAATGATACCAACAAGAAATATGAAAAAAAATAACTATGATCATAGTTCCTATCGGTCATAGTTCTTGTTGATCATAGTTCTTGTCGATCATAATTATTCTTAAGTATCCATAACATCGAATGTAAAAGTAAATGAAATTAGGGCTTTCGAGAGGAAAAATTTAAAAGCCTATCCTCTTGCATAATGTGTGACAATGCTAGAGGGATGAGAAAACACTAGCAAAATAGCAAGGGTAACTTAGTCTAAACAAGTGCACCAATGCTATAAAGGAGAAATAAAGCACTAATAGTGAAATGTAGTGAAAAAAGTAAAAATTGATTTAAAAAATAGCATACACAACCTTGTACCTCTTCAATGAATGCACCATTTTGACTTCCATATCAACACACTACTTCAATATAAATTCTTGTGTTTCTTTAACTATGAAGTGACCGATAATTATCGAAGCACCACAAATGGTGATCCTATCCAACATTGATGTCCAACAAAGGAAACTCGTTATTTAAAAGGTAACAAAATGTGTTGTACAATAATAGGCACACCATATTAGAGATTTATGCCTATCCAATATTACATGCAAACTACAATGTTGAAACCATATTGCTTTAAATGATATGGAGCAACATCTATCGTGTATCATCTAGTAAGAATATTTATTTGGAAATGGAAATCCCTTGGTAGCCTGTCATTATCCATTGAGCACACCAACCTATGGAAGGTGCCATTTGAATTGTTTCCCCTTTGGTGTGTAAGTCATGGAGCTCCAATGAACCATTGTATTAAGTGTCTTAATAAACAATTGTCCCAAAGACTAATTTCCACAAAGACCTTCACCCCCCACCTCTGCAAAATCCTCTACAAATAAAAAACTCTAAAAATCACCTTCACAAAAATTTAATCTGCTTTTAGTGTTTAATCCCTTAACAATGTTATGGACACCTCATAAGACATTTTAAGAATCAAATTACAAAATTAAGCAAGGAAGAGTACTCCCTACACCAAACGATCTTTCAAAACCTCATCTTGCTTTGATCAATAACTCAAATCCTTATTTCCACGTGCATCAACTGCCAATAAGGGAAATCAACACCCTTTAGACTCCCACACTATTTTTGTAGCTCATCCAGTTCACATTTCTTCTACAATTGAAGCAATCTCTTTTGCACTAGTGCTTCTTCTTCGAACCTATAAGATAAAGTTTTTAACTCCTAGTTCAAGCATCCCACATTTAAAAAATGTTTTCCTCATCTTAATATCAGAGAACATAGGGCCAATACCAAGGAAACAAATACACAACACCTATACAATATTATATCATTCATTAAAAATTGTGGAGACCCTTTATATAAAAAAAAAATGACAGAGATGATTTCCTTTGTGCAAGGAGAAAATGATGAAAATTTGTCATTACCTTTTTTTTCTTTTTTCTTTTTATTTTTTTTGTATTTTGGCATAATATTTTTTAGTGTCTTTCTTTTTAGCGTCGTCATATTATTTTCATTATTTGGTTAATGCATATTTAGAAGACAAGTGCACAAGTTACGCATGCCACTTGTTCTAATATTCTACATATTGAATATATACCCATATGCATATTTATATATACATACATAATATAAGGGTGTTGTTAATATTATGGTAGCTTCGGGAGGTATGAACCTCTATTGTGACCTATGACGAGATTAGAATACTCCAGAAGGAAGCAAAGAAATGAAGAAAACCCTAGACAGGTTGTCGGCTGCGAAAATATATTTAATATGAATTTATTAATACCCAGAAGGATAAGTCGGCCCCAGTTAAATTGCCCAAACTACTATTAATACAGGGCTCCAATTCTCATTATTCTCATCTTAGCAGTTGCAGAGTGAACTGGATCTGCGCAGGTGTAGTTGCAGCTTGTGTGCAAGTTTCTAGGAAGGTGTGCACTAGCCTCTAGGTGGGATTATCTAATCAGGTTGGGTTCTATTCTTGCTTGGTGCATTAGTCTCTCTTGGCTATTGGATTGCTACCAGGATTCTCTTCTCTGTCAAGGTCAAGGTGCTCGGAGGGTGGTTTCAGCCTATGGTCGGGTGATGAGGGTATCGTCAATGGTAAAATGAGCATAATCTTCTATATTCTAATAGGTTATGGGCCCACACCCCCTTTAGACAACCTAAAATTCTAGAAGGAAGCATAGCCACTAGATATTGAGCTCGTTAAGGAACTGTCGCTAGGGTTACTAGCAGGAGCAACTTCTAAAAACACTACAGCTAGGGATACTAGCAGAAGCAGTTGCAGAAACCCTAAATCTCTAATCCGACACCTTGTGATGGAGCATCTCGCCCAAGAAGAATATATTCAGATGCGCCCTAACTCAATGCACCTCTTGGCTCTCTTAGAAGACAGAAATGACGAATTTGAATTTTTGGATCAAGACATGACCAATTACCAGTCAACCGAAGACATGTGTGAAATAATCAGTCTTTCACATTACTCAGCACTTACCGAGACGATTGAATATGATATGTGGATAATCGATAGTGGAGCTTCCAGGCACATGACGGGAGATCAATCCAAACTCTCAAATATAAATGAGAGAAAGACATCGTGCAAAGTGGAGCTTGGAGACAAAAGCACTTACCCTGTCAAAGGATTTGGACAAGCCTCCGTCAAATTGGAATCAGGTATTCATACTCACTTAAGAAATGTTTTATATGTACCTGGTTTAGAAAAGAATCTTGTATCAATATCATGTTTAGAAGAAAAAAGAAACATAATAGCCTTCATGGATGGAAAGGTGTTATCATGGCATAAGAATTCCAGCATAGAGGATGCTAGGGTTATTGGAAGTCGTGAAGAAAATCTGTATAGACTACTAGAACAAAATGAAGAAGATGTAGTACATGATGAAGTCAACCCTAATGAGCTTTGGTATAGAAGGTACGCTCATATCAATTATCAAGCATTACCTTTCCTCAAAAAAATGGTTGAAGGAATACCATAATTGAAATCTACACATGAAGGAATCTGCAAAGGATGTGCCCTTGGGAAGAATATCAAGAAACCATTCCCAAGTAGCAACAACAGATCTAAGGAAATCCTAGATCTAATACACTTAGATGTTTGCGGTCCAATGCCAGCCAGATCTCTAGGAGGATATATTTACTACGTAATCTTCATAGATGACTATTCAATAAAGACGTGGTTGTACCTACTGAAATCAAAAGACGAAGTAGTCAGCAAGTTCCAAGAATTCAAGGCAAAAATAGAAAACCTTACGAACAAGAAGATCAAGACATTAAGAACATATAATGGAGGAGAATACACCTCGAAGGAGTTCATTGCATTCTAAAAATCGGCAAGGATTAGGAGGGATCTGACTGATCCTCATAATCCTCAACAAAATGGTGTAGCGGAAAGAAAGAACACATCTATCGAAGAAATGGTAAAAGCCTTATTGAATGATCAAGGTCTATCCATGTTCCTATGGGGAGAAGCAACAATGACGACAATATATGTACAGAACAGAAGCCCTCATCGTATATTGAAGGACATGACACCAGAAGAAGCATTCTCAGGTAAGAAACCTAACGTAGAAAACTTAAGAATATTTGGATGTCCAGTTTATTCTCATATTCCCAAAGATAAAAGAAATAAACTAGAACCCTCAAGAAAGAAGGGGATATTCGTGGGATATAGTGATTCATCCAAAGCCTATACAATATATATTCCAAAACAACACAAGATAGAAGTAAGCAGAGACATAACGTTCAATGAAAGGATGGCCTTCAGGAAATCCATCGAAGAAATTATAGAAGAAGAAGAACTTGAAGAACCAAATGAAGAAAACACAGAAAATGAAAATAACGAAAAAGATCAACCTGATCATCCTATGGAGCCATGTGAGAACATTGATTCAGATATAATACCAAAAACCAAGAAGCGACCAACTTGGCTTGAAGCTACACTACAAGACACAGAAAGAATCAAGGTTCCAGAAGGAACATCCAGAAAGAGTAAAAGACCGAAAAGATTCTCAAGTTATGTAGCATACATGATGAAACTTCTAGATGAAGAACCTACTACATTTGAAGAACAAGTCCAAAAGGGAAAATGGAAAGAAGCTATGGCGAAAGAACATCACTCCATTATGAAAAATGAAGCATGGGAAATTGTACCCAGACCTAAAGAAAAATCAGTGGTAACCTCAAAATGGGTATACAAGATCAAACATGCAGCAGACGAAAGCGTGGATAAATATAAGGCAAGATTCATGGCCAGAGGGTTCTCCTAGAAGGAGGGAGAAGATTATGATGAAACCTTTGCTCTAGTGGCAAGCTATACCTCCATTAGAGCTATCATATCTCTTGCCGCTTCCATGGGATGGAATCTACACCAGATGGATGTAAAGACAACCTTCCTCAATGGAGCTATTGAAGAAGAAGTTAATATTGAACAACCTCAAGGATTCGAGGTACATTCCAGAGACACTCACGTTTGCAGATTGAAGAAATCTCTATATGGACTCAAGCAAGCTCTAAGGGCTTAGTACGCTAGAATGGACAACTATCTAACAAGACTTGGTTTCTCCAAGAGTCATGCAGATCCAAACCTTTATTACAAAGTCGTGGATAATGCACATGTGATTCTACTATTATCTGTTGATGATCTATTCATAATAGGTGAAGAATTTCTAATTATCGAGTGCAAGAAGGAATTAGCCTCTGAATTTGATATGAAAGATCTAGGTCTCATGCATTATTACTTGGGACTAGAAGTATGGCGGAAGCATGGTGAAGTATTCCTTGGACAAGGAAAGTACGTAATAAAGATCCTTCAGAAGTTTGGAATGATGGACTGTAATTCCATGGACACTCCTATGAATGCGGATATAAGAAAAGTGAAAGTCCCATATTCTGATCCAATAGATCCATCTCTATATCGACAACTAATTGGATCATTGATGTATTTGGTAAATACTCGACCAGATATTTTCTTTGTTGTAAATACATTAAGTAAGTTCCAGGTGGAACCTAGACAAGAGCATTGGATAGCTGCAAAGAATATCCTAAGATATATTCGTGGGACAATAAACTATGGATTGAGATATACCACATCCAGTGATTTCCAACTTCGTGGATTCACAGACTCTGATTGGGAAAGAAGTGTAGAAGACAAAAAGAGTACTTCAGGTATGTGTTTCAGCTTGAGCTCCACTATGATATCTTGGGGCAACAGGAAACATAAGTCTGTCGCACTCAATACAACATAAGTAGAGTATATGGCAGCTTGTGAAGCATGCACAGAAGCAGTATGGCTAAGGAAGTTAATCTCCGATTTATTTGATCAGATTTTAGAATCGACCATAATATATTGTGATAATCAGAGTTGTATAAGATTATCAAAACATCTTGTGTTTCATGAAAGGTTGAAGCACATTGAGATGAAATACTACTTTATTCAAGATAAATTCCAGGAAGGAGAGGTAAAGATCGAGTATATCCCCACTGATGAGAAGACAACAGACATCCTGACAAAACCTCTATCCAGAATCAAGTTTGCATATTTCCGAGAGAATATGGGGACCGTGGAAATAACTCCCTTAGCTAAATGGGAAGAGTCTCCAAGCTAGGAGAAGGTACAACAAAATATTCTTGAAAAAATTTTATTTTTGTGATTTAAATAACTCTCCAGTTAGGAGGGAGCACTGAAAATATTATTTATCTTTGTAATTGAAAAATAGTCCAGATTGGACAGATTCTTTCCTGTTCGGAAAGTGGATTGAGATTTCTGACGGACAGTGACTTCTCATTGTGGTTAACATGGGAGGTAGTCTGATTGTTGATGTATCATAGACATAGACTTCCCATTGTGGTTAACATGGGGAGTGGTCTAGGGCAGTCTCTCTTCTTGAGGGTTACTCAAGAAGACTGGCCCGCCTCGTTGGACAACAATTTCTCATTGTGGTTAACATGAGGAATGGTTCGTTTTGGAGGTTGATGCAGGACAATCTTTTCCTCTCGTGGTTAACAGAGGAAATGGCCCAGACAGTCATTCCTTAGGGTTATACATTCTCTCCAGGGCGCACTTTGAATAAGTGTAGGAGGAATGGCCCAGGGTGGGGAATGGTCCAAGCTCAGCAATCAGGGACAAACATTCCTTAGGGTTGTACATTCTCTCCAGGGTGCACTTTGATTAGTGTAGGAGGAATGGCCCAGGGTGGGGAATGGTCCATGACAGTCATTCCTTAGGGTTTATACATTCTCTCCAGGGTGCACTTTGATTAGTGTAGGAGGAATGGCCCAGGGTGGGGAATTGTCCAAACATTCCTTAGGGTTTATACATTCTGTCCAGGGTGCACTTTGACTAGTGTAGGAAGAATGGCCCAGGGTGAGGAATGGTCCAGGCTCAGAAATCGGAAATAATCCTTCTAACTTGTTTAAGAAGAATGGGGCAGATAGTCCATTGTTGATGTCCTATACTGAGGGCATATATTCTTTCATATCTCACAGACGTGAGTGAAAGATTGGCCCAGATGATTCAGTTTTTATCATAACATTGTTTCTATGCAAGTTGCTATCAGATGTTTGTTATGAAGAATATATGATAGTATATGTAAATTACTGTGGTGGATATGTTCCACTGTTCATGAGGCAGATATTCTTTCAGAACTCACAGATGTGAGTGAAAGATTGGCCCAGAGACTGCTTGTCTCCAAACAGTAGAGATATACTATTACGGTGGATTTGTTCCACTGTTTGTGACAATGTGTCACAGTTTGAGTAGTTGTGTACTACCTGAATAGCCACATGTATGTTCTATCAATTAATATTGTACCAGTTGTCATAGGAAATTATCTAGTTGGATAATAATGATGGTGCGTGTGTTGCTACCAGTTGAATGGTCTGTTGTGCTCAAGACCATACCTCCCTAGCTAGGAGGGAGTGTTAATATTATGGTATCTTTTGGAGGTATGAACCTATATTGTGACCTATGACGAGATTAGAATACTCCGGAAGGAAGCAAAGAAATGAAGAAAACCCTAGACAGATTTTCGACTGCAGAAATATATTTAATATGAATTTATTAATACCCAGAAGGAGAAGTCGGCCCCAGTTAAAATGCCCATACTACTATAAATACAGGGCGCCAGTTCTCATTATTCTCATCTCAGCAGTTGCAGAGTGAGTTGGATCTGTGCAGGTGCAGTTGCAGCTTGTGTGCAAGTTTCTGGGAAGGTGTGCGCTAGCCTCTGGGTGGGATTATCTGATTAGCTTTGGTTTTATTCTTGCTTGTTGCATTAGTCTCTCTTGGCTATTGGATTGCTACCAGGATTCTCTTCTCTGTCAAGGTTAGGTTCTTGGAGGGTGGCTTCGTCCTGTGGTTGGGTGACGAGGGTATCGTCAATGGTAAAACGAGCACAATCTTCTATATTCTAACAGGTGCAGATTATACAAGCGACAAAGGCTTGTGTCTCTTGTGCATATAAGTATTTTTGTTTTCTTGCTTTTATATCCATTGATTTCCACATTTCATGTGTGAACATATCAATTAATATGTGAGCAAATCAATTGGCATTAACGCTTTTGTTTAGAGCTAATTGAGAATATAATCTTTGATGCGAGCTTGGTGTCTTTTAACTCAATTAGATGATTTCTTCAATTTTTCTCACTTTTCTCCATCTCCAATCCACATCATTATGTGCTCTCAAATATAAATCATTTTAGAAACCAATACCTTTCATAAATGTCCATCAAATTAAGAAGAAAGAAATTGATGTCAATGACAAGTGATCAAATGTGGTTATTAAGAAACAACAAAATGATGTCAATGAAAAGAGACAAAATATAAAGAGGTATGAGTTATGTTTTCTATGGAAATGACTTTGAAAAGGGCCAATATATATGCATAGATTGAAAATCCTTTTCAAGTGATTTCAAACTAATTTTTCTAAAAAATCATTTAAAACCAATGTTTTGTATGGAAACGATTTAGAAAAAGGACAATATATATATGTATACCTTGAAAATTCTTCAAGTGTTTAGAAACAAATTTTGCAGCAATAAATACTAAATCATTTAAAACTGCACCTCAAGCATTTTAAAAAAAATACGATACAAACTTACACAAAGAAATTATCCATCCATTTAAAAGGTATAGGCCGCTCCATTGAAAATAAGAAAACACTTAGATCCAATACCAATTTTAATTTGGAGTGATTGCAATCAAGCCCTTATGGAGTACCATGCCTCCCATCATGAGATGGATTCACACATTATCTATAACAATAATCAGGTTTAGACAACTATAAGTATAGGTGGCCCCATTAAAAATGAGAGGGCACTTAGATCCAATACCAATTTGGGGTGATTGTAATCAAGCCCTTATGGAATTCCATAACATTTTCAAATGCTTCCCATCATGAGTTGATTTCACACATTATCTATATCAATAGAGTCAAGTTTAGATAATCAGATATTGGATTACATAATATTGAGAAAAAAATACTATCAAGTTTCCACATCCATATATAAGATAACATAATATTGAGAAAAAAAATCAACTTAGCAACACCAAGAAACTTGGTAGACCTATAATCCTAGTTAGATCGTGACATAACTATATTTAACCCTAGATATATCACGATTAGTTATCTAAGCCAACATAAACCAAAAGATAATAATGAAATCAAATTACTACAACTTGGACGTGGTTGATCTCCCCCAAAAAATTAGGTACACAAAAGAAAGACTAGTAAGAAAAATGTTATTGTGTTAAACAACATTTAAATTCAATTAAGGTTTGCAAAATATAAATTGAAGGGCCTTCAACAAAAAACTGGAACTTACATCGTAACTCTATATCTACTAAATACCTAGAAAGATTAAAATACAATCCTCTTTTCATTTAAAAAGATCCTAGGTTAAAATAAATTTGTGCTAGTTTAGTTTTTTATTTATGTTTTAAACACCACTTTTCAACCTAATATCAATGGATTTGTGCTAGTGTTTTTTTTCCATTTTTAAATACCACTTTCTGTAACATCCACAATTTTAATCTCCACAAATTTTAATGCAATTGTATAAATGTGAATTACGCTAGTGAGTCGATGTGATTGGGACAAAGAGTCCATATTGATTAATATCGTCGAGGACCGAATTGTATATTATGTACATTGAAATAATCAATAAAACAGTGATCGCTAGTTGCGATACGAGAGGGATGAAAATGATGGGGGATATCATTCCACAAAAGAGGGGTCCAAGGGAATTTTATTCATGGGTATTAATCCAACCTACATTCCTGAATTATTATCATTGTATATAGCCTTCTAATTTAGTGCAGAGTGTGTTGAAAGCCAATCATTTAACTCCTGTAAGAGGGTAGGTGTGAGGACTCACATCCCATAGTTATTGGAGAGCATGGACATGTGTACAATCAACTTGGGGAAGTGTGTAAGTCAGGTCAAGCAAGCAAACAAAGAGGGGAAATTCATATGGTCAAGGGGGTAGTTTTTGGAGAGTCACGTTTTTGGATGGAGAATAGTTTTTACAAGAAGTTTTTGGGTAGCAAAGGAAGATTAGAGGGCTAGGAAGAGGACCAACCATGGTATACTGAAGATAGACATTTTTTGGATGTGTTTTTTGTTGAGAAAGAGGCATGTGTGTCTGTAAAAAAAATGAGAACTTGTAAGCTTGTAGTGTGTTTCCAGTTGAGGAAATGACCCAAGAGATTTGTGAGGGATGTTGTGAAAACTCCTTGGGTGGATGAGAGTTGTTAAGGGTCCCCATATGAGAGGCCATGTCCAATCAAGTTCACTAAGGGCCTTGATAAACAAACGGTACATCATGAGGGACTTTGAGCAGTGAAAGGGGTACTTTCCTTGGGTAGTGCAGTATGTGGAAAAAGAGAGAGTTGGAGGAGTGGAACTATTGTAGGAGTAGAACCCAGGTTGGGGGTTGTTGTGTGTATGGAAAGTGGATAGTCTATGGGTTGGATCTCCTTGTGGACTCATAGCCTCAACTCGGGGGTGTCCTCCTGTTGAAAGAAAATGAACAGTAGTGCCTATAGCTAGGAGGTTCATCCTTCGTATGCATCCAGTTGGTTAATTACTAACAAATAAGTGTTTATGTTATGTTCTTATGTTGTTCCACTGTGCAAATGTTTTATTTGAATGCTATGTAATTCTTGGGTGTTTACTAGATGTACTCATGATTTTATAAATGTTGTAGGTGCATGGGTAAATCAACATGTTGTTTGCTGTAAATTTTATGGGATTGCTTCCCCTTGGTTTCTATTATATGTATGGGGAATTTTTAAAGTTGTATTTAGCAATCAAAGTCACTTTCTGCAGTGACGAGACTCAACATGGGTGTTGGGTACGTTACACTTTCCAGCCAAACTATCACTTCTGAATGGAAACACAACATTAAGGAACACACATTATGTTGTTGATACAAAATTAGAAGAAAATAAGGTTCAGGTGCATAACATAAACTACAAGAGTTTGCAACAAACTCTTTAACATTTTGCAATAGTTCCTTTATATTAGAACCATTACTCTTTTCCAAGCAAATATTTACAGAAAATGGGGACATAGTACAACCCTTTAATGCCTTACAAAAATCTCTTGGTATTACAAAGATAATCAATCTTTGAATACTTATGCTACAAGCCTATTCTGAAGATAAAACATCCCCAGTTGGTCAGTGAAGTGGCGATCAACAAATATGTTGCATGGGGATTTTTCGATGGGGCATGCCAAGGCCCAGGAAAATTCAGTGGAATGGGTTTTATTTGTCATTTCTCTGAGTTTCATTGTGTTTATGGTAAAACAAATTTGGGTTAGGGGACCAACAACTTGTGATTTCAAAGACTTCTTCATGCTACTTGAACTTGCAATGCTCAGGGATGTTCATGAAATCTGGGGATTTGGGGACTCGAAGCTCGCTATTGATTGGATGAAGGAGGAGGTTCAAATTATTAATTTGGGTTTACAATAAATTGTGCATCAACTTCGTGAGATCATTTTCCTATTTAATCATATTATCTTTACTCATATTCAAAGGATTTAAATACTGGTGTCAATGCTGTTTCCAAAGCTATTATACTTCTACTTGAAATTCAATTTGATTTGGAAGAATTCTCTAAAGGAGATTTACTCTTCAAAAGAGATGGAATACTTTTTTATTTGTAACTTCACTTGTATGTTTAGTCTTTTCGTAGTTCATTACCTGTGCAAAGGTTTTTTTAAGGGATTGTCATGGATTGTAGTCTATATTTTTTGAACTCTATGATTTGTCTTTTCTCAAGTCACTAGATAGCCTTCATCATAAACAAGGGAAATACTCTACTACTTTTTGTGTATTGCACCTAAGCACCTAAGAATTGTATAAATAGAAGATACGTTTTTTGTTTTGTTTTTTTTTCCTGGGAAAAACAAAAAAGTATCTTCTACTGAGAAAATGGAAGGTAATTGTTCTATCAATATTATCTCCCAGAGAGCTACAAAAACGTATCTTCTACTGAGTAAATTGAAGGTGATTGTTCTATCAATACTCTGTGCGAGAAAGCTATAGCTTAGACATAAAGAATTCTGATCAACCAACTCAGCCTTGTTATTGCATTGTAAACAATGTGCAATGTTTGCTTATACAAAATTAGAATTTTCTAAGATTTGATTGCAACACAAATAATAAAAGAATAATTAATCATTTTAAGAATTTTATAGTGTTATTGGTCCATTTAACATCACACCATGGAAATCAACAATTGGTGAGCTTGAATATTCTTATCTTGCCAATATTGTTGAAGCCACTTTCTAATACAGGACATGCCAAACATGTGTCCACAAGCAAGCCAAGCCAATATTGTTGAAGCCACTTTCTAATA
>ML782603.1:1163963-1182146 GCA_009831015.1 Picea engelmannii | reverse complement strand
ACTAGGATTATAGGTCTACCAAGTTTCTTGGTGTTGCTAAGTTGATTTTTTTTCTCAATATTATGTTATCTTATATATGGATGTGGAAACTTGATAGTATTTTTTTCTCAATATTATGTAATCCAATATCTGATTATCTAAACTTGACTCTATTGATATAGATAATGTGTGAAATCAACTCATGATGGGAAGCATTTGAAAATGTTATGGAATTCCATAAGGGCTTGATTACAATCACCCCAAATTGGTATTGGATCTAAGTGCCCTCTCATTTTTAATGGGGCCACCTATACTTATAGTTGTCTAAACCTGATTATTGTTATAGATAATGTGTGAATCCATCTCATGATGGGAGGCATGGTACTCCATAAGGGCTTGATTGCAATCACTCCAAATTAAAATTGGTATTGGATCTAAGTGTTTTCTTATTTTCAATGGAGCGGCCTATACCTTTTAAATGGATGGATAATTTCTTTGTGTAAGTTTGTATCGTATTTTTTTTAAAATGCTTGAGGTGCAGTTTTAAATGATTTAGTATTTATTGCTGCAAAATTTGTTTCTAAACACTTGAAGAATTTTCAAGGTATACATATATATATTGTCCTTTTTCTAAATCGTTTCCATACAAAACATTAAGATGAGCAAAACATTAAGATGAGCAAAACATTTTTTCCATCGTTTTCTAATATTAAGATGAGCAAAACATTTTTTAAATGTAGGATGCTTGAACTAGGAGTTAAAAACTTTATCTTATAGGTTCAAAGAAGAAGCACTAGTGAAAAAGAGATTGCTTCAATTGTAGAAGAAATGTTAACGGGAGGAGCTACAAAAATAGTGTGGGAGTCTAAAGGGTGTTGTTTTCCCTTATTGGTAATTGATGCATGTGGAAATAAGGATTTGAAGGATTTGAGTTATTGATCAAAGAAAGATGAGGTTTTGAAAGATTGTTTGGTGTATGGAGTACTCTTCCTTGCTTAAGTATGTAATTTGATGCTTAAAATGTCTTCTGAGGTATCCAAAACATTGTTAAGGGATTAAACACTAATAGGAGATTAATTTTTTTGTGAAGGTGATTTTTAGAGTTTTTCATTTGTAGAGGATTTTGTAGAGGTGGGGGGTGAAGGTTTTTGTGGAAATTGGTCTTTGGGACAATTTTTTATTAAGACACTTAATACAATGATTCATTGGAGCTCCATGACTTACACACCAAAGGGGAAATATTTCAAATGACACCTTCCATAGGTTGGTGCGCTTAATGGATAATGACACGCTACCAAGGGATTTCCATTTCCAAATAAATATTCTTACTAGATGATACACGATAGATGTTGCTCCATATCATTTAAAGCACTATGGTTCCAACATTGTAGTTTTTATGTAATATTGGATAGGCATCAATCTCTAATATGGTGTGCCTATTATTGTACAACACATTTTGTTACCTTTTAAATAACGAGTTTCCTTTGTTGGACATCAATGTTGGATAGGCTCACCATTTGTGGTGCTTCGATAATTATCGGTCACTTCATAGTTAAATAAACACAAGAATTTATATTGAAGTAGTGCGTTGATATGGGAGTCAAAATGATGCATTGATTGAAGAGGTACAAGATTGTGTATGCTTTTTTTAAATCAATTTTTACTTTTTTCACTACATTTCACTATTAGTGCTTTATTTCTCCTTTATAGCATTGGTGCACTTGTTTAGACTAAGTTACCCTTGCTACTTTGCTAGTGTTTTTGCATCCCTCTAGCATTGTCAAAAATTATGCAAGAGGATAGGGTTTTAAATTTTTCTTCTCGAAAGCCCTAATTTCATTTACTTTTACATTCGATGTTATGGATACTTAAGAATAATTATGATCGACAAGAACTATGATCAATAGGAACTATGACCGATAGAAACTATGATCATAGTTGTTTTTTTTTCATAGTTCTTGTTGGTATCATTCATAGTTCATGTTGGTCACAGTGCTTCGATCAGAGTTCCTTCAACAAATTCCTTGTTAGTCAAATTTCATAGATCAAATTTCCTATCAAACATAGTTTATTTGGTCATAGTTCCTATTGGTATGGATCATAGTTCTTGTCAATCATACTTCCTCGTAGTAATAGTTTTTCTCAGTCAAATGTCTTAGTTCCTTGGTCATATTTCTTATTGGTATCGATCTTAGTTCCTCGAATAGAGTTCCTTAATCACATTTATTGTTGGTCAAAATTCATATCGGTCATAGTTCCTAGGAAATCTTACCGAGGAAATAAGACTGATAGGAAATATGATTGAGAAAATAGGATATTTGATCGACAAGAACTATAATTGATAAGAACTATGACCAAGTAACTCTGACTGATAGGAACTAGGACCAATTGGAAATATGACTAAGGGACTAGGATCTTTGACTTACAAGAACTATGATCGATACCGATAGGGAATATGACCGATAGAAACTTTGATTGATGAAATTTGACGAACAAGAAATTTGATTAAGGAACTATGGCTAAAGAATTGTGACCAATAGTAACTATGATTGATACCAACATGAAATCTGACTAAGGAACTAGGATCTTTGACTAACAAAAACTATGACCAAAAAGAGCTATGATCATAATTCCTATCGTTCAATGATCCTAGTTCCTCGGTCATAGTTCCTATCATCTAGAATTACTCAATCAAATTTCCTATTGTTCATAGCTCCCATTGATATTATTTCCTTAGTCATAGATCCTAGTAACTATGACTAATAAGAATTTTTATGAAGGAACTCTAACCAAGGAACTATGATCAACAAGAACTATGATTGTTACCAATAGGAACTCTATCCAAGGAACTGGGATCTTTGATCGATAAGAACTATGACCGATAGGAACTATGATCGAAAACAACTATGATTCATAATAATAGGAACTATGACCAACATGAACTATGAGGAACACGAACTATGATCAATAGGAACTTTGATCAAGGAAGTATTATATTTGACTAATAGGAACTATGACCAACAGGAAATATGACCAACAAGAACTATGATCATAGTTTTTATTGGTTATAGTTCTTGTTGGTCATAGTCTTTGTCGGTCAAAGATCCTAATTCCTCCATCAAAGTTCTTATCAGTCATATTTCCTATCAATCAAATATCCCAATTCCTCAGTTATAGTTCCTATCAATCCTAATTCCTCGATCTAAATTCCTTGGAACTATGACTAACTAGAACTATGGCCAATCGAAACAATGATTGAAAAGAACTATGACTAACAAGAATTTTGATGAAGGAACTCTAACTGACAAACTATGACCAATAAGAACTATGATTCTCCAATATCACCCTCATTTACCACACTTTTGACCTCTCCATTATTTATGATTTTTCTATTCTCTCCACATTGCGATCTTCTGCAATAAACAAAGTTGTTTCGTTCCCATCAAGGATAGTTTCTATTGGATCTTCACCACATTTATAAGAAGATGGATGAAATTTCATTGAAAAATAAAATGGCTCATCTAATCCCATGGGAGTCTTATCAAAAGTTGGTGGGACTAAAGGAACATTTTCCGGTGTCATATCAAATATCAACCTAGAACATTTCCTATAGGAACATCTAATAGTGTCATCAATATCAAATATATCATTTTCTTCGCTAATGGTTTTGGGTGTATTATCATACAAAGGATTTGAACTTTCATAAAAAAAAATATTAATGGTGTCAATAGTAACAAATATATCATTTTTTTCACCAACAACATTCAGTGTCTTGGCATACAATGGATTTGAAATTTGGTCAATAGAAATATAAAACTTTGGTAAATTAAAAGGAGTTTCAATATTTTTTCCAACATCATGGATTTGACTCATTCCTTCCCCATATTTAACAGCTTCATCCATCCTTTCCTCCATATCTAATGAATATGGAATGCCAATAGATATAATATTTCCCTATGGCCTTTGGAAATATGACTGATAGGAACAATGAACTTAGGAACTGTGATTGATATGAACTACTCTATAGAACTATAACCAACAAATAAAGGTCATAGTTCCTTTGTTGGTCAAATTTCCTTCATCATATTTCTCGTGGTCATAGTTCTCATCAATCAGAGTTCCTAACTAGAAAACGAAATATGACCAAACCTTGACTGATAGAAACTATTCCCTGAAACTACGACTGACAAATGAAGGTCATATTTCCTTTTTCAATCAAATTTACTTTGTCATATTTCATGTGGTCAAAGTTCTTGTTTATCAAATTTCCTAAATAACAAAGGAACTATGGCCTAAGGAACTTTGAATGATAGGAACTACTCCCTGGAACTAGAACTAACAAACAAAGTTCATAGTTCCTTTTTCGATCAAAGTTCCCTCATAGTTGTTATTAGTTAGAGTTCTTGATTGACAAAGGAACTATGACCTCAAGAACTTTGACTAAAATGGACTATTCTGAGGAACTATGATCGATAAGTGAAGGTCATAGTTTCTTTGTTGGTTAAATTTCCTTCATCGTAATTCCTATTGTCATAGTTCCTAACTGACAAAGGAACTATGACCTTAGAAATTTTGATTGATAGGAACTATTCCATAGAACTAAAACCAACAAATGAAGTTCATAGTTTATTTATTGTTCAAAGTTCCTTCTTCAAAGTTCCTAACTTATAAAGGAACTATGACCTCAATAAATTTCACTGAAAAGAACTATTTTCTATAACTATGATTAACAAACGAAGGTCATAGTTCCTATGTCGTTCAAAGTTCCTTCGTCATAGTTCCTATGGTCATAGTGTCTGGCTAACAAAGTAAATATGACCTCAGGAACTTTCACTAATACGACCTATTATTTGGAACTACGACCAACAAACAAATTTCATAGTTCCTTTTTTCAGTCAAAGTTCCTTCATATTTCTTGTGAGTCAAAGTTCCTAACTGACAAAGGAACTATGACCTCAAGAACTTTGATTAACAAGAACTATTCCTTGTAACTACGACTGGCATATGAAGTTCATAGTTCCTTTGTAAGTGAAAGTTTCTTCATCATAGTTCATGTGGCCATATTTCTTGTTTGTCATGATTCCTAACTGAAAATGGAACTATGACCTTAGGAAATTTGACTAACATGAATTGTTCCTTGCAACTAAAACTAACAAATGAAGATCATAGTTCCTTTGTTTCTCAAAGTTCCTTCATCATATTTCTTGTCATTCTAAGTTCTTGACTAATAAAGGAACTATGAAATCAAGAATTTTGACTAATAGGAACTATTCCCTAGAACTATGACCAACAAATGAAGGTCGTAGTTCTATTGTCAGTGAAATTTCCTTCGCCATAGTTCCTTTGGTCATAGTTCTTGTTAGTTAGAATCCCTACATGACAAAGGAACTACGACCTCAAGAAATTTGATTATCAGGAACTATTCCTTGGAAATATGATTGACAAATGAAGGTCATAGTTCCCTTTTCAGTTAAAATTCATATCATTTAGAGTTCCTAACTAACAAATGAACTATGACATCAATATATTTGACTAATAGGATCTATTTTATGGAACTACAATTGACAAACGAAGGTCATAGTTACTTCGTCAGTCAAATTTCCTTCGTCATAGTTCCTGTTAGTCAAAGTTTCTGAATGACATAGGAACTATGACCTTAGGAAATTTACTGATAAGAAATATGAATGAGAAAGGAACTATGAGCTTAAGAAATTTAATCGATGATTTCTTATTGGTTAGATTTCATATGTCAATCATAGTTCCTAAGGTCATTGTTCCTTTGACTGATAGGAACTATGAACAC
Organism: Picea engelmannii; assembly: GCA_009831015.1. NCBI lineage: Eukaryota > Viridiplantae > Streptophyta > Pinopsida > Pinales > Pinaceae > Picea > Picea engelmannii. Next base: position 1,176,364 of record ML782603.1, on the reverse strand, counting down.
ATGAGCTATGATGAAGTAACTTTGATCGACAAAGGAACTATGACCTTCACTTGTGAGTTGTAGTTCTATGGAATAGTTTCTCCTCAAGCTTTATGATATGCTTTTATTTTTCACTCAAATCAAGGCCATTAGTCTTTACAATTTTTTTCAATGATATTGGTGGGAATTTGGGTCTTTATTTCCCTACTTATTTTGTTTTTATGAAACTTTGGTTTTCAAGAGGACTCGTTTAAACTCTTTAGACACTTTCGTTTTCAAGAGGACCAACAAAGGAACTATGACCTTAAGGACTCTAGTTTATAGGAACTCTAATCGACACAAACTATGACCAACAAGGAACTATGACACTCAATAACTCTATCCAACATGAATTATGATCCAGTATAACTATATATAGAAGTAGGCATCCATATATGCACACATTTAGCAAAATGTGTATATACATAAGCAGTTTTGTATTTGTCCACATCAAATTCCATTGGATGCAAGTTTAAATATACTCCCAATATGAATTATAAAGGAATTATAGGCCTCAAAATATCTCAAAATGAATTATCAAGGAATATTTGTATAAACATTCTATCTGATAATGACTTGGAATTCTTTCTAGGAGGCCATTTGGGATCTAGTATCTCAATCCTTTTTTACTCCCAATTACAACAAAGATGGGAATTCAATATTTTTTTATCTATATCATCACCATACAGATTGTAATAGGAAGAAAAAACCAGAACTTGCAATGATTTGTCTTGATAAAATGTAGGAACTCCATATCCTATGATTAGCTCACAACCCATGATATTGATTTCCTTGACAGTTTTCAACAATGGAAACCAATGAGAAATCTAATATATTGGTTGGACAAGAAAATTTTATGCTTTCAAGGATAGAAATTGCACCAAGAGCCACACCCCTAGTGCCAGTAACTCAATTCCCACATTCATCTCAATTTAGAACTTGCAAGCAAGATAGTTGATGCATAAGACTTACCCCCAAGTCTAGGATTTGGTCATATTCTCGAAGGTCTAGCCTCTTCAATGTTCTTTTAGAACCATTACTAACATGAACTCTCACCGATAGGGACTTCATTTTTGACAACACAGGTATTCCAACAGAGGACGAACACCTTCAATAATCACTCACACAACTAGATCAAAGATCAATACATCGATGTTTTTACGTGGTAAAATACCCATAGGCATGCATCCATAGCCCTAGCCAATGTGGCCACTTAGAGAAATTTATTAATGAAATATAAAATATTATAGAGAAATTTACAAGGTATTTTCTCATGATCGATCATCACCCAATTACCTTCCATGTTCTTTAAATAGAGATCCTGGACCAATCGGGTGTTAATAAACAAATCAATGTGGTTGTTAATATCGAAGAGAATATGAGTTGTCAGATCACTCTATGTCGGGAACATATCGTGACCAACATATCATGATCGTTAAGTTACCTAACTACAAATGCATATTAATGCATACTAAGTAAACACACTTTTACCTAATGAAACATTAGACCAAGTTGATCTTAACTAACTCCTAAGTGTCTAAATATCCTAACATCCCCCTTAAGAAGAACTTGGGATAGGATTAAATGATTTACAAAGGCAACACAATAGGAGAAGGAAAGAGGAATTATAGCCTATCCCCCCTTAATGACAAATTCTTGAGCTCCTAGCATAGAATGAGGTTTGGAAAACTTCACTTATGCAAGAGACTTTGTGAAAATGTCTGCAACTTGATCTTCTATAGGAAAGAGAGAACTTCAATAACTTGATCATAATGAGATTTTTGATGAAGTGCATGTGTATCTTGTTGTGTTTGTTGTTCTAATGTTTAATTGGACCTTTGGTGATCTTGATGCCACTTTGATTGTCACACCAAAGGGTGGTCGAATGTTGCAGCTAGAATCCAAACTATGAAAGGATGTATTGAAGTCACAAGGCTTCTTGACTTTCATTAACCATTGCTCAGTACTATTCTTTTGATGAAGAAAGAGTGATAGCCTATTATTTCTTACAGGTCCAAGTGATAGGTCCTAAAGCAAGGCTGAAAACATAACATGCAATAGAGTTTCTATCAATAGGGTCATAGACTCAATTTGAATCAGTGAAACCAACCAATAAAGGATCCCCCTTAATTCGTAATGTATCCCAAACTAAACCGTACCTTGAGTATGCTAAAGCATCCTTTGATATTCTTTCCAATGGATTTCATGGGGTGAAACAAGACCAACAAAAAAGGAAATATAAGGATGGGTATGAGTCAAATATAAGAGGTTACCAACTAATCGGTAGTACAAGGTGGCATCAACTTCCATAGAAGTGCAAGTGGCAACAAGTTTGACTCCAGACTAGAAGGGAGAAGGGCCTGGTTTAAAATCATCCATGTGAAAGCAGAGAAGAAGGTCACAAGCATACTTAGACTGGGAAAGAAAAATTCCTTCCTTGTTTTGCAAAACTTTGAGGCCAAGGAAATAGTGCAAATAGCCTAAGTCTATCATTTCATATTTTTTTTTAAGGATGGATTTCACATGGGTCAAACTTTTTGGGTCACTACAAGTGAGGATAAGGTCATCGACATAAATAAAAATGATTATGAAATGGCTTCCTACTTTCTTGGTATAGACATTAGAGTCAAAATGACATCTAGAAAATATGGTATCAAGAAGAAAGTTGTTCGTTTTGCATACCAATATTGAGTAGCTTGCTTAAGACCATAAAGAGATTTCTTAAGGCGACAAACAAGGATAGATTCATTCTTGACATATCCAAGAGGTTCTTCCATGCATATTTCTTCTTACAAATCCCCATGCAAGAAGGTGGATTGGACATCCATATGATGGACCTCCCATTTATCTGAGGTTGCAAGGGCTAGAACAAGGTGGATGGAATTCATTTTAGCTATAGAGGAAATAGTTTCATTATAATCAATTCCTTCAACTTGGGAGAATTTTTTGCAACTAACCGGGCCTTGTGTATTTCAACACTTCCGTTGGATGCATACTTAGTTATGTATACCCATTTCCATCTGACAAGTTTTCTTCGTTTCAAAAGAGGTACACCATCCCAAGTATCATTTTCCATTAAAGAACGATACTCTTCCTTCATTGTTGTATCTCAAGCTAGGTGACCTGAAGATTCTGCAAATGTTTCTAGATCATGAGTCTCTGAAACTTGAGCCAAAAGAGAAGAGGCTGATTGGAATTGTGAATTTGTTTGACGTTGATATGAATTAGGGTTGTTGACTAATCCAGGTCATTGGGTTAGGGTTTTGGATGTCGTTGGATCCTATATGTATATTGTATTGTAAACAATGTATCACTATGAATGAATATAGAGTATGTTGGCTTTCTTGATTTTGTTTTCCAGGGGAAAAATCTCTGTGTAATGTTTGTATTTGTCATTTGTATATTTTCTGTTCTTGTTGGCATGTTTTACAGGAAGCGTATTCTTTTCATTGATGGAAAGTACAACAACAACGATGGCTTAAGTACAGGAAGAATGTGCCAGGTGGGCACCAAAAGTATTTTGGGAAGATGCAGCAGAGCAAGCTCGATAAGATCAGAAGAGATAGTGCAGAGTATGCGTGTTTGTCATTGATGGAAAAGATCAAGACCAACAGTGCAACGATGATCGCATGGTAAGATCAGAATCGAAAACTCCAGGAGTCAAGGAAGCAACTCATGACAACAATGATGAAATTGTGAAATGCGAAACCACAACATTTTAGGGTTTCGGATACCGGGAGTTGGAGGTGTCAAGGACACTCACGATAAGAATGCCGAAACGCCGAAATACATTGATCTGACTCCATTTCAGAGTTTTGCATACCGGGAGTTGGAGTTTTCAAGGACACTCATGACAAGAATGCCAAAACGGTGAAATGTGAAACGCCGAAATACGTTGATCTAACTCCATTTCGGAGTTTCCGATACCGGGAGTTAGAGGTGTCAAGAACACTCATGACAATAATGATGAAATCGCGAAATGCGAAACCACGACATTTCGAAGTTTTGGATACTGGGAGTTGGAGGAGTCAAGAGTTGAGACTCTTCATCACAATGTCTTGAAGTTGTGAAATGAGAAACGCTGAAATCCCGAAACAGGCACATCGAAAAAGACTCCATTTCGGAGTTTCACAGACCGGGAAATCAAAGATCAAAGGAACTTTAACCTTTGAAGTAACGAACCCTTAAATCATGAAACAGGCACATCAACAAAGACTCCATTTTAGAGTTTCTCAAACCTGGAAATCAAAGATCAAAGGAACGGGGTTCCCTATGTTAATGTTTATGCCATTATTATAGTTCTTTACATTTCAATAGATAATAACAACATAAGAACAAGATCACTGAGAAATACACATTCACAAGAGACACAACATTTATCCTGGGAAACCCTCTAGAGGAAGAAAACCCAGCAAAACTTCCTTAATATAAATAGCCAATACAATGCCAAGAGATGTTATGCTAAAACATAAAGTCCTCTCCCAAGATATGAACCACTCTCTCTCTCCTTTGCCGGTAACAGATCAGAACTTGTTTCTCAAACTGAGCAAGTGAGTTGTGATCAAATGAGGCGCTAGCCTCCTTTATTTATACAAGTTCTGGCACGTGTGAAGTGTCTTTTCACTGGCAGGGCCGACTTCTCAATCTGGGTGGGTAAACCCACCTTTATTATATTTCTGGGTCTTCTTATTAATTGTTGGGGCTGACTTCTTATTCTTCCTATTATAATTGTCTGTTGAGCAATCCGCAAAAGGGGATTTGGTCCTATTACAATATCCGACATGATAAATCCACAATGGGGATTGATCCTATAAACAAAATATCAATAATAATAATAAGAATACTCTTTGCAATTACATTATTTCAACACTCCCCCTTAACAAGAAGGATATTCTTCAGCAACATCATGCAAGAGTGAGAGGAAAACATCATCAACAACATCAGGTAGGAGGACAACATCATCAATATCATCTTGGCTGGCGTATCTATAAATCATCGGAATTTTTCTTCATCAGCAACATCGTCATTCTCGAAAGAATGCCATCATCATCTGCATAAATATGTATCAGTATAAAAAATGATACCTCATCACAGCATTAGGCTGGCCCATCAATGTACTAGACTGGCTCTATGTCACAGTTGTTAAGCTGGTAGCTCAGTGCAAGTCACATATTTCTTTACGTCTAACAATTTGGTCAAAAGCAAGGTATACATCATCTTGCTTTATGTCTAACAATTGGGTCAGAAGCAAGGAACACATCATCTTGCTTTACGTCTAACAACTAGGTTAGAAGCAAGGAACACATCATCTTCTTGCTTTACGTCTGACAGCGAGGTCAACAGCAAGGAACACATCATCTTCTTTTTTTATGTCTAACAACAAGGTCAGAAGCAAGGAATCATCTTTATTTACATCTAGCAACGAGGCTAGAAGAAAGGAACACACATTATCATCTTTCTTTACGTCTAACAGCGAGGTTGGAAGCAAGGAGTCATCTTTCTTTACGTCTAACAACGAGGTCAGAAGCAAGGAATCATCTTGCTTTACGTCTAACAGCGAGATCAGAAGCAAGGACCACACACATCATCTTTCTTTACATCTAACAGTGAGGTCAAAAGCAAGGAATCATCTTGCTTTACATCTAACAATGAGGTCAGAAGCAAGGAACACACACATCATCTTGCTTTACGTCTAACAGTGAGGTCAAAATCAAGGAATCATATATACTCCCCCTTTCAGGGAGGGTCCTTTCGGACTATACCAATCTTATCTCAAAAGTGTTCAAACTTTACATGAGATAGAGGTTTGGTCAACAAATCAACAACCTGTTCATTCGTGCTAACATATAGGAGTTTCAAGGCTCCTCTCTACACCATGTCACAAATGTAATGATAGCGAATCTCTATGTGCTTCGACCTGTCATGAAATACAGGATTCTCTGTCATCTTTATGTAGCTCTGGTTGTCACATAGGATCGTGGTTTCTTCCATCTCTAGGTCAAATAGACCGGTCAACAACATACGAAGACATATAGCTTCACAGCTAGCAGAACATGCAACAATGTACTCTACTTCCGCTGTGCTGAGAGAAATACTGGATTGCTTCCTACCCTACCATGAGATCATGGTTGATCCCAAATTGAAACAACATCCGGAAGTGTTTTTTCTGTTAGCAACGCTTCCTGCCCAATCTGAATCAGTGTATCCACTCAATGTGAAATTATGATCTCTGTCATAACTGAGTCCATAATCTATTGTACCTTTAAGGTACCTCATCACATGTTTTGCAGCCACTAGGTGAACATGTCTGGGCTCTACGAGAAATTGACTCAAGGTGTTCAAGGCAACGCAAATGTCTGGTCTGGTGTTCGTCAGGTACATTAATGATCCAATAATCTGTCTGTACAATGTGGCATCAATCAAATATGATGAAGTATCGACCAACAGCTTCAGCTTCACTTCCATGGGTGTATTCATGGGTTTGCATTCTAGCATGTCGAATCTCTTTAAGATCTTGACCGTGTACTTCCCTTGGTTAAGGAAGATCCTCTCTGGACTCTGCCATACCTCAAGACCTAAGAAGTAATGCATTAGGCAAAGGTCTTTCATTTCAAATTTCGAGGCAAGTCTCCTTTTACATTCAGTGATGAGATTTTCTCCTCCAGTTAAGAATAAGTCATCCACATATAGCAGTAAGATTACTGGCTCATTATCCATAATTTTGAAGTAGAGATTTGAGTCTTCTTTACTCTTGGTAAAGCCTAAGCTCGTCAAGAAACTGTCTATACGGCCATACCAAGCTCTAGGAGCTTGCTTCAATCCGTATAAGGCTTTCTTCAATCTGCAGACATGAGTCTTCATGTATTCAACCTCAAATCCTTGAGGTTTCTCTATATACACTTCCTCTTCGATGACACTGTTTAGGAAAGTTGTCTTCACGTCTATATGGTGCAGCTTCCACTTCATCTTAGCTGCAAGAGCTATGATGGTCCTGATAGAAGTGTATCTGGCCACAGAAGCGAATGTATCTTCATAGTCAATGCCTTCCTTCTGGGAAAAGCCACGAGTGACAAATATTTCTTTATATTTCTCAATACTTCCATCAGCAACATGTTTTATTTTGAAGAGACATTTTGATGATACCACATCCTTACTTTTTGGTCTGGGAACAATTTCCCATACATTGTTCTTTATTATGGATTGGTATTCCTCTATCATGGCATCTGCCCATTCCTTCTTTTGAATGTCTTCTTCAAAGCAGGTAGGCTCCTCATCTAGGAGATCACACATCAAAGCCATGTAACTGGAGAATGAATTTGGTCTTTTCACCTGTCTCGAGGTTCCTTCTGGAACACCATGCTTCTCTCCATCTTGAATAAGCTCTCTTGCCCAAGCAAGATTTCTTTTATGGGAGAATATCATTTGAGGAGGTTCTTGAACTTCTGTTACATCATGGTCTTCAAGAGTTTCCTCATCAGGGGAAGTTACGACTTCCCTCACTAGTTCTGCAGCTCTGGGAACTTCCCTCACAGATTCTGTAATCCTGGGAATTGTTGGTTCCTCTTCATACACTTCTTCAAGCTGACATCGTATTGATTTCTTAAGTCCTGCTTCTTCATCAAAGGTCACGTCCCTGGTGATATCAATGTGGTGGTGACCTGGTATATAGATTCTGAAGGCCTTAGAGACCTCACAGTATCCCACAAATATTCCCTTCTTTCCGGGGGGTTCCAACTTGTTTCTCTAATCTTTAAGAATGTGTATGAAGACTAGGCAGCCAAATATTTTGAGATGGCTTACCTCTGGCTTCTTTCTGGTGAACATCTCTTCGAGGGTCTTGAACCCAAGTGCACTTTGGGATGATCAGTTCTGCACATAAACAACTGCCATTGTTGCTTTTTCCCATAAGCACATAGGAAGATCTTGATCATGGATCATAGTCTTCACAACTTCCATAATTGTTCTGTTCTTCCTTTCATCTACACCGTTTTGTTGAGGATTATAGGGAGTAGTGAGTTCCCTCTTGATCCCAACATCTCTGCAGAAGTTCACAAACTCTATTGAGGTATATTCTCCTCCATTATTTGACCTGAGTATCTTAATCTTCCTTTAAGAAAGATTCTCTATCAAGGCTTTAAATTCCTTGAACTTGTTGAATACTTCATCAATAGATTTCAAGAAATATATCCAGGTCTTGCGAGAATAGTCATCAATAAATGATGCATAGTATACATACCCGCTAATGGAGGATGATGGCATTGGGCCACACATGTCTGAATGAATGAGTTCCAATACTCCTTCTTCTTTGTTGTCCCTTTTTGGAAAATGGTTCTTGATATTCTTCCCTTGCGCACATCCATTGCATATGCCTTCCTGATCACCCTTGAGTTCTGGTAAACCTATAATAGCTTTGCATATGTATGGTAGCGCCTTGTAGTTGATGTGGGCCAATATTCTATGCCAAAGTTCGCATGAGTTTTCAATGGCATGGGTCATGGCAGTCTTTGGGTGACCCTTTAGCTTATATAAGCCATTTTCTTTATTTCCAATGACGATTTCTTCATTTATGGTTTCTCCTCTAGCCCACATAAGAACTTCTCCATCTATAAAGGAAACTCTATAGACTTTCTTGTCTAAAGCTAATATGGAAAGTAAGTTCTTATTTAAGCCTAGTACATAGAGTACGTCCTTCATCTTTATTGAGTTTTCTTAATCTAGCTTGTAGTTTGATTCTCCCACTCCCTTGATGGGATATTGGTAATCATCTCCAAGTGTCACTTTATGAGAAAACTTCTTTTCTGAAATACAAGAGAGAGTATTTCTCTTACCCGTCATGTGCTTTGATGCACCACTATCAATGAGCCATGTGTCCTCTCCAGGTGTTATTGATCCTGAGAGGGCTGAGATCAAGACATGGTCCTTGATCACCTTCGTAGGTGGCTCTTCATCTTCGACTATGTGGGCATGTTGCCTCTTATGATTCCTCTTGTATTCTTCTCATCTAACTGGACAAGAATTCGCCTTGTGTCCCATCTTATCACAATGATAACATTGTATAGATGAGAGATCTCTTTCCTTGCGTTGTCCTTTCTTTTGAAATCTCTTTGGATGAGATTCTTTGTTATTGAATTAGTTTGATGGTTGAGGCTCTCTATGAGTCTACCTTTTGAGGTAGGGTTTCTTCCTTCGTCCTTTGGTGTGGGTGGATAGGGCTTGATCATCATCCCTAGCTAGTAGCGCTTCACGATTCACTACTCTTGTTGCTTCTTGGATGCATTCTTCCCATAGGCTGTCAAACTTCAGTTTCTCCTTTCTAGCACATATCATCTGGATGAAGTCATCCCAAGGTCTTGTAAGACCATTTAGTGCTGTCATTATGAGTTTGTTTTTGTCTATGGTATCTCCAATAGCTTGTAGCTATTCTTTGAATTCCGAGATTCTGTAGAAGTATTCCTGAATCATTTCTCCTTTCTACATCCTTGTATTCTTCAATTGAGTTCTAAGATTCATCTTCCAGTTTATGTGCTCTCCTTCATATAATATAGTCAAGGAATCGAACATTTCTTTCGAGGTCTTATTGGAAGAGACATAAGGGATCAGATGGTCCTTGATTGAATCTGCAATGATTCTTTTGGCCCTTATTGTGTCCTTTTGATGCTTTTCCTTTTCTGCAACATCTTTGGGTTCTGGTAATTCTTCCTTGACGAATCTTGCTAGATCATTATCTTCAAGAATGAGGCCAATCCTATACTTCCAGGCATGGAAGTTTTCCACTCATTCTAACTTGTCAACAAGCTTAATGCTTGCAGACATCTTTACCCGGAGCTAGTAAAATGACCAAAAAATGAAAGTGCTCAAAATCAAAATTTGAACTTACCAGGAGATGCGCTTACCTGAGGCGAGTTGCCTAGTGTGCTTGGATTTGAGAAAATCCAAATTTTTCCCCTTCAAATCTGATCTGCAGATTTCTGGACTGGTGCTTCTAGTACTTTTGGTACTTCTGGTACTGGTTTTCTGGTAATTTTGTGAAACTAGGGTTTCACTTTCCGGGAGATCCAACCACTGAAAAGGTGCACTGAGGGTGCCAAAATGATCCTTGGGGGAGGGCGCAACTTTCTAGGTGGTTTTGAAGTTGAAAAGCTTCACTTTTGAAACACCCTAATTTGCAGGTACTGCAACAGTGACGTTTTTCTCTTGCGAAATATGCTTCCTTCAGGTTGGTTCTGATACCATGTTAATGTTTATGCCATTATTATAGTTCTTTGAATTTCAATAGATAATAGCAACATAAGAACAAGATCACTGAGAAATACACATTCAGAAGAGACACAAAATTTATCCTGGGAAACCCTCTAGGGGAAGAAAACCCAACAAAACTTCCTTAATATAAATAGCCAATACAATGCCAAGAGATCTTATGCTAAAACAAAAATTCCTCTCCCAAGATATACGCCACTCTCTCTCTCCTTTGTCGGTAATAGATCAGAACTTGTTTCTCAAACTGAGCAAGTGAGTTGTGATCAAATGAGGCGCTAGCCTCCTTTATTTATACAAGTTCTGGCACATGTGAAGTGTCTTTTTACTGGCAGGACCGACTTCTCAATCTGGGTGGGTAAACCCATCTTTATTATATTTCTGGGTCTTCTTATTAACTGCTGGGGCCAACTTCTTATTTTTCCTATTATACTTGTCTGTTGACCAATCTGCAAAAGGGGATTTGGTCCTATTACAATATCCGACATGATCAATCCACAATGGGGATTGATCCTATCAATAAAATATCAATAATAATAAGAATAATCTTTGCAGTTACATTATTTCAACACCCTAACCTCTCAAACTCGCGATATGCAAAATCCCGAAATAATCCTAGTCCTTGGATCAAGGAAAAATCTGGGCCGTCAAACCCAGGAGGTGAATGTGGCAAACCATGTCAGCAAGGACAGGTGGCAGCCTACGTCAGAAAAGACACGTGGCGCAATCATATAAGGACAAGTGTCAAGTTGATTTGGCATTTCAGGAACTTGGAAATCACAATTCTGAGTGACACGTGGCAGACACACAGATCAAGACACATCATCGAGTGACGTCATTCTAGGAATTTAGTTTTGGGAGTTTTAGCATCAACTCTCCACCAAAGTATTGAAAGGTGAAGTTCCGGGGCGGAGGATAACCGTCTGATCACCACGGATCGTGGACCGTTGATCTGAAGAGAGAAACCCTCAAATGATTAGCGAGTGGTCATAGGCTGTGGTCACATCGTCGAGATTTGGAGGAAGGCAGTGGAGCTAAACTCAATTTCGGACTTTCGACGATCGCAACATGAAGAGTCGAGACCCTTCATCACAAGAGTCCCGAAGTTGCGAATTGCGAAGTTCTTTGTGGATAAGCACCTGGTCACCACCGATGGTCACAAGAAGGGAAGGAGCTAGTCTAGCTAAGCTCCTTTTTTGAATTTTCAGGGATCGCGACATGGAGACCCTGTGCTTGTAATCCAATGGCGTTGGATACTTGGAAATCTGATCGAAGGGCTACTGTTGCTCTTCAGAGTTAATCGATCATTTACGATTTAGTTAGCAAAACTGAATCATGACTCTTGGATGGTTGGTGATTCAGTTGCTAATGCATTTTCTTGGAGGTTCATAGTGTAACTGCTAGAAATGACTGATGGATTTCTGCCAGACGACTCCAAGAGACTTCAGGGTGATTTCCAGAGAAGAGGAAGAGTCGCGAGGCATCTTCCAGTGGCATGAAGACTGTTCATAGAGGCTATTGACAGATGTAAGATCATTGGAGCCTGGAACTGCAACAAAGGGAATGAGCTCCACTGTGATAGAGAAGACAAAGAGTCTCGACTGCTAGAGAGGCTAAGGAATCTCGACATAACACCCAGTGATGATGGACACATGGGTTTAACCACCAGAGAAGATGAAGAGTTGCAATGATGATCAGGTAGAGAAATTGACATGGGGAGAGCTGTTGGGTATGTGTTATATTCTTTGCAAGAGTAGTAGTGTCTAAGCACCTGTGCCGGGCGCGCAGGGGGTTAGAGGGGGGTGGAGCCCCTCATGCGGGGGTTCGGGGGCAGCGCCCTCGAATTTTTTTTTTCAGGCCGACATATTTTCGCCGGGCCGAGCTGACATATTTTCGCCGGGCCAACATATTTCTGAGACGACATATTTCCGGGACGACATATTTCCCGGACCACATGATATTAGGTGGTTTTTCGACACATGTTTTTTTTGCCGATAGTTTTCTATTTTCGGTTAAGGAATTAGGGTTTTGGGCTAATCCATGTCATTGGGTTAGGGTTTTGGATGCCAATGGCTCCTATATGTATATTGTATTGTAAACAATGTAACACAATGTATGAATATAATATA
>ML782603.1:1145310-1160864 GCA_009831015.1 Picea engelmannii | reverse complement strand
GATCTTGACAATAACAATAAGTTTTATGTTAATTATGTTTTGCATAGATGTCTTATAATTTAGAAGGTTTCGTATTGGATGTCTTAAAATTTAGGGCAGTGGCACTGTTACTTTAAATTTATAGACAACTATGAATAATAGTTAAGAGATTACATTTTAAATGCTATCAAGTTTATTATACATTTCAGGAGTTTTAGTTCCACTCCTGCCAAATTAAGGGATTGTTTATGTTCTAAAAAAATATTCATATTAGTTCCACTCCTGCCAAATCAAGGGATTGTTTAAAATTTAGGGCGGTGACACTGTTACTTTATATTCATATTCATGATAAGTAGTTGTTATTTAATAATCTTGACATCGTTTTGTATTTGTAATAATCTTCTCTTTGATCTTATCAAAGAATAAGAATAATTATGTTTCTGAGCATTGTAAATAAAACAATGCCCCAGGATTAGTAATACTGGGCAACAATTTTCCATCGCAAGAACTCGCATCTCATTTTCACAATTAGTTCCACCTGCTTTAGGAATTTTTCACAGAATCTCATCAAGGGTGATCTTGGGTTTTACTCATCATATATAGTGTAACAACAACATGAATTATATTAGGGAAATTCAGCGATGTTTTCTCTGACCTTCCAAAAAATGTATACTTCTAATGCTTTTGGGAAAGAAAATGACTGAAAGTCTTTAAGATTATATGTTAAATCCACAACATAAAGAGAACTACGGGAGTAAGATGTAAGGAACTTACATATGTGTTCTTTATGCACCCATTTCATGTTTACTCAACAACCATGACATGTCAGAAACACAGTAATCTCCAATAGTGCGGCCGAAGTGATCTTGTGCTATTTTTAATTAAAAATAGCTTTCCATTATCCAAAAAATCATTATGTTACAACTATTTTTTACATTAAAAACCAGACTCGCTGCAAAGGCAAGCCTCAGGTTTCTTGTCTCACAGCTTATTGTGGTGAAGTTAAAGTACAAATAATGGAAAAATCTCATTATTGTGGTGAAGTTAAACAGGTTTCTTGTCTGACAGCTTATTGTGGTGAAGTTAAAGTACAGATAATGGAAAAATCTCATTATTGTGGTGAAGTTAAAGTACAGTTAATGGAAAAATCTCATTATCACATTAGTTGCAGCGAATAGTCTTCTTAGACGAAAACTCTGCATAGAGGTTTTCACTGAAGGATTTTGCTACCAATATTGTTTTTCATGACTGATTGTCCCAATTCTTTATCGTTTCTTATTTGTTGAAGAGAGCACATAGACCAACTCCAGTTGGTAATCTTCTATTTGTTTATTGGCTTTCAAGTCCTCTATGTCTTGCTATGAAAAGTCAAATAAATTACCTTTTCTACAACATAATGTTTTATTGGACTTATAAGAGATGTCAAATGTCCAAAGACAAACATTTGGAAGGAAATGCAGCTCCTTGCTTGTGGACACATGTTTGGCATGCCCTGTATTAGAAAGTGGCTTCAACAACATTGGCAATATAAGAATATTGAAGCTCACCCATTGTTAATGACAAACATTTGGAAGGAAATGCAGCTCCTTGCTTGTGGACACATGTTTGGCATGCTCTGTATTAGAAAGTGGCTTCAACAATATTGGCAAGATAAGAATATTCAATCTCACCAATTGTTGATTGGTTTTAACACATAAGAATATTCAAGCTCACCAATTGTTGTGGACACATGTTTGGCATGTTCTGTATTAGAAAGTGGCTTCAACAATATTGGCAAGATAAGAATATTCAATCTCACCAATTGTTGATTGGTTTTAACAGATAAGAATATTCAAGCTCACCAATTGTTGATTTCCATGGTGTGATGTTAAATGGACCAATAACACTATAAAGTTCTTAAAAGGATTAATTATTTCTTTATTATTTGTGTTGTAATCAAATCTTAGAAAATTCTAATTTTGTATAAGCAAACATTGCACATTGTTTACAATGCAATAACAAGGCTGAGTTGGTTGATTAGAATTCTTTATGTCTAAGCTATAGCTTTCTCGCACACAATATTGATAGAAAAATTACCTTCAATTTACTCGGTAGAAGATATGTTTTTCTCTGAGCTATAGCTCTCTGGGAGATAATATTTGATGCAAGAACATCATAAGTAGCCAGCCAAGCAAGCATGAAGGCAGAAGACAGCTAGAAAATGCAACACACATTTTACATGTTTTGGAAATGTTTTAGAAGCATTAATGTGATAGTTAAAAGGAAGCGTACTTGCATATTGTAAATAGATCATGAGCGATTGCTCTCATCTGTAAAAAGTTAAGGCATTTATGCATAATTAATGAAGTATGGAGATTTAAATTCCAGATTAGACAGTTTTAGGAACATAAGGGAAAATGACTATAGACACCCTCATCTTTGTATCATTATGGCATTCAGAATGAGATCATTGTAGCATTATCATAGAGCAGAGGAGAGCTGTAGCAAAGGAGTTGAAAACAAGAACCCATGTACAGAAGTTTTGGATTAATAATGAAACTTTGATTTAGGTTCATGGTGTCATGATGATTTCTGTGTATACATGCTGAATGGTTTGCTTACAGTTCTTACTCTTTCTGTCATGCATTTGTTATTATGTTGTATGTGAATATATGTTTTTAAGTTGAATGTTTAAATTTTGAGAGAGAAAGAGAATGAGTTTCAATTGTTTCTCTTCCTGAGAGAATTTCCTGCAAGAAGTGCAGTGAAACGTTCGCAAGGAGTGCATTGATGAAGGTTCAGATTCCATCTCTGAAAGCTCAGGAGGGATACCGTTGTTCTCAACAGAAGTGCAAAGTGGAGCACAGGAGCCGTGCAAGGAGTGTGCAAGCATTGAAAGTCTTAGGACTTATCAACTAAAAGGGGAGTGGAAGGACTGTTGTTCCAGAGGAGTTGCACAGAGTCAAGAGATTCAAATACACAACAGTATTTGAGGGCCTGCCGCAAGGAGTGCGAGCAAAAGACCATTTTTTGAGACTTGAATTTATTAGAGAAGCTCAGAAGGGATAGTGCCTTTGAAGTATTCAAAGGGAATCGAAGTGAAGTTTCTTTGAAGAAGGAAGGTCACGACGAGCGGACATTCGTTCATTGCACAGAGGTTATTGAGGAAAGAGTCGGACGATTGGAATTCTCTTTGGAGAATCCCCGAAACAGCGAGGACCGTAGGATCTACAAAAGCTGCAAGGTGGATAAGGGAAGATGAACCCATCACTTTGGTACCCAGAATCAATGTGGGTCGTTGATCTTGATCTGTTTACAGCTGTCAGATCATTTCAGGGATTCGGAGTTCGTAAATCTGGAGTGTGAGCCAAAACCTTTGGTTGACCAAATCCCCGAAACATGAAAAGAGTTTCGTGTATAAAGGAAGAGCGACGAGGTCAGAATTTCGAAACTTCGGAGTTCGGGATTTTAGAGGTCCCGAGGACATGTGATCGGGATGTAGGGGAGAGAAAAGCCCGAAATCCAAAGTCGCGGTAGGATATTGTTGGACTTTCAACATTCCCATGGACAAGAGTTCGGGCTCTTCGCATGAGAACCCCCGAAGTTGCGAAACACGAAATAGCGTGAAGGGACGTTTTGGCAATTCGGTGTCTCAGGGTTCGAGAACCCGAGAGGACAGTGTTTTGGGATCGAGAGTCTTGGACTCCCAGTACCTGAAAGTCCGAAATCACATGGGCCGTCAGATCAAAGGGAGGCTTATAGCCGTTGATCCCGTTGGAAATATTGTTTCGGAGTTTGGGGCATGCAGAGGTTAGAGAACCGGAGGCTTTACATTAGGATTTGCGGAATAGTGAAGTTTGAAACCCGATACAATAGTAGAATGTGATCAGAGATTTGGCGTATCAACATTTCGGGTTTCGAAAAGTGGAAGAGTTGAGGAGATCGACATCAGGGGTTGCGAAACCCCAAAATCCAAAGTCCTTTGTGGCTTAAACGAAGGGGTCAGTTAACCCTCGGCGTAGTTGTAGTGAGGATGTTGTGCGTGCCTCGATTCTGAGGATTGGGGGTCTACGTTAAGTGGTATCAGAGCCCAGAAAATTTATTTGCTTTCTGTAGTAGAGAAAAGAGAAATTTCTCAACCATGCCACCGAGAAGAAGAGATAGGCCAATGCCTGATCCAGTAGTGGAAAGGGAAATGCGCGAACTACGTGCTAGGCTTGATGCCATGGAGACATCACATAGGAGCACAGTTAATGTTGGGGATGTCAGCGAGGCTAAAAGTGAAAATGAAGCTGGAAACGAGGGAGAAGAAGTTGCAACAGAAGATGCAGTAGATGAACGCCTATTCAGGGCTATTACAAGGATAGGTGTCAAGGCCAAAATGGACATTCCCATGTATGAAGGAAACTTGGATGTTGAAGAACTTCTAGACTGGATTAGAGCTCTGGATAAATATTTTGACTATGAGGATGTCAAGGAAGACAAGAAGGTCAAAAATGCTATCACAAGACTTAAAGGGCATGCAATATTATGGTGGGATGAACTGCACGCTGACATACACTGCAAAGGAGAGGAAAAAATCAAGAGTTGGGATAGAATGGTTGCAAAAATGAAGGCAAAATTCATACTGAAGGATTATCAAATTACTCTATTTCGGAGGATGCAGAATTTGAGACAGAAGTTGATGTCATTGAAGGAATACATACAAGAATTCTACAAGATCAACATCTGGGCAGGTCATCGGGAAGGTGATGATGAAAATGTTGCCAGGTACATGAATGGTCTGAGATATGACATCTAAGATGAGATGAGCATGATGACCCTTAGAAATGTGGAAGATGCTTACCAGATGGCTCTAAAAGTTGAAGAAAAGCCAAGCCGAAAGCAAGGTCAGAGAGGCCGAGGCAAAAGTCAAGCCCGAGGCAAAACAATTGCCCAAGACAGGAATCAGAAACCCAAAGAAGAGTGGAAGAACCCTCAGACTCAACATGAGAGAGGTGGAATCTCACAGAGAGGACAGTATGCTGATAATAATGCTTTTCCTTGAACTAGAGGGAGAGGAAGAGGCATAGGTGGAGAAATAAAATGCTTTACCTGTGGAAAAAATGGACACAAATCCTATTAATGTCCAGATAAAAAGAAAGATGGTGGTGAAACTCACATTACCGAAGCAAAAGGACTGAATGTTGAGGCAGAAGATGCTGAGGGCAGAAGATAACTGATGATGAGAAAATTTGTCTTAACGCCAAAGAAAGAGGCAGAGAACCCAGCCCAAAGGAACAAACTTTTTCGGACTGCTTGCAAGACCAAAGACAACATATGCAAGGTCATCGTGGATAGTGGTAGCACAGAAAATCTTGTTTCTACAGAGATGGTAGAAAAGCTGGAGCTGGAGACTATTGAACATCCAAGCCCATACAAAGTTTCATGGCTACAAAAAGGACATCAGGTAAATATCACTAAACAATGTTTAGTTGAATTTAAAATAGGAGGATATAAGGATGAAATACTATGTGATGTTATTCCCATGGATGTTTGTCATCTATTGCTGGGTATACCGTGGCAATATGATAGGAATGTGATTCATGATGGGAGAAAGAACACATACACCCTGGAGAAGAATGGGAGAACTCACATGTTGTTGTTGATTAAGGATAAAGAAGTAAAACCTGAGGTAAATAACATTGTACTCCTCATGAGTGGGAAGGAACTTCTTAACGAGGTTAAGAAAAAGGAACATACACAATTCATCGTGGTCAATAAGCCTAGAACTGTTTTAACCAGTACAAGAGTGGATGATTTGCCAGAGGAAATCCAGGAGTTACTTGAAGAATTCACTGATATAGTAGTGGACGAACTACCTCGTTCGTTGCCACCAATCAGAAGTATAAGTCATCACATCGATCTCATACCTGGAGCTAGTTTACCAAACAAAGAAATGTACAAATTGACGCCGTAGGAGAATGAAGAGGTCTAAAGACAAGTATAAGACTTAATGGACAAGGGATTGGTTAGAGAGAGCTTGAGTCCATGCGTTGTTCCAACAGTGCTCAGCCCAAAGAAAGATGGAGGCTGGAGGATGTGTATAGACTCGAGGGAAATCAACAAGATTACCATAAGATATAGATTTCCTTTGCCAAAGATGGATGATTTGATGGATTGCTTGAGTGGAGCAATTTTTTTTTCAAAGATTGATTTGAAAAGAGGATATCATCAAATTCGTATGAGAGAAGGTGATGAATGGAAAATAACATTCAAGACAAATGAAGGGTTGTATGAATGGCTTGTTATGCCATTTGTCTTAACAAATGCACCTAGTACTTTCATGAGATTGATGAATGAAGTCCTGAAGGATTTCATAGGAAAATTCATCATTGTATATTTTGACGATATATTAATTTTCAGCAAGACAGAAGTAGCACATTTAAAGCATTTAGCTATAGTGATGAGGAGATTACAGTAAGAGAAATCGCTGATAAATATGAATAAATCGACATTTATGAGGACAAAACTCATTTATTTGGGTTTTGTTATCTCTGCAAATGAACTGAAAATGGATCCAGATAAGGTAGAGGCGATTAAGAATTGGCCATCACCAAAAAGTGTATTTGAGGTTCTAAGCTTCCATGTATTGGCTAGTTTCTATAGGAAATTTATCAGAAATTTCAGTGGAATTAGCGCACCGATGATGGACATGGTGAAGAAAAGACACAAATATTTTCACTGGACAGAAGAAGCAGAGAAAAGTTTCAACCTGTTGAAAAGGAAGAATACTGAACAACCAATTTTGGTGTTGCCAGATTTCAATAAGACATTTCAGGTCAAATGTGACGCAAGTGGGTTTGCAATTGGAGTGGTCTTGAGCCAAGATGACAGGCCGGTTGCATACTTCAGTGAAAAATTGAATGAAGCAAATATTAAATATTCAACATATGACAAAGAATTCTATGCAGTCATACAAGCACTGAAGAAATGGAGACATTATTTGGTCCCTAAAGAGTTTGTTTTGTACAGTGATAATCATTCTTTACAATTCGTGACTCAATAGGGAAAGTTGAACCAAAAGCATGCAAAATGGGTTGAATATATGCAGAATTTTACTTTTGTAATTAAACATATTTCTGGAACTGCTAACAAAGTTGTTGATGCTTTGAGAAGAAAATGTTTGTTGATGCAAGAATTCAAAGTCAAAACTTTGTGTTTTGATAATCTCAAAGAAATGTACAGAAATGATCCAGATTTTAAAGAGGCGTATGAGGCATCTGAGAATCCAATTCCCAGGGACAAAAGTCAATGGACTGAATGTATGATCTAGGATGGATTATTGTTCAGAGGCAATCAATTATGTATTCCAAAATGCTCCATGAGGGAGAATCTGCTGAAAGAAAAACACAGTGGAGCATTGGTCGGACACTTCGGTCATGATAAGACATTCTCAAAACTGAATGGCTCGTATTTTTGGCCAAGGATGAGGACAGATGTCAAAAGATTTGTGAACGGATGTAGAATTTGTCAGCACACAAAAGGAAAAAGGCAAAATACAAGGTTGTATCAGCCATTACCCATACCTGAAAGGCCATGGGATGCCATAAGCATGGATTTTATATTGGGGTTGCCGAGAACACAAGGAGGATTTGATTCAATCTTTGTGGTGGTAGACAGATTTTCAAAGATGACACATTTTATACCATGTCAGAAAACCAACAATGCAACACATATTGCGAACCTGTTTTTCAAGGAAGTTGTCAAAATTCACGGCTTACCAAGGAGTATTGTTTCAGAGTGAGATACCAAGTTCGTATGACATTTCTAGAGGACTTTATGGAAGAAGTTGGGGACAAGTTTGTTATTTAGCTCATCATATTATCCTCAGACTAATGGGCAAACAGAAGTTGTGAACATAAGCTTGGGAGATTTGTTAAGGATCCTAGTGACTAAACACCACAGTCAGTGGGATCACATTCTGCCACAGGCAAAATTTGCTTACAATGATTCAATCAACAGAAGCACAGGGCATAGTCCATTTTAGATTGTTTATGGAATGCAACCCAAGGGAGTGTCTGAATTGAAGGATTCAAAACAGAATGAAACTAGAAGTGCTAGTACAGAGGATTTTGCATAAGCAATGAATGAACTTCACAGCCAAGTGAGGGAACGTTTAAAAAATTCGAGTCAAGAGTATAAACGCAGAGAAAATCAACACAAGCAAGAACTTTGGTTTGAATTTGGTTATCTGGTTCTTGCACATATGAGGAAGGAGAGGTTCCCAAGGGGAACATATAACAAAATGAAAATGAAAAAGATTGGACCATGCAAGGTCTTGAAGAAATTTGGGGCAAACGCATATGAGATTGAATTACCCGTTGGGATCGGAATTTCACTGATATTCAACATCTCATATTTATACCCTTATAGAGTTGAAGAAGCAGGGGCAGATAATGAACAGATAGAGGTTCAGTGGACTAAAAAAATGCCTGTAGCTGCAAAGCCACAGATGGAAAGTATACTTGATAAGAGGGTCAGCAGGAAGACCAAGAGGAAAGAGTATTTTGAATACTTGGTCAAATGGAAGGGACATCCAGTTGAAGATGCCACCTGAGAAGATGAAGCAAAAATTCAGAAGCATGGATAGACCGTGCAAGAGCTCATGAACAGGAGTTCATGAAAATTTTCAAGCAAGGGAGTATGATGCAGGAGTATCACAAGCAGTCAGGCAAGCGAGCATGAAGGCAAAAGACAACTAGAAAATGCAACACACATTTTACATGTTTTGGAAATGTTTTTGAAGCATTAATGTGATAGTTAAAAGGAAGCGTACTTGCATATTGTAAACAGATCATGAGCGATTGCTCACATCTGTAAAAAGTTAAGGCATTTATGCATAATTAATGAAGTAGGTAGATTTAAATTCCAGATTAGACAGTTTTAGGAATAGGAGGGAAAATGACTATAGGCACCCTCATCTTTGTATCATTATGGAATTCATAATTATATCATTGTAGCATTAGCATAGAGTAGAGGAGAGCTGTAGCAGAGGAGTTGAAAAGAAGAACCCATGTACAGAAGTTCTGGATTAATATATGAAACTTTGATTCGGGTTCATGGTGTCATGATGATTTCTGTGTATACATGCTGAATGGTTTTCTTACAGTTCTTACTCTCTCTGTCATGAATTTGTTATTATGTTGTATGTGAATATATGTTTTTAAGTTGAATGTTTAAATTCTGAGAGAGAAAGAGAATGAGTTTCAATTGTTTCTCTTCCTGAGAGAATTTCCTGCAAGAAGTGAAGTGAAACGTCCGAAAGGAGTGCGTTGACAAAGGTTTAGAGTCCATCTCTGAAAGCTCAGAAGGGATACCATTGTTCTCAACAGAAGTGAAAAGTGGAGCACAGGAGCCGTGCAAGGAGTGCGCAGGCGTTGGAAGTCTTAGGACTTATCAACTAAAAGGGGAGTGGAAGGACTGCTATTGCAGAGGAGTTTCACAGAGTCGAGAGATTCAAGTACACAACAGTATTTGAAGTCCTACTGCAAGGAGTGCGAGAAAAAGCCCTTTTTTCGAGACTTGAATTTATTAGAGAAGATCAGAAGGGATAGTGCCTTTGAAGTATTCAAAGGGAAGCAAAGTGAAGTTTCTTTGAGGAAGTAAGGTCACGACGAGCGGAAATTCGTTCATTTCGCAGAGGTTCTTGAGGAAAGAGTCGGACAGTCGAAATTCTTTGTGGAGAATCCCCGAAATAGCGAGGACCATAGGATCTATAGAAGATGCAAGGTGGATAAGGGAAGATGAACCGATCATCTTGGTACCCAGAATCAACATGGGTCGTTGATCTTGATCTATTTACAGCTGTCAGATCATTTCAGGGATTTAGAGTTCGTAAATCCGGAGTGCAAGCCAAAACCTTTTGGTTGACCAAATCCCTGAAACACAAAAAGAGTTTCCTGTATAAAGGAAGAGGGACGAGGTCAGAATTTTGGAACTTCGGAGTTCAGGATTTCGAAGGTCCTGAGGACATGTGATCGGGACGCAGGGGAGAGAAAAGCCCGCAATCCAAAGTCACAGCAGGATATTGTCGGCATTTTGGGAATCGGGATTTCGGCATTCTCTTTGACAAGAGTTTGGGATATTCACATGAGAACCCCCAAAGTTGCAAAACGCGAAATAGTGTGAAGGGACGTTTCATTATTTCGGTGTCTCAGGGTTTGGGAACCCGAGAGGACAGTGTTCTAGGATCGAGAGTCTTGGACTCCCGGTACCCGAAAGTCTGAAATCACGTGGGTTGTCAGATCGAAGGGAGGCTTATAACTGTTGATCTTGTTGGAAATATTTTTTCGGATTTCGGGGCGTGTAGAGGTTAGAGAACTGGAGGATTTACATCAGGATTCGCGAAATTGCGAAGTCCGAAACCCCGAAAAAGCAAAAAACCTAATACAGGAGCATAACGTGATCAAAGATTTGGCATATCGACATTTTGGGTTTCGACAAGTGGAAGAGTTGAGGAGCTCGACATCAGGGGTCGCGAAACCCCAAAATCCGAAGTCCTTTGTGGCTTAAACGAAGGGTTCGGTTAACCCCCGGTGTGGTTGTAGTGAGGATCCTGTGTGGACCTCGATTATGAGGATTGGGGGTTTGCATCAATATTGCAAAACAAAAAATGTATCTTCTATTTATACAATTCTTAGGTGCTTAGGCGCAATACACAAAAAGTAGCGGAGTCTTTCCCTTGCTTATGATGAAGGCTATCCAGTGGCTTGAGAAAAGACAAATTATAGAGTTCAAAAAATATAGACTACAATCCATGACAATCCCTTAAAAAAACCTTTGCACAGGTAATGAACTACAAAAAGACTAAACATACAAGTGAAGTTACAAATAAAAAAGTATTCCATCTCTTTTGAAGAGTAAATCTCCTTTAGAGAATTCTTCCAAATCAAATTGAATTTCAAGTAGAAGTATAATAGCTTTGGAAAGAGCATCGACACCAGTATTTAAATCCTTTGAATATGAGTAAAGCTAATATGATTAAATAGGACAATGATCTCATGAAGTTGATGCACAATTTATTGTAAACCCAAATTAATAATTTGAACCTCCTCCTTCATCCAATCAATAGCGAGCTTCGAGTCCCCAAATCCCCGAAGTTCATGAACATCCCTGAGCATTGCAAGTTCAAGTAGCATGAAGAAGTCTTTGAAATCACAAGTTGTCGGTCCCCTAACCCAAATTTGTTTTACCATAAACACAATGAAACTCAGAGAAATGACAAATAAAACCCATTCCAATGAATTTTCCTAGGCCTTGGCATGCCCCATCGAAAAATCCCCATGCAACATATTTGTTGATCGCCACTTCACTCACCAACTGGGGATGTTTCATCTTCGGAATAGGCGTGTAGCATGAGTATTCAGAGATTGATTATCTTTATAATACCAAGAGATTTTTGTAAGGCATTAAAGGGTTGTACTATGTCCCCATTTCCTGTAAATATTTGCTTGGAAAAGAGTAATGATTCTGATATAAAGGAAATATTGCAAAATGTTAAAGAGTTTGTTGCAAACTCCTGTAGTTTATGTTATGCACCAAAACCTTATTTGCTTCTAATTTTGTATCAACAACATAATGTGTGTTCCTTAATGTTGTGTCTCCATTAAGAAGTGATAGTTTGGTTGGAAAGTGTAATGTACCCAACACCCTTGTTGAGTCCTATCACTGCAGAAAGTGACTTTGACTGCTAAATACAACTTTAAAAAACACCCCATACATATAATAGAAAACCAAGGGGCAACAGTCCCATAAAATTTACAACAAACAACATGTTGATTTACCCATGCACCTACAACATTTATAAAATCATGAATACATCTAGTAAACACCCAAGAATTACACAACATTCAAATAAAACATTTGCACATTGGAATAACATAAGAACATAACATAAACACTTATTTGTTATTAATTAACCAACTGGCTGCATACGAAGGATGAACCTCCCAGCTATAGGCACTACTGTTCATTTTCTTTCAACAGGAGGACACCCCCGAGTTGAGGATATGAGTCCACAAGGAGATCCAACCCGTTGACTATCCACTTTCCATACACACAACAACCCCCAACCCAGGTTCTACTCCTACAATAGTTCCACTCCTCCAACTCTCACTTTTCCCACATCCTGCACTACCCAAGGAATGTACCCCTTTCATTGTTGAAAGTCTATCAGGATGTATCATTTGTTTATCAAGTCCCTTAGTGAACTTGATTGGACATGACCTCTCATATGGGGACCCTTAGGAACTCTCATCCACCCAAGGAGTTTTCACAACATCCCTCACAAATCTCTTGAGTCATTTCCTCAACTAGAAACACACTATAGGCTTACAAGTTCTCATTTTTTTTTACAAACACACATGCATCTTTCTCAACAAAAAACACATCCAAAAAATGTCTACCTTCAGTATACCATTGTTGGTCCTCTTCCTATCCCTCTAATATTCCTTTGCTACCCAAAAACTTCTTGTAAAAACTATTCTCCATCCAAAAACGTGACTCTCCAAAAACTACCCCCTTGACCATATGAATTTTCCCTCTTTGTTTGCTTGCTTGACCTGACTTACACACTTCCCCAAGTTTATTGTACACATGTCCATGCTCTCCAATAACTATGGGATGTGACTCCTCACACCTACCCTCTTACATGAGTTAAATGATTGGCTTTCAACACACTCTGCACCAAATTAGAAGGCTATATACAATGATAATAATTCAAGAATGTGGGTTGCATTAATACCCATGAATAAAATCCCCTTGGACCCGTGTCTTGTGGAATGATATGCCCCATCATTTTCATCCCTCTCGTATCGCAACGAGCAATCACTATTTTATTGATTATTTCAATGTACATAATATACAATTCGGCCCCCGACCATATTGATCAATATGGACTATTTGTCCCAATCATATCGACTCACTAGCATAATTCACATTTATACAATTACATTAAAATTTGTGGAGATTAAAATAGGGGATGTTATAGAAAGTGGTGTTTAAAAATGAAAAAAAAAAACACTAGCACAAATCCACTGACATTAGGTTGAAAAGTGGTGTTTAAAACATAAATAAAAAAACTAAACTAGCACAAATTTATTTTAACTTGGGATCTTTTTAAATGAAAAGAAGATTTTATTTTAATCTTTCCAGGTATTTAGTAGATATAGAGTTACGATGTAAGTTCTAGTTTTTTTTTGAAAGCCCTTCAATTTAAGTTTTGCAAACCTTAACTGACTCTAAATGTTGTTTAACACAATAACATTTTTCTTACTAGTCTTTCTTTTGTGTACCTAATTTTTTGGGGGAGATCAACCACGTCCAAGTTGTAGTAATTTGATGTCATTATTATCTTTTGGTTTATGAGGGCTTAAATAGCTAATCGTGATATATCTAGGGTTAAGTATAGTTACGTCATGATCTAACTAGGATTATAGGTCTACCAAGTTTCTTGGTGTTGCTAAGTTGATATTTTTTCTCAATATTATGTTATCTTATATATGGATGTGGAAACTCGATAGTATTTTTTTCTCAATATTATGTAATCCAATATCTGATTATCTAAACTTGACTCTATTGATATAGATAATGTGTGAAATCAGCTCATGATGGGAAGCATTTGAAAATGTTATGGTATTCCATAAGGGTTTGATTACAATCACCCCAAATTGGTATTGGATCTAAGTGCCCTCTTATTTTCAATGGGGCCACCTATACTTATAGCTGTCTAAACCTGATTGTTTGCTCTGTCTAAAACAAAAATACTTATATGCACAAGAGACACAAGTGTTTGCCGCTTGTATAATCTGCACCCTTATATTATGTATGTATATATAAATATGCATATGGGTATATATTCAATATGTAGAGTATTAGAACAAGTGGCATGCGTAACTTGTGCACTTGTCTTCTAAATATGCATTAACCAAATAATGAAAATAATATGATGATTCTAAAAAGAAAGACACTAAAAAATATTATGCCAAAATTAAAAACAAAACTAAAAAAAAAAGAAAAAAAAGGTAATGACAAATTTTTATCATTTTCTCCTTGCACAAAGGTAATCATCCCTGCCGTTTTTTTTTATCTAAAGGGTCTCCTAATGAATGATATAATATTGTATAGGTGTTGTGTATTTGTCTCCTTGGTATTGGCCCTATGTTCTTTAATACTAGCACAGTCGCTAACTCGTGGCTGGTGAACGCCAAAAGGCGGGGCTGTTAAACTTTCTGCTTAGTTAAAAAAACCCTAATTAACATAGTAAAAACGCTAGGCCCACGAAAAATCCGTTTATATTTTTTAATTAGGTAGATGTGGCAATAAGTTAGTGAATACAGTAATTTTTAAACATGATTAGGTAAATGTAAAAAATTAAACATATAAACGGATGTCTTTATAACAGCTCGAAAGTTAATGGATGAAATCAGAGCCATTCATTTATTGTGACAACTAAGAATATTCTAGGCATATTTAATCTCGTCCATAGAAAACATATTAAGAACTAAAAACCTATTAAATGTGCCCATTGTCAATAGGTGTATGCCTTTCGACGTAATTAAGATGAGGAAAACATTTTTTAAATGTGGGATGCTTGAACTAGGAGTTAAAAACTTTATCTTATAGGTTCGAAGAAGAAGCATTAGTGCAAAAGAGATTGCTTCAATTGTAGAAGAAATGTGAACTGGAGGAGCTACAAAAATAGTGTGGGAGTCTAAAGGGTGTTGCTTTCCCTTATTGGTAGTTGATGCATGTGGAAATAAGGATTTGAGTTATTGATCAAAGCAAGATGAGGCTTTGAAAGCTCATTTGGTGTAGGGAGTACTCTTCCTTGCTTAATTCTGTAATTTGATGCTTAAAATGTCTTCTGAGGTGTCCAGAACATTGTTAAGGGATTAATAATGCAGCTGGTGTTAGCGAATTTTAATTGACAGAGCTAAATTTGGCTAACCTTCGCTAAAATTGGCATATCCATTCTATTGGACAAAACTTCTATTGAATTGGTGGGTTTAACACCTTTTGGTTTGCTAGCACTCAACGGAAAAGGACTTGACATACGGTATTAAACACCATATGACCATACGACATAACCATAGTCCAACGGAAAAACACATTGACACCTTTTGGTACTTACCTTTCCACTTCCTCTTCCACACACCGATAGACACGTAGTTCCCAACAGAGAATGAGAAATGCCCTCGAAATTTGAACCTCTCCCTTCCGCTTCCATATATCGACGGACACTTGTCCTCACCGGAATTCACCAAATGTTTTGGAGTTTGAGCCTCCACTTCTCCGCTGCGATCTGGGTCGTCGGTTCTTCACTGATCGATTCCGCTCCGATCGTGATCGTCCGTCTTATGGATGATCTACACCGTTAATCTCTGATCCTCTCCAGTTCCTCTTTTGATCTCAACCCTTGATTCTAATACTTACAGAATGAATTTATCAGTTCATTACAGATTTGGTTCGATTTCAGGGATTATTAAAACAACATTGGCAATGCATATGAGTACAAGATATCACAGTCATACATAGACGAGCAGGGTTTTCATATA